>LPNX010870078.1:140726-214944 GCA_001517045.1 Pseudotsuga menziesii | reverse complement strand
ATCTCATAATCTATCTCCACCTTCTATATACCTCTCTCACTATCCTTTCCTCCATCACTCTCTCTCTCTCTATTTCTCACCCCTTTCCCTCTCCCTTTGTCGTTCACCCATCCCCCTCTCTCCCACATAATCTGTGTGTGTGTGTGTGTCCCCTTCTCTCACAAACTCCCTCTGTCTCTCCCTCTCTCTCCACTTCTATTTACCTCCATCTATCAATATCTCCCCCCCTTTTCCCTTAATTACTATCCCTCCATGGAATTATTCATCCACCTATCATCTCCCTCTCTCTCACTCTTAACTTGTATCCCTCCCTCCCTATCTCTTTTCACCCTCACTCTCCATGTTTCTCTCTTTCATAGCCTCCCTCTCTCTCCATCCCCCAACCCTCCACCCTCTATCTTGGACACCATCTCTCTCTCTCTCTCCCTCTCCCTCTATATGTGTGTGAACCTGCCCGCTTTTTGTCCTTGTGTCGATCCCCCGACCCCGCCTTGCACACACACAACTTCTATTGCTCCCTCACTATCTCTTTCTTTCACTTTATCTCCATCCCTCCCTCACGCCCCCTCCTCCCTCTCTATATTATTCTCTCTCACACTCTCTCCACATCATTCTCTCTCTCTCTCTCTCTCTCTCTCTCTCTCTCTCTCTCTCTCTTATTCTTTCTTCCTCTATTTTTTCAACTTATTCCTTCTCCTCAACCCCCTACCTCATTATGAGCTCTATTTTCTGATTTATCGCATCTCATTCCCGTCTCTTCAATTCCCCCCTCCTTTGCCTCTCTCCTCCAACACATCCCATTCCTCCTCTAATACTCCATATCCACCTTTCCTTTCACCAATCCTCTCTCTCATCAAAACATCACCCACTTCCTCCCCTCCACCTTATCCCCTTTCGTCACTCAAGTCTGGCATACTACTTCTAACCCTATATTTCTTCAACACCTCTCCTCCTCCTAATAATCCTCTCAATCCCCACTCCCCATTCACCCTTGTAACCCATAATGTTCTCATTCCATTCATCTTTCTCCACTTGAATTTACAACATCCTCTTAGGACCTTGACCCTTCCCCACCCCCTCTCGACTATTAACCACACTCACTCGAACTTACACTATCCTCCTAGGCCCTTGACCCTTCTCCACCCCCTCTCAACTATTAACCATCCCACTTGAATTTCCAACATCTTCCTAGGCCCTTAACCCTTCTCCACCCCCTCTCAACTATTAACCATCCCCACCTGAGCTTCCAACATCCTCCTAGGCCATTAACCCTTCAACACCCCCTCTAAACTATTATCCATACATTTGATATATTACATATAGTACTAGATTTTTAGCTCTACAAAACGCGTGCGCGTTATAGAACTACATAACACATATGCGTTTTGTAGTTCTATAACGCGCACGTGTTTTGTAGTTCTATAACGTGCACGCGTTTTCCAATTCTAGAAGGGCGGGAAATGTAATTTGAATTTAAACATGCCAATTCACTTGCTCGCATGTCACCAATATTCCTATGTGTATGGTTTGGAATTCGCTTCGGTAATACCAAACTTGTGCTATGGTATATAATAAACCATAGCTAATTGGGCATTTCTTCTAGTTTTTGAAGAAGTCATTGTTTACGCACTCGTTACAATATGCTACACACAATCATTTTTGACGAAATCTTAAACATAAATAGCATTTTTTATGCAGATTCTAAATATGTAATTTTTATTAAAAAATATTATATTTTCCTATTTTTTTTCAATTTCTATTGTGTCCTAACTCCTTTAGTCAAAAAACATGTTGTTAGTGTTTTTTCCATAACTTTTTCAATTCTTAATCGTTTTAAGAATAAATAATATGGTGCACTAGAAGGCATCGACCTAGACATTCTATAAAAAACCCATTTCATGATTATTTCATTAAGACCTTCAAAGGCTGCACCCACAAAAGACGTACCATTTTCTAGGAATGATCACTTAGATAATTACAAAAAAAATTAAAAATTACTAATTTTATTTTCGAAAAATAGTGCTGCACTAGTGCTATATGTTCTCTACATTCCTGCAAATTTTTGTATCTCGAAAGGATCATTTAGGCCCTCAAAGGCTGCACCCACAAAAACATATACCTTATCATTTGCCTAAAAAATAAAAAGTGACTGTTATAAAAAATGAAACTTGACATAGTTATAAAAATTTTCCATACATAAACCTTATATATTCGGAAACGTGATTCAATTTCCTACATTTAATATTTTTTACTCAAATCAAGATATTTTGTGTAAGTATCTCAAAAAATACAATTAAATTGAGGGATGCCTGATTTTTTAGTTTTCTATTGCATCTAACGTGCCAAAAGTGACCCTCATTAGCTTGCACTCACCCGTAACCCAACTGATAACTCGGTTTCTTATTGGTTATCCTCGGAGGATCTGGAGCTAGGGGGAACGTGGGCAAATGCGTGGAATAGCTATGTTGATGTTCTGGAGTATGGAGGCATCAGACTTAAGTCCTCTGCTGATCAGTTAGTCTGGGCATATAATAAAAAGGAAGGGAAGGTGACTGCAGCGATGGCTTATGAACTTATGGTAAACACTTTGCTTGCTCTGGTAAAAGATAAATTTGTGGTTCTCTTATGGAACTGTAAATTTCTAAGGAAAATCAAATGTTTTATTTGGTTGCTTATAAACAATAAAATCTTAACATGGGACAATCTGTCTAGGAGACGATGGATAGGGCCGAGCAAATGTCCTCTATGTGCTTCAGGGGAATATTCGATCCAGCACATCTTCATGGATTGTATATTCACTATATCAGTTTTTGATAAACTTCGTAATATTTACCTATGTGACCCGCCTGTTGTTGGGACCTCTCTGAGGAACAACCTCAAGCTTTGGTTTAAAAAACACACGGTGCATGTTGTTTATAGTTATATTCCTATGTTTGTGTACTAGTGTATTTGGAGGTACAGGAACACGAGCATTTTTGAAGATAAGCAAGCTATATGCCAAGATACCTTGCATCAAATTGATCACTTTTTTCAGTTCTATCCTGTACTTGAATTAAAAACAAATATAAGGAATATTGGAGCTGCTCTAGTACTGGTGTATCCCTGTGGCTTTTTTGATGATGCAATTGTTGAATCAAAGGGGGGGGTAAGGATATTTATCACCATCAGGATATCCCATACATTTTCCTTCAAGTTGGGTTGTGGGCCTTCTACAAATACTAGAGCTAAGCTCTTGGCGTTGTGGGCTCTCTTGGCAGTGGCTAAGATGATGGGTCTTCCATTGAAACAAATATATGGAGATTCCTTAGTGGTCATTAACTGGTTCAACTGTAAATCAACATTATGTTCTATTGAACTTGACCACTGGTGTGTTAACATCAGACATCTACTCCAGTGTGCTTCCGACTTGGACATTAGTCATGTCTACAGAGAGCACAACCAGAAAGCGGACTACTTATCCAAAGATGCTCTTTTTTTATCACCCGGACACTTCTCTTATGCAGAATATTATGATGATAATTTAGTTGAGAATGATTTCTTTAAGCTCTTTTGAGAGCCTGTGCCAAAGGACTTGACTCCCTCTTTTTTTGGCACGGATCTCCTGTCCCTTTTGGAGATCTTATTTTGGTTGAATGGGTGACATCTCTAGATCAGCAACTTTCGGTTCCTTCTTGTGCTCCTTGTTTTGACAGATATTTTTGCCCCTGGGGTTCACTTGACTTTAGGTATGCAGCATGGTTCCACTTTCCGTGGTGAAGAGCTATTTGTAATCTCCTGGATGACTGTTTTAAGCTTCATCTCTGTTGAACTTTATAACTTCCCAGTAAAGAAAGCATTTTTGGATACCCTTTGATTTTATATGAATATCAAGAATAGATTTTATATGAATATCAAGAATAGGTTAATCATACTACCTTTATTTATATGAGATATTACTTTTCATTTATTATGGCTAAATATACTTCATCTTTTAACGTGCTTCTCACTTTATAAAGTGATTTATAACATAATGCCACCACATTCGTATTACCGTTATTTATACGGGATATTACTTTTCAAATATGACTTCTCATCTATTAATGGCTAAATACACTTCATCTTTTAACATGCTTCTCACTTTATAAAGTGATTTATAATATAATGTATTTGACATGACGTACTCTATGAACATCTTATGTGTAATGGATCATTTGAACTTATTTTATAATTTTTAAATTTATTAAATTAGTATATATTTATTTAAAAATGGATTTACCAAGTATCCAGAGGAATCAAGTGTTTGGTATATTATTTTAAATGGATCTATATTGGTTTATAAGGATATGTGTTAACTTTAAAATGAATATAGAAAGAGTTCACATCTTTTCCCTATTAAACTGTAAAATACACCTCTTAAATGCAATTATACCAACCTAGATCCAAATCCTAGGCTCTATAAATCGTCGAGAGGGATCAAATCTCCCGAGGTGCAAACCTCTTCTCAGGTATTGCACTCAAGGAGCTATTCGAGGAGAGGTTTGCACCTAGGGAGCTTTGATCCCTCTCGATGCTTGATAGAGCCTAGGATTCCTCATATGTTTTGGATTAAGACTCATATTTATTTTATTTTATATCCACCAACTCACATTTCTGAGTGAGAGTTGATGTCTAAATTGAAAGGAGATTCAACCACAGAGGGATTAGGATGGAACACCCTCACAATTTTGTGATTTTTAAGGTGGAGGCAGGGATGATTTTAAGGAACCCTACTTATTTAAAAGTGTATAAATGTTGGCGAATATTACCGATTCTTAAAATTCCAACTATAAAATGATTGGCGATATTTTTCAAAAAATATTTCAATTTCCAAGGATTTTATATCGCTTATATAATAATTTGGCGATTTTTAGGGTGAAAAAATTTTGCCCCATCAAAATTGGGCGAAACAGGGCTTCAAAAAATGCAAAATGGTGAATCTCTTTTAGGAGGAAAACAGGGAAAAATAACCCACTTGGCTAAAATTCGCCCCTAAAATTATCCTTCGGTGGAGGGTTTTCAATTTCCTATTTGGTCTTGTCATTTCTTTCTATGGCTAATCTATCTTCATTCTTTGTGGCCTAGATTTCTTTAGGACATAGAAGATATGTCTTTGTATAAAATAAGGTTTAGAATGCTTGTTAACCAAGCACCATTATAGCTCTTATTTGACACCTCTTGCCATTATTCCTAGATTGATTTAAAGTTGGCATTTTTTTTATTTAACATATCTTCAACAATATTGTTTCTACTTTTAAGTCTTATTAAGAGACATCCACCTCACCTAAATAAACTAATGTCATGCCACAACTAATCTATCCTTCTCAAACTCGATGACAACCTAATGATATATTCTTTAAAACACTTAACTTATTAAAATCCTCTTCATTTCCAAAATACAACCTTTTTTCAGAATTTGATACATAAAAAGTATTGATAATTTGTAAAACTTAAAAAATAGGTATTCTCTAAATTACATTAGAAAATAGAATTAATGTTCTCTAAACATTTATCCTACAAAATAAATTGTAAACATTTATAAAATATTAAAAAACATGTGTGATCTAAAACTATTTTAAAATATTAAATGGTAAAATATTAAAAAATATGTGTGATCTAAAACTATTTTAAAATATTATTTTTTCTATAGGGGCCCTGCAAGCCATACTTTTGCATGTGGCATGTGGCTTTCACAAGGGGGAAAACATAAAGATAGGTCTCATTAAAAGCATATTGTGTACTGTGTTCAATATGTTTTGTTTAGGTTTGCAAGTAAATTTAGTCATTGGTCATTCCAACGAAGTCACGAAACATTTGAATTATAATTTGCAGAGACTCTCTTAGCATATGAGAATTGTGAGCAATAGGAGAGTTGAGTAACGATTGACAGAGCCGGTATTCGTTCGTCGTCATTATATCAACGTTCCCTACTTTTCGGCAGAATATCTTGACGATGTTGAGAGCTAGCAGCAAGTTTTCGGCAGTGAGATGATTCAAGTGCCCCCGGCTCTGCTGTTCAAATGCCATTTTGATGATTTTGTGGAAGTTTTTCCACAGATTGATCTCCATACAATATGCCAACCGGACTTCTTGAAACTTTTCAAACTCCTCCATAGATTGATCTCCTCCCAGCACATCATAAAGTGAAGAAGCTTTTCAAACTCAAAAAGCTTTCAAACTATGGTGAGAGCTAAGCAAAAAAAAAGTGACTCTGAGTGGTTGAGAAAATTCGGAACCTCCATAGCAACACAAAACCAAAGTTTCAAACTTGTTTCTCTCTCCAATGATAACAATAAGTATTTCTATGTTATAGCATCCTATCGTCAACATAAACCCAGTCTTGTGCAGTGGTGTCGTCCACAGAAAGCATATTATTTAATATGCTTTCCACATACACATTCCAGGCGTGTATGTTTCAACAGTCATCCTGAATGACATGGTATATCATACAGAACCATTTGGCAGTGGTTGTAGCTCTACCACTGGAGTGATGATAATAATAAAAGTTCAGGTTAAACATTTTTAGTTTTTTAGTTTTCCATCGGTTTAGACCATCTTTGCCAGAAATGAAGCCAGATTTTTCAATTCAAATCTGCAATATTAGCACCTGATATTTTATGATTTAATCAATCCCAAAATATTCGGACTGGCTTAATTTGATCTTGTTTACTGTTTGGATCTTGAAAAATGGTTACAACAAAGGAATTAGGCTGGGATGGCTGGCTGGTTAGGTAGGCATGAGGAGGAGATGGCTGCGTGAGGTCACGCTGGATGGCTGGGAGGTCGCGCCGGCTGGCTGGGAGGTCGCGCTGGGAGGAGGATATGGCTGCGTGAGCCTGCCCTCTTTTTTCAGTCTCCCTCTCTGCTAGAGAATTTATCCATTTCAACCTTCAAATGGTAAATTACCAGTGGAACTATTGACAACCCTAATATATCTATGCTATAGAATGTGGATGTTAGTATCCCACAGCCTGCTTCTACTGGGTTTACTGTCGCTATTGTTGGATCAAGGTAGCTAGATGATTTAATGGGTAAATCTTAAACCAAGCATAGAATATTAATAGCACTTAAGTTGTCGAATATAAAATCCATTTGCTCGAGAATTTAAAATTTAAAATTTGTGATACTTCTTGTTGTTTATATTGTTGTCTTTATCTTTTATTTTCTATTTTTTTTTATAGCCTACATAACGTTACAAGATCTCCCCCATAAAGTTATGTAACTCTAAGTAACGTTACAAGATCTCCTCCATAGTGGGTTGTAGAATGCAAAAATATTTTTTATAATAAATGTTAACATATTTCTCACTTCATAAACAAAAATAAAATATAATGTTTCACATGACGAACTTTAATGGAACATTAGAATTTATTTTTAGAGTAGTTTATTTATACTATGTTACTGCCATAGACAGATATACCCTCCATATATAATGAACCATTTATAAGTAATATAAGAGCCACGAGGTGGCAATGTCACGCAGTTTTTAGTAGCTATTGTTATAAAGCCAATGCTATAGGAAAAAAAACTAGCTTGTTTGATCTTTAAGTAACTTTGACCATCGACTAATGTTTTGACATGCTACTCTTATGGATTATGTAATCTAAACATAATTATGTAATCTAAGCATAACTTGATTTTATATAAATGCTCTTATGGATTATGTGATATAAACATAACTTGATTTTATATAAATGTAAAGTATTGACATATTTCCATGTAAAAATATAAATATAAGTATTTTCATAACTTTGTTTCCGTAAAAATATATTTAAACATATTATTAGTGACCTCCTTATATATGTGTGTGCGTGTGTGTATAATTATAACAAAAAAACAAAAATTAATGAAGGGCACACCTTGCAAATAGACATGTAAAAAAGATATGAGTGGTGCTCCAAGAAAAGTAAAAATATAAAGTGTTTTCATACTTTGTTTTCATAAAAATATATTTAAACATATTATTAGTGACCTCCTTATATATGTATTAAGTATAATAACAAAAAATAATAATAATAATAATGAAGGGCACACCTTGCAAATAGACATGTAAAAAACATGTGAGTGGCATTTCAATATATTAAACATTATTTGTGATTTTTTTGAATTCTAGGTAAAATTCCTCAACCATAATAAAAATAGAGACGATATATTTTTTGTTGGTAGTGCCAAATGTTGTGGGGTCAACCCACTTGTACAATTCCATTGAGATATTATAATCCATAATTATGGAAAATAAAGAATAAATTACGCCATCACATATCATGAAATTTATAGAATTGAGGTCAACATGTGATCACCACTATATCATCTAACAAGTGATGGGTGGCAGTGGATACCTGTCGAGGTTGGCGTATGCTACCACTTTGCTACAGGGATTATGGTTATCAAAAAGTTTCATTTCAATTTACCTTGAAACTACAACACTTGTCTTGTACAATTATCCACAACCTTCTCGGGAATATTTCGTGTCGCTACTTCTTCCAAATTTCCATTCATAATTCATGCTAAAATTCAGAGTCTTAGCTAATACTCTCCTGAATATATTTAAACATATTATTAGTGACCTCCTTATATATGTGTGTGCGTGTGTGTATAATTATAACAAAAAAACAAAAATTAATGAAGGGCACACCTTGCAAATAGACATGTAAAAAACATATGAGTGGCGTTCCAATAAAAGTAAAAATATAAAGTGTTTTCATACTTTGTTTTCATAAAAATATATTTAAACATATTATTAGTGACCTCCTTATATATGTATTAAGTATAATTACAAATAATAATAATAATAATAATGAAGGGCACACCTTGCAAATAGACATGTAAAAAACATGTGAGTGGCATTTCAATATATTAAACATTATTTGTGATTTTTTTGAATTCTAGGTAAAATTCCTCAACCATAATAAAAACAGAGACAAAATATTTTTTGTTGGTAGTGCCAAATGTTGGGTGGTCGACCCACTTGTACAATTCCATTGAGATATTATAATCCATAATTATGGAAAATAAAGAATAAATTACACCATCACATATCATGAAATTTATAGAATTGAGGTCAACATGTGATCACCACTATATCATCTAACAAGTGATGGGTGGCAGTGGATACCTGTCGAGGTTGGCGTATGCTACCACTTTGCTACAGGGATTATGGTTATCAAAAAGTTTCATTTCAATTTACCTTGAAACTACAACACTTGTCTTGTACAATTATCCACAACCTTCTCAGGAATATTTCGTGTCCCTACTTCTTCCAAATTTCCATTCATAATTCATGCTAAAATTCAGAGTCTTAGCTAATACTCTCCTGACATCATTGTTTTCTTTATTATTTATGAAACAACATTGATGCTCTTAATTAAAGATGTATGAAGCAACATTGATGATCTTGAAGGAAAAAACATAGAATTGGAATGCATGTAATGTATAAAATTGAGATTGAATATTTGAAAAACATGAATGGGAACCTAGTCATACGGAAGACATCCTTGGCCTTTCATGAGATAGAGGTTCGTTGTGCTAGTTGTGTGCTTGAGTAGTTGATCACTATGAAAAAGAAGCATGATCTCAATTACAATCAAGATTTTCAAGCCTACAACACAAACCCCACAGGCATCGTCCACACTTAAACATTTGTCCAACAATTTTCCACAATTTTCGTCGTTAATTAATGAGGAATTTTGCCTCTACTTTTATTTCATTGGAACATTGGATGTAACACCCCGGTTTTGACCCCATGGTATTGAATTGCATATGATGTAAATATTTTTATCTGATCATGGTGTGGAGCTCAAGGAAAAGGCCCCACCATGTATTTAGTGTCTTATGTATCAGTTAAAATCAATGTCGATGGTTTATGTGCTAGCCGGCACAATATGTTTTGAGACATCATGTGAAATGCAAATTAATAAAAATACCACAATAACTATGTGTCGCAACATTAAAGAGATGGGGGCATGATTTCACAAGGAATAGGGAGGGGGAAACATTCAAACCTTTCAAGCCAATGGGGAAAAACCAAATGTCTAAGGGAGAACCCATAAAATTGTCAACTACCCATTTTGTCCTTTTGTGCCCAGTCATCTAGAAGTGGTTGAAGAAGTTATTTCCTTGGGATGGGAAAGGTATCGAGTTCAAATTCAAATTGGGAAGATCACCCATTCTGGAAAAGTGTGTTTTTTACTTGTGGGGCAAGTAAATTCTTGGAAATGGATTCCTAAGCCATTACTCAACCATACGTTTTACTCTCTCATTCACATTGGAGCTCCTGGATCTTCCCTTCACATTTTTGTTGTTGTTTCCTCATTCCACGGTTGGGAAAATTCATTTTGTTGTGTTGTTGGGCGAATGGGAAGGAGGGACCTGTGATCTTGGGGTTTGAAGAGCCTGTTTTTCCCCTATGAGCAAGCGGGGAGTTTTTCTCATGAATTAATGCCATTTCCTCATTTATCTATGCCCAGAAAATCCGTTTTTGTGTTGTTCTGTGAATGGCCAACAGAGATTCTCGTTTTGGGTTTTTGTTGAGGCCGGATTTGCTCCTGAAATTACCATAGGCATTGTCTAAATTTGGATCCACGTTTTGGGTGTTCAGGGAGATCGTTTTTGCCTCTATAATGCTCAGGAAGGTTTGTTGAAATCGTTTTTTGGCTTTTGGGGCGTTTTTGTCCATACCCAGAACTTGTATGTGGTTGTGAAGTTCATCCTAGTGTTGGCTTAGCTAAGTAAGTCCTAGGAACCCATCTATTAGATGTTTGACTGTGTTTGGATGTGATTTTGGCTTGGCTGAGTAAGTCCAAGGAACCCCTATGTGGTTGGCTTGTTGCCTTAGCAGTCTGTGAAACCCAACTGTGTGTTGGATTGACTGTGGATGTATGTCTTGCTGTGTGTAAGTCTGTTGTTCCCTTATTCCTTGTGGGAACCATGCCCAGCTCGAGGATGGAAGTGGTGCTGATAGATTGATGAGCACATTGGCATATGGTTGGGTGGAACATTGCAGCGACATAGATGGTTGTGGGACAACTCTTTTTCAAGATAAGTATTCTTGTGTGTTTAATCTCTGCAACTGTATTTGCTTATTTTATGAATTATTATGAACATGTCGAATGCTTGAATGGATGATTTGCTTCTGCTGTATAATTGCATTGGTTATGCATCTGTGTATGTTTTATTTTCATTGCATTTTTTATTATCATGTTCATAGGGCTAGATTTTCCAGTTAATTGATAGCAACAGTGTCGTAGTGGCATCCTCTCGGACGAGAGGGGATGTGACATTGGAGAAGGTGGTGCCTAGTTCAAAGAAGTGGAGTTCCAGAAATAGGCTCCTTATAAGTTGTTGTTCTAACATCTGCTAAATTTCCTACAGTAGTTCCACCATTTCCTGTTGCTCTAGTTGTTGATTTAGTTTACTCAGCACTACCACCAGCAGTATAGGCAATAACGGAAGCAGCACCAATTGATTCATTTAAATTTTTTATAATGAGTGATGGTCTAGCATCTACACGTGTTCCAATGATATTTGTTTCATCATTTACTAGTGTTCCAAGATGTTGTGCCCAATATTAGCCAATGCTCATTTCGTAGTATCATAGTTTATTACTAGGATTCTACTTTAAATCCAAATAAAGATACAAGTTGGTCGGCTTCTAGTTATGTTTATTTTACTATGTTTCACTGATAAAAAATGGGAAAGGAAAACGACATCATTTCCAGCTGGGGGCGCACTGTCAAAAATCTACAATTAGATCAAAGACATTACATGTAGCTTACATAAGGAAACAGTTTATTTTAATTTTTTTAAATTTGGACACGCGAGTTGTTTGGAGCTCCCATGTAAGTACACATAAATTCCATGCAAACTCAATGCCAACCTTTGCTTACCAACTGCTTAGCTAGATATTTCTATGATCATTCTCAAATTTGTCACCTGAATTATACATAGTAAAACAAACCATCTATTCAACTAATGGGAAAGGTTCCAATCTCCATACATTAAAGAATTTGCATGGCTCGTAGATGGCAAAAGGAAAACTGGGCATACTCGGCAAAGTGGGAGCACAGTTCTTCGTGAACAATGCGCCAGTTTTTCAGCAACTAAGAAAAACACGAGCCGGTTGGAGTTGTTCAGTCTTCTCTACGAAGGTGAGTAATCAATGGAGCACCAGTTAGAGTGTGGTGAGATGATTTGTATTCTGGTTCCTAATGGATTTTGGTTCTTAGCTATGGGATGGTTTCAAACAATGGTCGTGTAAACCCTCAACGTATTAGCTTGTCAACATCACCTATGAATGGGAATTTTGTTGCACATTATGCAAAAGAATCCAGAAATCACCTAATTTGACGCTCTGGACAGTTTTTCACAATTATTAAAGAGATATGAATAGGTAAAGCGATGGTCACATGTTCATTGTTTTCCCTTGGACCTGCAAATTGGAATGAATTTATTTTTCCTCATTATACATATTGATGAATTTTCTGCACATTAGTTTCTTGCATTTTCTATATTAGCATTTTTGCAAATGTGTGCCCCCGGGCCCACCCCCATATATATATATTTGTGAGCAATTAAAACTAGGTTTGTTTCCCGCAAGCTGTTTTTTGTGTGATTGATAAAACACCAGGAAATAACTCTGTCAGATCATATAAATCTACCTTAATTTGTATTAGACTCTATAAAATGTCTGGTAGAATACACATGTACAATTATTGAATTCCAACAAGTGTCAATTAAATTGTTGAGTGCTCTTGCAAAATTTCATTAGTATTGTTTCTATCATTTATCTTTCTTTTTATTCAGACCTAATAGTAGCCTCACTATCTCACCCACACAGCCACACATATATTAGAATTTGAATGCCATTTATATCTTCAAGCAGAGAGTTCTGATAATGTTGCAGCAATTGAATGGAGAATGAACATACAAACTAAGAAAAACAAACCACATAAGAAACAGACAAGTATTGCTCAGGAATTTACAGTATATTCATCAAAATAATATCTAGTGTACAATGTAGTTTACATAGGTAGAATTCGAATTCATGAGTAATGAATTCGAATCCTCCAAGTGGATAAGACTATATCTAACTGAATCTCTAACTCAAGGTCTCCCAATCAATATCGGAGTCCAAATAGACAACTCCCTGATGACCAATAACTCTAACAAGCAGTAACAACTAGTTAACTCGGTCCAACTGAGTGTGGTAGGCAGGTAAAGCACTCCTCCCCATGCAACCATGCATTATCCATGCATTAGTAGCACTAGCCTAACTGACTATGAAGTAACTGATTGTAACTGGGGGCTAACTAAAACTAACTAGTGCTAACACCAACTTACTAAAGTAGGTTGGTGCCGAGACTCCTAGTGGCTCCTAAAATGTAGGGATTGGTCTACGAGACACCCTAACTGATGCATGCACATGTGGTAAGTTGCATTCAACCTCTAGTAGTGTTCCCCACACTTCAATGACTGGTACACATGGTCCCATTGGGCCATGTGGACCCAATTGCACTAGTGGACCCATTTAATTAATTTAAGGTTCCTAATTTAGGCAATAATTAATATAATAGACATTTGACCAAGGGAGGATTAATAATCCTAACACCCCCCCTGAATCCTAATGTGGACAACTGTGGGCCCTAGTAACAAGACCATAGGTCATCCAAATACAATCTAGAAGATAATAAAAAATGTTGCTTGGTACAACTAAGGAAATAGGGGAAAACCTCATGGGAACCCCCCCTCCCCAAATAAGCAAGAAAATAGCAATCTGCAAGCTATCTTTAGAAGAAAGAAGCTTCCTCCTTAGAAAACTAACTTGAGCAAAACATTGCTACAAAAAATTACAGCTCTATGCAACAGCATGGTCCATCAGTGGACCTCTCAATGTACTAATGAACCGATGACTCTGTTTGGTTCGGTTGGATGGTGAAGGTAGGGAATGATCAAATCTCTCCTTCTGTGGGCCATGTAGCTGATCATTCGCCCTCATCAAGTAGCACCGACCTAGAACTTTTCTACACCATTCTGTAGAGAGAGAGTCTGTGAGAGATAGTGCGGCATGCTCATTCTCATACTGGGACCGAGTTCTTCTTTTGTCTTCTGGAACTCCAGCACCACTTCCAGCTGCATCAAGAAGCTTTTGAACCCATCTGGGTTTAGGATTCTGATTAGGAATGGGTACTGGATATGGATCTAGAATCTCTTGAGATTCAGTCTCAATAACAAGATCATGTTGTATGTGATCTTCTTCATCTGAATCTGAAACCTGTAGCACATTATCATCATCAAAAATAGGAGAAGAAATAGTTATACCTTCTTGTGCTACTGGAGGAGTATCATGTAGTTGATCTTCTTCGAACTTGACACTTCTTTCAATGAAGCATATTCTGGTAGTAACCTCCAACAATTTGTAAGCTTTTGCATCATCTGCATATCCCAGCAGAATGCATTCTCTACTTTGGGCTTGGAAGGCCTTTCTCTTGTCAAGTGGTATCCTGGCCCAAGATTTGGAACCAAAAACTCTCAGATGAGAGACATTAGGCTTATACCCATGCAGTGCTTCGAATGGAGTCATCCCAACCACTAACTTGTGGGGCACCCTATTTTGCAAATACGAAGCATGGTTTACTGCTTTAGCCCAAAGAGGAGGTAGATGCTTTCCATGGAAAAGGCATGTTTCCATCTCTTTTAGTGATCTATTCTTCCTCTCATCCACACCATTTTGATGTGGTGTGTATGGAACTGGGTGTTTCATTTGAATCCCCTCCAATTCACAGAATTTATGGAAATCTCTTTTGACATATTCTCCTCCTCCATCAAATCTTATTAACTTGGTCTTATTATTGAAGCTGTTCTCAACCATAGCTTTAAAACTTTTAAAAGTCTCAAAAAATTATAATTTTATCTTCATGAAGTAGATCCAACAATACCTAGAAAAATCGTCAATAAAGGTCAGAAAATACCTGCAACCATTAATGGAGTTTATGGGCATAGGTCCAACTACATCACTGTGTATCAAATCAAGTGTAGAGATAGCTCTATGAGCCTTCCCAACATCATACTTCTTTTCCGGATGCTTACCTACCAAGCACCCAGCACATACTCCATCGGAAGTTTGGATGGAGGGAAAACCTTCAACCATGTTATAATTGTGGGACTGCTTCAGATATTTGAAATTGAGATGGCCAAATCTCTCATGCCAAATCTTGCTAGTGCTTTTAGCATGAGACAATAAAGCTGTAGGAGGAGAAACAGGCAAGAAATGTGAAAACTCATAAGCTTTGGTAGAGTGATTTGCAATACCTTTCGCTACAAGCTTTCCAGTGGATTTTTATGTAATCTCAACTGAGTCTAAATCAAATGTGACCCTCTTGGGAGAGCCTATATGAGTCATCTGGTAAACAGATAACATGTTAGAAGTAAGGGAGGGCACATATAAGACATTATTGAACTCACCATGCTTCGCTTTAACTGAGCCCCTTCCTTCTGTTGGAATCTGGGAATCATCTCTCATGTGAATATCAGGCCCCTTTGATAATGAAAGAGTAGAGAAGGATTCTTTGGAGGCAACCATGTGGTTGGATGCTCCACAATCTATAATGTATGCTGAGGATGGAGAGAGATTTTCTTTCAAAACATGACACCTTTCGGCATCTTCTGTCGGTGCTTCTTCATCAGGCTTCTTTGCTCTTGGAGGAGAAATGTTGTGCTGCTTCAAAAGATCGGACATCTCATCAAGTTGCTTCCTCATACAATGTTCTTCAAGATGGTATCCCTTTTCACAATATGGACATAACTTCTTTTCAAATGTCTTCTTCTTAGAGATGGAGGCCCCTTCGAAAGATTGTTGATTTGGATTAGGCTTCGAATCAGCTGCTTTTGGCTCCTTCTTCTTTGATTTCCCCTTTACTTGCACTTTGTAAGAGTCAGTAACCAGGAGAGCTTGATCTTTGGAAGTATGCATGACTCCCATTCGAATCAATTTGTCTTGTTCCTTGATTAAGGACTCGAAAAATGAATCTAAAGAAGGAAGTTTCCAATCAAGAAAGTTTTCCTGCTTGGAATGAAACATAGAGACATAGATAGAGTACTTAGGACCTATTTTGCTTAGTATGGAAAGGAAATTATGCTCATCCTCCCGCTCTATCCCGCACTGTCTGCATTGTAGCACTAGAGACTTGAATTTGGAGAAGAATCACTCAATAGTCTTGAAACTGCTGGGATGTAAAGATACCAAGTCATTCTCCAGAATGTGTCCCCGAAGCTCATCTTGTTTGTTAAACAAGCTATCAATATTCTCCCAGGATTCTCTGGGAGTCCTCAATCCTTCTATATGAAAGAGGAGATCTCTAGAAATATAAGTACATAAGTACCTGAATGCTTCATCACAATGGTTTAGGAATTTGTTCCACTCTACCGGCTGATGAGGCTCAGCCTCCCATACATGTATGATCATGTGGTATCCATGCTTGCACAATACCAGCTGCATATCAATCCTTCATTCAAGGTAATTGGAATTGTGAGGATCTGTGGATCAAGAGTTTGAGAACTCATAATTGCTCTGACAAGGAGACTACAAATACTTCTTCCAAGCTACATAGCACCTGTCAATTTCACTGCAAATAACACTAAAACATATAAACTATTAGAATCATGTTTTTCCTCCAGACATGAACATATTTTCAGGGTCCTTCACACCCTCTCCGCTGCTCTAAATGAATCTAGAGCTAGCAAATTTTCATAGGGGACTTCTATGGAAACCTAGCTGCTTCTGATGTTCGATGAGGAGAAACAACCATGAAACCTGCCTGAGAAGGCTCTGATACCAAATTAGAATTTGAATTCCATTTAGATATTTAAGCAGAGAGTTATGATAATGTTGCAGCAATTGAATGCAGAATGAACATACAAACTAAGAAAAACAAACCACATAGGAAACATACAATTATTGCTCAAGAATTTACAATATATTCATCATAATAATATTTGGTGTATAATGTAGTTTACATAGGTAGAATTTGAATGCATGAGTAATGAATTCGAATCCTCCAAGTGGATAAGACTGTATCTAATTGAATCTCTAACTCAAGGTCTTCCAATCAATATCGAAGTCCAAATAGACAACTCCTCGATGACCAATAACTCCAACAAGCAGTAACAACTAGTTAACTCAGTGCAACTGCATGTGGTAGGTAGGTAAAGCACTCCTCCCCATGCAACCATGCATTATCCACGCATTAGTAGCGCTAGCCTAACTCACTGTGAAGTAACTGATTGTAACTAGGGGATAACTAAAACTAACTAGTGCTAACACCAACTGACTGAAGTAGGTTGGTTCCAGGACTCCCGATGGATCCTAAAATGTAGGGATTGGTCTAGGAGGTGCCCTAACTGATGCATGCACATGCAGTAAGTGGCAGTTAACCTCTATTAGTTTTCCCCACACTTCAATGACTAGTACATGTGGACCCAATTGCACTAGTGGACCCATTTAATTAATTTAAGGTTCCTAAGTTAGGCAATAATTAATCTAATATACATTTGACCAAGGGAGGATTAATAATCCTAACAACATACACATGGTATAATAGCGTTCATTAATTGCAATTGTAATAATTTTTCAGGAAGGTCTACTCATTGTTTTATTGTAATAATTTTTCAAGCAGGTCTACTCATTGTTTTAGGTGCTCAATAATCATTTCTACATGGGGTACAAAACTTTGAAAAAGTATTGCTCAGAGCTTCTCTCAGTAGAGAACACAATGTGTTTGTTACCCTGGAAAAATATTGAATGGATTGCGAAGAATCTGGTAAACATTCAACGTATGAGTTGAAAAGCATGTGCCATGGAGGTTTGGTAAGTTGTGGTAGAGGGTTAAGTGTTGGAATTTGAAATCGAATGCCATCATCCTTTAACCAAAGCATTTTAATTCATTAAGATAGGTCTGTAGCAGATGACGTTTGACGGTCTAAGTGTATGTTTTCAGCGGCATGAAAGAGCTCGATAGGACAATAGCGCAAAAAGGAGTAGACCCACCTACCTACCTAACCTACCTACCTATCTACCTGTTGTACAATCACTAAAAACTACTGGATTTATGGTATGATCACGAACCAACTACCCGATCTCATGAGAAACTACTTGAACGAGGAACTTTTAAGAAGAAAATTTGTATAGCCAGCGTCCCTTTTATTATAAGCTCCCGAAGGATAGGGATATAACAACCCATCTCTATCTTAGTATTTTTAGCGTTACGTATAAGCTCAGCCTTCATTTAGAAAGAAGAAGAATAGTTAATGAACAAAGAATAATAGTTTTCATTAAATAGTTACCAACTAAATATTTGCTTTTAACCACATGCTTCGATCCCGATCTCATAAGAAATATAAGTCTCATCTCATAAGCGATTAAGCGGTGCCAACTTCATAAACCTTTTGGTTGTGTTTTCCTCCATCCATAAATATGATCCTCGTCCAATGGCCAATAGGTTCTAGGTAATACTAACATCTCCGAAACTAAGGCATGTTTAGCTACGAGTTGAAGACTAACATATCCAAGATCCATTTTTAACGGGCATCAACCAATGAAACAAAAGCAGATCCATATCCTTTAGCAGTTCAAGATCAAGATCTAGAAGCTACCGTTGAAGACTTTGTTTCTCCAGTTGATTTAGTTGATTATTCTTTGTCTTGTTAATCGATGTACAACGTGACGCAACAAAAGAAGATTGTCAAGAAATAGTTTCTATAATAATTTGAGCCATTTTATTGTGCTGTTATACCTGAGTAACGAACAATCCTTTGTGGCTCAGATTTGGCTTTAGAACAAGCTCATAGAAATATTTCGTGTACAATTGATAACAAGGACCTCCTTTCATAGGATCTGTGAGGTCTCCTACTATGAAGCCAAATCGTTCATCTCTGTTCTCGAGCACAGTCCTGCATCAAAGAATTAAGATTAAAGATTTAAACTCTAGCAGGAACCTAAGAAGTATAAAGTATAGTTTGAGAAAATGAAGCAATAAAAATTCGTTACCTTTGTTCTCGAGCACAGCCCTGCATCAAAGAATTTCAATTAAAGCTTTAAACTTTAGCAGGAACCTAAGAAGTATAAAGTATAGTTTGAGAAAATGAAGCATTAAAAGCTTGTTACCTGCAGAAGGTGAGAACTATAGAAGGCTTCTCTTGCTTCTCTTTTCACAACAAGGTATTTTGGGCAAAAATCAATAACATCATGGAAGCAACATTTTATTTAAGTCCAGAAAAATTCAAAATAAAAACAATAAAACCATAAATTAATGGAGAGGTGCAGTTAGACCTTGTGGATGTCACACATCACGGCTACATCACGACTTTATTGAAGTTCTTGTGCCATAATACCTCCTTGGTTGTGCACTTTCTTGATGTTCTTGTGTCGTAATACCTCCCTGGTTGTGGAGCCTTCGCCACCTCCCATGATGAAAAAACTTTTGAGGCTAAAATTACACATCATGACTACAAATTAGAATCATGAGAACCAATTATTTTCTAACATTTAAAGGCATACAGCTCATGGAGATTACCAGATGCAAATTACTTAATTACTTACTTCGAGTGGCAGACAAGCAAGCCTTATTTATGTTCAGAGAAAAGGTAATTCACAATCTTTATTTTATATATTTCTAGGTAGTGTACTGCGTATATTTACCTTGCCAAATGGTTCTGTATCGAGCAGCGCTATATCTAGTTGGTAATTTCTCACTCCTGTATGAAGAATGTTGTGAACACAACACTTTGCAACTTTCTGTCTATAACCAACGCCTATCCGCAAGAGCGAGCAAGCTTTATTGACGTTTAGAAAAAAGGTAATTCACAATCTTTATTTTATATATTTCTAGATATAATGGCTCACTCAAATGCTCTTCCTCTTCACTACTTTGCAAACCCACTTTCCCCTCGAAACGTTATGACCAGTAAAAGAAACAAAATTGCAGAATGGCGATCATTTTTAAGTTGATATTGATAGATTTAATTCAGTTCCCATCGATAAACTAAATCGGACAGACGACGATGAGCTTCTTACATAATGAGAGTGTGCATGGAAGGAGGATGACATCAAGATAGATTTGGTACACATATATGTATAGAGACACTTGGTTTCCATGCACAACAAGGAGGATGACAAATGTTTGAATTTACGGTTTTTGCATTGACATGAAGGTCTTGGGTGTTGGGTAAAATTTATGATGGGTAAGTAAGGGTGTTGAAAATTCCAAGCCTACCCTACGTCACCCAACCACCAATGTGGGAAGTAAAGATCGGGGCACTGATATAAGAAACCAAACACCAATCAACATTCAAATAATTGTATTTTTTTAATTACATTTAATAAAAAATATTACACACTTTAGAAAATTGTAAATATTTTCCCTATCAAGATGAATTCAAGATAAATTAATACTCATGAGCGATTCATATATATCACCTGTGGTGACATAATAATAAATATTAGTGGTACATTAAATATTAAAATGCATTAAGGTGAATATGCTGCATCATTGCCAACATTATATTATTAAAATGTTTTTATAATTTATTTAATTTAAAAATTACAACTTTAGTTTTTAATTTTTTAAGTATATTTTTTGTTCGGTTTGGTTTGGAGTTTTGCTGGAAATTTGTTAAAAAAAACTAGAATCAAATATATTAGCAATGGAAATTGCATAATCTAAGTATGATGGGGAATTTTAGGATGTTGAATCTATTTATGGATTCAAAAAACACAATTTGAACACTTCTAAATTTAGATTTTACAAAAAAAATTAGCAGATTCCCACCAAAGCTCATAGAATAAATAGACTGTTGAGTTAGTAATTGGTTGGTTGTTCAAACTCTTTTGACTTATAATAATTTACCAAAGGTTAACTTTAACATTTAAAAAAAAATATTTTAATGATGATGGTGGTGGTGGTGGTGGTTAATGTCCCCTGAGACCAAACTTTGGTCTATCGGACCTAAAGAAACGGATTATTTAGTTTGTTTTAAAATTGTATTTCCATGCTCAAAGAGCTTGGACAGAAGTGTCCGAAGCTCACTATAATTTTGACAAGTTAAAAGGCTTAGAAGGTCGGTATTGCCACAAAGAATATGAAACCGAGATCTAATGTGGGTGTACGTAGGGCACTCTAAGAGGAAGTTATTTTCATCCTCTATGTTCACATTCTCACAGATATTGCAGATCCTTTCCACCCATGGTGTTTTAGGAACTGCCCAACGACCTGTTTCACTATGGAGCTCATGAGAGTTCATTCTTATCTTGGCTATATTAATTTTTTTCTTTGAACTAGTTAAAATAGAGAGATACTTTTGATCTTCTAGAGTAGGGTTGATGACCTCTTTATAATATCTTAATTTTATTTTAGCCTATAAATCTTTCTCACACCACATTTTCTTTTTAAACTTAGAAGTAACAATATTTTTTATGTTATTAATATTTTGCATTGCAACAGTTTCGTCGATCACCCAATGGTTTAACCAGGAACCGGTATCTTTATACCAAGCTCGCTTGAGCCTTCGGTGATTTTAGTTGGAATGTAACTCTAGCTTAGGAAGTCTATGGTCTCCCGTGTTATTGATTTTGAGCTTGTATAGTAGGAGCCTAGTCATAGTGAGGATTTCGATAGGGGAAAGACCCACTTCTATAAGGAGAATAGGGTAGGGTGTATTGCTTTTAATTTTGAGGTTATACATTATAAAACGCTTCTGGATTTGCTCAATATTCCTCCAGGATTCTCTAGAGATGTTGCAACCCAAAACCTCACACCCATACAAGATAACACAAGTGACTAAAGTCTCAAGGAGGAGCTTCTTTTTATCCCACGTCACAAGGTTTCCTACCTTACAATTATTTTCGAGACCAAAATAAGTTTTCCACCCTCCATTAATCCTTTTCCCAATGCTATAGTTGTAGTTGAGCTTGTGATGAATATCAATTCCAAAGTATTTGTAAGAAGACACTTCCTACAAGTTGTTATTGTCATACACAAAATTAGCGTAAGTGTCCTTCTTGGATTTGATAATCACAAATTTTGTTTTGTCGGTATTAACAGTCATACCCATGGTAGAGCAAAAATCCTTAAGAAGTCTTAGCTGCTTATCAATATCGGATGGACACCTAGCCAAAAGAACAATATTGTCAGCATAGAGAAGAAGGATGATGACTATTTTAGCTAAGATCGTGCCAACACAACCTTCTAGCTTATTGATGTAAATGCCAAATAGGGTAGGGGAGAGGGGGAAACCTTGTTCAACTCTGATATTGCACTTAATATCTTTCGACCACCCCTCATTGCTCTTAAACTTGGAAATGGAATTCTCGTATAACCTTATTGCGGCAGCTCTCAACTCGAAAGGAACATTTAGCTCTTCTAATTTGTTCTATAGGTTGTTTCTAAGTACCGTATCGAAAGTCTTTATAAATTCCAAAAAGAAACAAAAGAGATTGGATTTATCATTACGGCATTCCTCCATAATGATCCTGAGTGTAACGAGGTGATCCATTGTTGAGTGCTGCCTTCTAGAACCCGCTTGGCCTTTAGCTCGCGTACCTTCACTTTCAAGCCATATGTTGAGCTTCTTTTCCAAAATAATACCATGTAACTTGGCTAAGAGAGGGCTAATCATAATTGTCCAATAATTAGAGGGGTTATTTGTATCCCCACTTTTAAAAATAGGGATAATGAGGCTCTAAGTCCATGGTTTAGGGAACACTTTTTTAACCACTTGATTGAATAGCTTGTGGATGTGAGGGATGAGGACAGGACCTCAAGTTTTTAATATTTCTACCTGGTAATATTCAATGTCCTTAGCTTTTCCATTTGTGGGACGCTTAACCCCAAAATCTATCTCTTCTAATGAGAAAACTTCTTCCATTTTGACCAGGGTTTCAAAGTTATCTATGACATTTGGGGATTCATAAAGCTTTTTAAGATAGGAATTCCAATCATGCAAAGCAATTCTATTATTATCTTTAGTTTTTCTAGTTAAAATCTACCTCCAAAATTTCTTAGGAGCCACCTTAGAGAGGTGTAAGAGATTTTCTTGTCTTTTATGAATATATTGCATTTTTTTCCTTTTAGTTAGGGCTTTGTATATTTTTATCTTGTCAATTTTAAGACATTCATCAAGAGCTTCTTTAATTTCTCTCATCTCCCTTTTATAGTCTTTATCATACCAAGGGTTGGTTTTGCTATTTATTTTATTACTTGAAACTTCAATTGAGAACTTGTTAATAGAATAAGAGAGGGTTGTAGTAAAATTATGATAGATGTATTCTATGTTTTCTATACTTGATAAGGGAAGCAAAATAATTTTTAGTTCATTTAGAAAAAAAAAATATTTTTTATTTCTATCAAAGATCAAGTTTTTTTGCTGAGGATTATCCTCTATGTGATCTCTATTCATGACAAAATTGAGAGTTACAATTAAAGTTCTATGATCTAATTCAGGCTCGTGGTCGTTTAAGATGTCAAAATTTATTATTTCGTTGTATAAATGGATATCGGAAATAACATAGTCTACCACGTTGCTACCAATCCCATGGATACCATAGACTTCTAATTTAATTACTTTATATTCCAGTGAAACCCACCTAAGGCTCAAACAAGGTTGGCATAAAGATTCCAGGTCTTGGATATAGATGTGGAGGATTTACGAAAATGTTACTTTGCAAAATATAAATGATATTAAAAATATTATTACTTTGAAATTTAAAGAGAAGCTATGGTGTGATGAAAATTAAGATGTTACAAGGAGGTCATTAACCCTAAAATTGGATATCAAAATTATCTTTTGTTTTAACTATTGTAAAGAAGAAGATCGACATAGCTAAAATAAGAACGAACTCTCATGAATTGCATAGTGAAATAGGGTGTTGCACCTTTCCTATAACTCTGTGGGATAAAAGAATTTGTCATCTTTGTGAGACTATTATCGTTGATGATGAAAATAAATTCCTCTTATATTTCCCTACATACACCCACATAATATCTCAATTTCAAAAAAAATGTTACAATACGAACCTGTCCAACCTTCTATCTCATCAAAATTATAGTAATTTGGGAACACTCCTCTCCAAGTTGTTTTAGCACATAAATAAAACTCTAAAGCAAACCAAGTAGTTCCTTACTTTTCTTTCTTAAGGTCTAATAGAATATATATATATGTCAATGAAACAAAAACTTTATATTCATAGAGGATGGATATACATGTTGGAGATCCAAAATATAGGACAACTGGTGCTATAAGCACTCAAAAAACTACCCATCATATATACATTCATATAAAAAATCATGCCTATTGGTGTTGAGCCTTCTACTTGCATCCATCTGAAACAAAATTGTTTTCTATCAGTCATAAACTTCCTAAGTTTTTACATACATATCTTGACTACATAAAAACGATAACATCAAAGACAAATTCTACAACCAATATTCCATTTATTATGTCTCCTCATTGTTAAGGAACTCACAATATCCAAAGGTATCGACTAGTAAAAACAAATCCTCCTTCGATAATGAATCAACCTTTGTGTTTAAATCATTGCATATGGGGAAGAAATACAGCCATTCGAATGAAAGAATGGCATAAGAGAGATCACATAACAAGGGCTCCAAACTGACATTCGACACCCTCACCTTATGTTGAGCGCAATCTATTACCAATTTGGAGTCACCCATAATTTGAAACTTTTGAAATCCTTTTTTGGAAGTGACCTCCAAGAGTGTGCAAAGGGCAATGAATTCAATTTTTTTGTCGGTGTAGGCTCTACCAGGAGCATAGCAAACAAAAATATGTTGGTTTTGATATAAATAGAGAACAAAACCATCCCCAAAATTTTTAGGGGGGCATTTTCAAGCTCCATCAAAAAACTCCTGAGGGATGTATAAGTTGGGATGTTGAAATCTAGATCTAGCATTACAAGTGATCTTAGATCCTTCATTTTAAATCTTTCATGAACTCTTTATAATTATTCAAAATGATTCCTGTTGTCACGTCAGGAGGAATTTTTTTATTTTTGAATATGCTAGAGTTCTGATCCCACCATATGTTGTACAGTGGGAAGTTTGGCATTCCTTCAAATCACTTGATTTCCTTGTTTGATAGCCAATCCTTCAAAATGTCTTCTACACTTACTTTTGACAAAAAATAAGTAGGATTCATCTCCTTTTGGACAATCCTAACAACCTACTTTGTATACAAATAGTCAATAAAGATGTGTGAGGATGTCATCAACGAAAATAAAATGGGAAATAGTTTCCTAAGGTGAAACTTTAATTCCCCTAATTGACCCATTTCTTCTATCTTCAGCTATAATCTTACTGATAGCCTCTACAATAATGAGGAAAAGGAAAGGAGAGAGGGGGAATCATTTCCCTAATCTATGTGATGTTGTAAAAAACTTGAGGGAGCTCCATTTATAAGCACTATAAACGAGGTTGATTGGATGCAATCAAGGATCTAGTTGACCGCTGGGAGAGAATTTCCCATTTTGATAAGTACTAGTCAGATAAATGTCTAACTTACACATTCGTAGGCTTTGGATAGATCAAGTTTGAGTGTGGTTTCTTGTTGCTTCAAGTTTTTGATAGAGTGCAAAACTTCTTACGCCACTACAACATCATCATGAATTTGTGTATTCTTGAGAACTCTATATTACTCATCTAAAATGATACCAATGAGCAGATATTTGATTATTTTAGTGATAACCTTTGCAATTATTTTATAAATTGAATTCTGTAGGAAATGGTCCTGTAGTCACCAAAGGTCCTCCCATCTTGCGTTTTGGGGGTCAGGGATATGAAAGTGGAATTGAATGAGGACAAAACTTTCCCATACATTTGAGATTCCCTTACTACCTTCAAAAGATCTTCCTTGATGAGATCATAGAAAACTACAATGAATTTGATTGAAAATCCATCTGGTCCAAGGATTTTTATTTTCTGTATCAAGAAGAGGGAAACTTGATTTCAAACTGGGAGACCTCTTCACACAGAAATCGATTCATCTCTTTCGAAAAATCGGGGTAAACTTCGATATGACTTGAAGAAACTCTTGGATGGGATAACTACAAGGTTCCTGGAACAACAACATGAAGTACCAAGCTCCCATCTCCAGCTTATCACGAAATTTTTTTACTAAGGAGCTACTCATATTTTGAGTATCCCATATTTTGCTAATTCCTTTGCAAAAATTGGTGAAATGATGAAAAAAATTCAAATTATTGTCACTCGATTTTAAGCACACATCCTTTCTCTTTAGTCTCTAGTTTGTTTCTCCTTGTCCAAAATATCGTGCCTAGTTTCTATGGAGGATCTAAGTTGGCTCAACTCAACCTCAGAGATATACCCTCATCCATCATGGAGTAAATTCATGCAATATTTTCCTCTACCTCCTTAAACTTGTCCTTGGATTTATATAAACACGATTTGAGCCATTGTTTAAAGGATTTCTTTATTCTATAAATATTCTGCGCAAATTGAGACACATAAGAAGAATCAACAAAGAAGGAATGATGCTCCCAATTCCCTTGAACCAAAGAGCAATAATTTTCCTCCTATAATTATACGGGATTGAGTTTAAGCAGAGATAGAGGAAACTATCCCCTCGAAGCCGTAGAGGAAAGAATAGGACAATGATCTGATAACCCTTCTTCATAGACCCGCAACTTCCACAAGAAATTAGTTCATAATAAAGGACCTGATACTAGAAATATATCTAGGAATTTAAGTACAACCTCATAATTTGTTCAAAAATTCATGTAAATAGGCACCATTTTGAAGGGCTCCAAATCCATTATATGAAAACTTTCCATAAAGGACAAAAAAAAATCCTACTTGTGGATCCATTCTAGGATTGGCTAGCCATAACTCTTTGAGGGAAGTCAAAGAATTAAGGTCACTAACAACCATTGTATATGGATTGTCAAAAATCCTGAATTCCTCCAGGCCTCATCTAGAAGAAGAAAAAAGCAAAAATAAAAATAAAAAACCTTTGTATATTCCTTGAGAGAACTTTATGAGAGGAAAACCTTCAACCATGTATTCATTATGCAACTACTGCAAGTACTTGAAGTTCATATGACCAAATCTCTCATGCCAGAGTCTACTTGTCTCATTGGCATGGGTCAATAGGGAACTTTTATGTGAGTATGGAAAAAACTATGAGAACTCATATGCCTTGGAGGCATGGTTTGCAACACCTTTAGCTATCAACTTCCTAGAAGAGATACATGAAATATCAATTGTGTTGGGTCCAAAAACAACGCTCTTTGGTGAACCAATGTGTTTCATATGATAAATAGATAACATGTTTGCTGCTAAGGAAGTTACATACATAAAATTGTTGAACACACCATGCTCAAATTGTACTATTCCCTTCCCTACAGCTGGGATCTGAGAATCATATCCCATGTGAAAACATGGGCCATCAGTGAGATATAAAGAATAAAATGACTCTTTGGAGGCATTCATGTGGTTGGAGGATCTAGAATCTATGAGGAAGGCCTGAGATTGTGAAAATCAATCCTTCAGTGCATGGCATCACTCATGATCATATGTCTTGCTTCCACAATCAATATCCCTTGCACCTTCTGGGAGATCAATGTTGTTCTGTTCAAGAATTTTGGTCATTTGATCTATAGTTTTCTTCATATAGGAACTCTCTTGATGGTTTCCATTCTTACAATACGTACAATGGGTCTTTTCAAACCTATTTTACTTATCCTTCTTGCAACTCAAGGCTCCATCTAATGGATTGATTTTATCCTCTAGTTTGGATTCAAAAAATTTCTTGTCCTTTCCCTTCTACTTCCCTTTGGAATTCGTATTCTTTGACTCCATAACCAAAAGAACCTGATTCTTTAAGGATTTCTATGTTCACATTTGGATCAGTTTGTCTTGTTCTCGGATAAGGGATTTAGTGAATGCATCTAGTGAAGGAATTTTCCAATTTGGGGTTTTCAATATCCCAGAGTGTAAAGTGGACACAAATACTGAGAATTAATGGATAATCTTACGTATAATGGATAGCACCAATTGCTCACCCCTCTTGTCAATTCCACATTGTTTTCACTACATGACCAAAGACTTGAATTTGGCGAAGTACTGATGAATGGTTTCAAAATTGTTGGGTTGAAGAGAAATTAATTCATTCTAAAAAATGTGGCCTCTCAGCTCATCTTTCTTTCCAAACAAATATTTGATATTCATTCAGACTTCCCTTAGGGTTTTCAAACCATCAATATGGAAGAGGAATTCTTAGCATATGTGAATACACATAAAACCAAAAGCTTCATCAAGCTTGTTCAGGTACCTTGATTTCTCAATAGCTACCTTGTGTTCGACCTCATTTCCCAGTATGAACCTATACAAACTCTTATTGCGTAGGACTATATTCATATCTTCCCTCCAATCCAATTAATTGAAGGGTGTGGGGATTCCTGGTGTCATGGGAGTTGAATTCTCTATTTTGCAGTTATAACAACAATACAATTTTTTACTGAAAAATTTTCAAAACCTGCATAAAAATCTCAAATCAAAGACAAACTAGCTTTGTAGAGCTCTGATACCATGTGAAATTATGAACCAAAAGAGATCATCAGGATGGAGAATACCTTACAATGAAAGAATTAAGAAGAAATATGAATTGTAGTGTAAAAATTTGTAAAAAACACTGTGAAATTAATCATGGAAGAAACTCAAATTTGAGGCAATAAACTAGTAACCATTATCCTTAATGTGTGTATGAACAATACATAGTAAAATGGAGGAAATTTGAATAACCCAGGAGGATTCAAATCCATGACTGTAGATATTACTAGCTTAGGAAATATCACCACTGTAGACATCACTAGTGTAGCTCTAGACAATTGAATCAGTTAACAGTCAGTTAACTAATTTGGTAGGTGAGTATGGGCATCTTTATCCTTAAATCATGCAAATTCCATGCAAAAGTGGCGCATTAAGAGAATTGGTTAACTGGAATCATCCATTCAAGCTTGACTCCATTTAGGTGAGGGTGAACTGAAGGTGAGACTCCCAGAACACTAAGTGGGATCCTAAAATCTAGGGATTGGTCTCCAAAGGTCCTAAGCTCATGCATGAGGGTGCATCAATTGGCTAGTGAGACCTAGATAACATCTGCATATCACTAAGGGGTATACAACATCATCCTAAACTAGGAAACTGACAAAATCAATAAGATGGAAAAGGGAGGATTATTAAATAATCCTAACACTTTCCTCCAATTGTTGAGGTGTGATCCTCTTAGGTGGGTTAGAAGAAGAAAAATCATTCACTATGTATGTGTTAGGAGTAGTATTTCTAGTACCCATCACCATATTTTTACTTTCAACCGTCCTTTCCATCATGAAATCCTTCTCAAAATATGGTGGTTCGAAGAGGCACACCTCATGTTGAATGTTGTCCTTAGATCCACCAAATTATCTTCTGAAATTTTTTTCATTCTAAGGCTTAGCTTCTGAAATTGCTTGATGTTCTCTGTAACTAGACCTTTTTGCTTGATATTTATTAATTGGATAAATAAGACGTGTTAGGATTATTAATTAATTCTCCCTTGACCACCATAGTCTATTTGTATTTTCCTAGCTTAGGATGTCATTGTCACTTCACTAGTGCCATGGGAGACTTGCCTAGAGGCCACCTACCACTCAAAGCACTAGTATGCATGAGTTTAGGATATCCAGGGACCAATCCCTATAGTTTAGGAACCCATTCTGAGTACCACCAGCAGTCACGAGCAGTTTACCCTAGTTGGTGTTCATTTATGTTCAGTTTTGTCCTCAATTAATTCACTCCTAGCGCAACTTTTAGTGATTTGAGGAAATTAAGGTTCCTTTTCTCACCTAACTCAATCACTTAACTTATTATGAACTGATTCAGTGATCCAAAGTTGCATTAGTGAGCTCTAGTGGTAATTTTTCCACACCGAGTTATCTCTGGAGTCAGCCCAAGTTGGTTGATTTGAATCCTATCTAAGGCATTCAAATTCTCCTATTTGTAACACCATTGTATTACATATTATTTATTTATTAATGGATGTAACATTATTCTTCCAATTTTGGTCTTATGTGTGTTAATTTTTCCATGAATAATTGATCAGATTTTATTGAATTGCTTCTATCTCTTCTGCAATATTCTTTCACATTTGATTTCATTTAGGCCCGAGGATCCAACTTCACAAAATTAAACATGGTATCCGAGAAGGTATTCATGCCAGCTTCAAACCTCAGAAACTTCCATTGATGAACCAGAAGAAATTGGGTTCCACATAAATCATGGTATTATTTTCTTGCTCCCTCTAGATTTTGTCCATAGAAGTCTATCTAGGTATGATGCACCTAGAGATGTCAAAGTGGAGAGTGTTTGAATTGGTTTGATTGAGAATTGAAATGTTGTGCATTGTTTTTGCAGGTACATTCAAATATTTTATGAAGAAATAGTTATTATTGAATCTATAAGATGGATAATTCAATAGATTTGACTCCTAGAATCCTCACACCCTTCAATTGTATTGATTGGAGGGATGATATGAATATTATCTTGCACAACAAGGGTCTGTACAGGGTCACTATGGAAAGAGAGGCCGAACTCCATCATCATCTTGAAAAATCGAAGTATTTTAACAAGTTTGATGAAGCATTTAGCTTCATGTGCATCCACATCTCCAGAGAGTTATTCTTTCACCTTGAGGGATTGAGAACACTAAAAGAAGTATGGGATAATATCGAATCCTTGTTTGTAAAATAGGATGAGCTGAGGGCCATATCATTTAGAATGAGATTATAGCACTACAACCCAACAACTTTGAAACTATGCATCATTTTTTCTCAAAATTTAAATCACTTGTCATGCAATGCAAGTAGTGCAAGATTGACAAGAAGGATGAGTAGTTTTTGCTCTCTATTCTGAGCAAACTTGGCCCGGAATTATTAGTGTTCATATGTACCTTTCACTCTGGGAGACTGACTACTCCTAATTAGTGAATTCCATCCCTTGATGCCTTCACAAAGTCTCTAATATAGGAACAAGACAAGTTGATATAGATGGGAGCTCTTATATCCTCTCCAAATCAAGCTCTCTTGTCTGGTAAGACAAAGAATGCGCAGGAAAGGAGGAAACAGAAAGGAAAAGAGAAGAAGAACAATGAATTCGAACCTAAGGAAGAGTTTGATTCATCAGATCAAGCCTCATGCTCTAAGAAGACAAACATCAGAGGTTTGACAAGGGCAAGTGCTCCTACTGTAAGAAAGGAAACCATACAGAGAAATATAATATGAAGAAGGCCATAGATCAGATGTCAAAAATCCTTGAGCAACACAATATTCCCCTCCCTGAAGGCCCAAGGAAGGGTGACTCTAGAGATAATACTGAAGATCATGATGACAGATGCCATTCCCTGAAGGTTTTTTTTTCGAAATCACATTCCTTCCTCATTGATTTATGATCCTCCAATCACATGGTTGCATCCAAAGAAGCATTCTCTTCATTACAACTTACCGATGGTCCAAGTATTCACATGGGATATGACACTCAAATCCAAGCTTAAGGAAAGGGTTCAATCAAGTTAGAGAATGGAGTGTAAATAATGTCCTCTATGTTCCCTCCTTAACTGCAAATTTGTTGTCTGTATACCAGATGACTCATACAAGCTCACAAAAATGAGTTGTATTTGGTCCTGAATCAGTGGAGATCTCAAATATCTCAACTGGGAAGATTGTTGTGAAAGGTATTGCAAAGCATGCCTCCAAGGCATATGAATTCTCACACTTTCTTTCCATACTCATATCTAGTGCAATATCAGCTACCATTTGAAAGGGAAGGTAAAACCATTCTACCTAAACCTTTTGCATATGATAATTTTCCATTAATGTTTCATATTTAGAATCCAAAGTAGAGGAAAAAATTCAATTAGTTCTTGGAATTCAATATGAAGTTCAATAGGATCTATATCCAGATCTAGTCCCTACTCCCAGTCCTAGGCCTAAATGGGCTCAAAAGGTTACTGAGGTTGTTAGGAATATGACTGGAGATTCATCTGACATGAGGAGAACAGGATATCAATTTCAAAATGAAATCCTTACACTATTTCAAGTAAATTCACTTCTCATGGAGAGGTGCTACAAATTCCCAGAGAGATGCTACATGATGGTAAGGTCTGATCAACAATTCTGCTCACTTAAGAACAAATTGGATCATGTCACTCTTCCTCCATAAAGAAGAGACAAAGGCAACATTTCTTCTCATATTTGTCATCGGATTGGAAGAATGTGGAGAGGTTCACATGCACAGTACCACAAAACTAGTGCACAAAAGAACCATCACAATGCATTAGTGCTCCATAGAGATGCAGGTTGTAGAGATATTTTCACAAGTTTTTACTCAAGAAGAAATTTTCTCTTAGTATGAAAGCTTGATCTTGGTTTTTCCTGGTTGTTTTGAGGGGGGGAGGGGGGGTTTCCCATTAGGTTTTCCCCATTTCATTGATTTTTTACGCAATCATTTTTTTTCAATTAGATTGTATAGGTGATCTTCATCTTAGTTGTGAGGGCCCAGGTTTTCCAAGTTATGATTAAGGGGGGGTGTTAGGATTATTAATTAATCCTCCCTTGACCACTATAGTCTATTTTTCTTTTCCTAGCTTAGGAGGTCATTTCCACTTCACTATTTCCATGGGGGACTCACATGGAGGCCACCTACCACTCAATACACTAGTCCGCATGAGTTTAGGAGCTCTAGGGACCAATCCCTATAATTTAGGAACCCACTCTTAGTGCCACCAGCAATCACCAGTAGTTGAACCTAGTTGGTGTTCAACTATGTTCAGTTATGCTCTGATTCCCATCAATTAGTTTACTCTCAGTCATCCTAGCACCACTTTACATGATATGAGGAAAATAGGGTTCCTTTCCTCACCTAACTCATTCAGTTAACTGGTTGTGACTTGAATCAGTGATCCAGAGTTGCATTAGTGAGCTCTAGGGATGATTTTTCCACATCGAGTTAGCTCCAAATTCAGTCCAGGTTTGTAGATTCAAATCCTATCTAAGGCATTCAAATTATCCTATTTGTAACACCATTGTATTATATATTATTTACTGCTTAAGGGATGTAATATTATTCTTCCAAGTTTGGTCCCATGTGTATTAATTTTTCCATGAATAATTGATTAGAGTTTACTTAATTGCTTCTATCTCTTCTACAATCTTCTTTCACATTTGATTTCATTCAGGCCCGAGGATCCAGATTCACAAAATTCATGTAATCAATTCATGTATGAATATAGAACAAGATATAATAGCCTTTTTTATGGTCACAAATCCATTGGTACCATACAACTTGATCAGGCTCTAAGTATAATGATACAATTGCTACCTTTTGCAAAGTAGGCAGCTAGTATAGATTAAAGAATCGCTCCATTTGGAATATCCATGTTATTGGATCATTTCCATCAAAATTTCTCATGTCAATCTTGGGAAGTTGGGTACCCATTGTTGACCATCCCTGATGACTTCCATTATGGGAATGCTTATTATCCTTGTCCTCTTGAGTACCCTGGAACACATCATCACCTGTAGGGAGAGTATCCTTTGAATTTTTTATGATATTAGAAATATTTTCATATTTTCCTCCATATTTCCCATCAAATTATCCTCTAGATTAAGTAAACCGACCGATTTCATAGACCCCTTCATATTTTCCTCCATATGTCTAATCATATCTTCCAATTTGGACATTCAAAAAGATAGGTCTTCCATTTCATCGTACATATGGGATGAATCCTTAGGAGGTTTGAATGGAGTGTGATTTTTTTCACTTCCTTTAGGTGGAATATTGAACAATACACATAGATATCACACCATAGTGTTCACCACAAATATATTTTTCTACTAAAAATTATTCAAATTTAGAATGGAGTACCTCTATCAAACCCTAATTTGAAGACTGCTTTTCTAGATTACCTTCCAACTGAGATAACTCTATAATTTCAGACCCCCTAATTCTGAAAGTTCTTCTTGCAATAGCTTGATATATTCTCAGATATGAAATGCCACAAGTCTGACCTAATTCTGAGGTCACAGTAAAAATATATGGAAAATCTCCCAACCCTTGTTATTTTTGGTCCTTTGAAAAGAGTAACCTTGTAAGGGCTGCCACATTTCCAATATTTTGTATCTAACTTTTAAAATTATACCACATATATCGTTGTTTGTTTTCTTTTTTATGCAACAGGTCTCACTCAACTTGGATCTTGCATGATTAAGATATTCCCATTTTTCCCAGAACATGTGTTTGAGACTAGTTTTTGGACATGTAAAAAACCCTAACTTCCACTAAGAATAACTCTAAATTTGTAAGGATTCAGGATTTGAAAATTGTTCCAAATATAGTTCTCCTGCTTTCCTATATGAGTTCCAAGCCACGTTGTCTAAATCCTTATAAAACAATTATAGCGAAAATGCCAAGATAACTCATTTTGCAAAAATCGGTGCTGAGGAAAGAGCTCTGATGCCAAATGTTAAGCAACCGAATTTACAAAAAGAGCATGAAAAGAGAAAAAATAGACGAGAAAGAGTACCCCATGCCTTAATAATGAAGAATATAGATAAATAGAAATCCTCTTCGAGAGGGAAACCTCCTTATACAATGTACTAAGTACACAAGACAAGAAAAGATGCATGATTCAAATGAAATATCTCCTTCCTATATATAGAAGACAAAGAGGTACAATTACAACTAATGGACCCAAGCCGGCATAACTAATATAATAATACTAATGACAATTACCACTAATAGACCAAATCCAACCTCAAGACTAGTATAATGTGCCACACTATAGGGGGAAATGTGCCCAACATTTAGGTCTTAACAAATACCTAATGTACAAAAAAAGCTGGAGATGCTTCTAAAAATTGCTTTAAATTCTAGTCAAAACCACCTAAAGCTCAAGCAAGGTTGGCATAAAGATACCACGTATTGGTTAAAGATACAGGGGATTGACGAAAATGTCACTTTGCAAAATATAAATGATATTAAAAATACTATTCCTTTGAAGTTCAAAGAGAAGCTATGGTGTGATGAAAATTTAAAGGATAAATAAAAAATATTACAAGGAGGTCATTAACCCTAATCTTGAAGATCAAAATTATCTCTCTGTTTTAACAAGCATAAAGAAGAAGATCCACATAGTTAAAATAAGAACGAACTCTCATGAGTTGTATAGTGAAACACTGTGTTGGACCTTTATTAAAACTTTGTGGGCTAGAAGGATATATCATCGTTGTGAGGACCTTTATTAGATTGCTCTATGTACACCCACACAAGATCTCAGTTCCAATTTTTTTGTTACAATATGGACCTACCCAACCTTCTATTTCATCAAAAATTATAGTAATTTAGGAATTCTCCTCTCCAAGCTTTTTGAGCACATAAATAAACCACTAAAAAACAAAGTAGTTCCTTATTTTCTTTCTTAAGGTTTGATATACCAAAAATAATCTAAGTGGATGTTAACTATCATCATCATCATTTATATAAAAATATGATTACATTTCAAATATAAATATATTAATAGCAATTAAAATTTTATGATTTAATATTTATCAATCACTTTAAATCTATCTTAAAATATTAAAAAAACATTAAAAAACAAACCAAATTTTGAATATTTTATTTTATAAAGATTATATATTTTTTATTTGATGAAATTGAAGCTTCATTTTATTATATTTTTAATATTTTTAATTTTAAATATTAAATATTGGGTGCTAATACTTAGAAGTTTATGAAGATGTTTATCATTGAAAGTAAACATATGAAATGCTCACTACCTTTCTTATTCAAAAAATGTGTGGAATGAATAGCAAAGTTACTTAATAGCTAAAGCTCATAAAACTATGAAATTTTGATTTATTAATGATAAATTAAATTTGAAAGAAGATCATAATTATTATCATTATAAATAAGAACATTAAAGCCTAACTTTTTAAATAATAGAATTGGAAAATCAACTTAAAATTATTTCCATGTACTTTGTGATATGGAATTCCATCAACTAATTTAATCTATGTTGCATATCAATGAATGCACATGTACTTTGTGATATGGAATTTCATCAACTAATTTAATCTATGTTGTATATTAATGAATGCACGGTGGCACAAACCCAACTAACACACAATCTATCTTGAAATTAATGATTACTCATTTTGATAATATACAATCCTTTCATTGCATTAATTGGATTGTAAGCCCGAGGAATATTCATTTCTCTTCAATTTCTTATGAAATGTGTTATGCAACTTGGCTTATACCCATTTCCTTTTGGTTTCATTGGAACAAGTTGGGATTAAGTCTATCTCAATCACTATTAAGTTTATGTAAATAATAACAATATTAGGAACATGCTCTATCAAGAGGCTTTTAATTTGTCAAGGTTGCAAATGACTATGATTTTGAGTTATTGATATAAAGATATTTTAAATTATATGTTACATTTATTTGTGAGCTAGCCTTATTACTATTTTTCTACCTTTTTCTTAAGATGCAGGTACTAACAACTATGTTACTCATTCCATTTGTTTCTGATATAATTCAATCAAATTGAGGTGTTTTTTGTTTGTTTGTTTTTTAAGCTGGCGACATCTATCATAATTCAATTGTCAATCGGTAGTGAAGACAATTATTTTTCGTTTCTAAATGTGAATGCAAGTTGACTCATGATCGTTTTTTAAGAAAAGGCATGCCACCTAAAATGATTCATTGGTGGTCCATAAGGGGGAAAAATTCCACTCCTTTGAGATGCCTCTGGGTCTTAGGTTGTTACTATGTTTTCTTACATTTGAGGAAGATGAACTCTTAGCCAATCAAAAGCAATTTTAGGTCCTACTTTGGGGCATAAGGTGATTTCAACCTAGATAGTGTCCAAAAGAAAGTCAGTATCCCTTATGGTCATCAGTGATGATGCCTTTCATAGGGTCATGTGCTTTCTAGTAGCAACTAACCGTAGTCCCACAAATGTCACCAAATACTAACGTCAGTTGAAGTTTAACCTCATATCAAAGAGGAATGAAATTTAATGATCACTCAAATTTATTACACAAGTAAAACCATTAATTGGTTATTACATAAATAATTTAAAATTAAATGAATCAATGTTAAAAAAAAGTATAATTTCGATGATCACATTTTCATGTTGGTTTCAAGTAATTCAAAGGTTCATGGTTTTTGAAACCAAGTACTTTGACACCAAAACATAAACCCAACCCACGCATCCTACTTAAATTAGGAAATTATCATATTTTTTTCAACTTAAACAATAAAAGACATATAAATAGAAAGTGTGTACCCATAATCCTTTCAAATATGAAGATTATACCCTTGCATTAATGCTCCATTAATCAAATTACTATGTAGAGTGGACAATTTCCTACTGGCCAACATGCTTTCAAGTTCTTAACCACTTCTCATGCAAAATGACTTAGACAAGTCTAACTCTTAGCTCTCATAAATCGACATATACAAAAACTGAAAGAAAAAAAAAACATTGTAACTAGTTATACCTAACCTCATTCTATTGACATCTAGTTTACTTCATAAATTCATACCTTAACGTGTCATTATCCTTATAAAAATTGAACCCCAAGATACATATTCAAACTAAATCTTATTAATTAATCATTGACCTTCCCCATGATCACACATCAATCCCAAGTGCCATCTTCTTCACATTATGCTTATGCATAGTTCACAAGTTTCCTCACTTATGTATTATTTACACGTGTCATCACATTTTGCATATACATGATTCACAAGTGTCTATGCACATAGTTTGCAAGTTTCTTCACATTATGTTAATGCATGATTCGCATGTATTCTCTTTCACATTATCTATATTTATGGTCTACAAGTGTCCTCATAGATGATTCACAAGAGTCCTCCTCACCAAATGCTTTCCTATAATTCACAAAGGTTATCAAATTATGTTTATGTATGGTTGACAAGTGTCCTTTTTAAGTTATACTTATGCATGGTTTCCCCACATTATGTTTATGCATGGATCACATGTCTTTGGTTTACATTATGGTCATATGTGGTTAACATGTAACATTTTTTCATATATATTTTTTAATTTAATGCATTGCAAGTATTTTAAGGTTTACAGACAATGTGCATTATTTGATGTCTAATTGTTTAGATTTTTAGGTCTAATAACACCAATATCCATCATTAATGTCCAACATACACACTCAAGAGAGCCAGGATGGTTAAAATAAAGGGTCACACTCTATTTCCTAGGGACTCACACTAACTCATAACATCTTCATATTTATACATATTCTACACAAAGTATCATTAAAAAAGTCAAACAATTTTTATCAATTAATATGTTACTGAAACTTAATGATAAATAAACATTTTTAAGAACATTTCACAAATGTACAAATACATACAAGTCCATGTCAACATAAAAATATATTATGATATAAAAACAAATTATATATCACTACACCGCATAAACCAAACATATTGCACCACACTCAATATATAAAACAAAAACCACACACTACGTGCACAACATAAACCTTAAAACATATGACACTTGTGCTTAGACAAATTCACATCATTGTATGACCCCACATATAAAACTTTGATATGCTAAACCATTTATTATTATTAAAATTATTGCACAAAAGCCTTTTCAACTCAACAACTACCACCAATAAACGCTTAGGTAACTACATGTAAGCTTTACATGATTATTATAGAGTTACCCATAAATCACATTAATTTTGCCAACAAGTACCACCAATAAACTCTTAGGTAACTACATGTAAGCTTTACATGATTATTATAGAGTTATTCATAAATCACATTAATTTTTTTTAATAATTATTAAAGTTAAAGTTGTGATATGGTATTGTTCATATGTCTTTTTTTTCTGAAAAATCTCAACTTTTTCATGAAAATTACAAAATTTCTAGAAAATAAATAAAACCTTATTAGTGTTATTATAATTCAAAAATTCATTATAAATCATACAAAATAGTACACTCAATTTTTACAACTAAAACATAATATCAAATAAAAAACATGTAGTTTATTACATATAAAAAAAAAAGGGATGTCTCATCTTCCGAAAAAAAAAAAATTACACGCTTATTTTTAAAAGAAAATTTAGAAATTTGCATGCTTATTTTCAAAAGAAATTTTAGAAAATTTTGAACGACAAAGAAAATCATTATTAGATGCAAAAACACTTTCTATGATGATAGGATAAGCTTCAATTTTAAGAAAGCATTCATTGCGAAATCTACTACCTATTGCTCAACATACCATTTTCATTTTGTTGGCAATCTTAAAAAAGAAAAAACACCTCTAAAATTGAAAGAAACCCAAGTTAGATGTGAAAGACTCAATCCCATTGAATCCACTAGTGACAAAGCCTTGTCCCTCAACTTGATTGTCAAAACTATCTCACAAAATATGTATGTCAACAACACCTTCACATACATTGAAGCCAAAACTCTTACCTCACTATTGAAATTTATTCACTAATTCTATAGCACAACAATTCCCCAAAGAAAATGTGTATACCTTATCCTCTGCTATGTCCAACTCCACATAAAGATCCTTCTAAATTGACAAAGATTCAACCCCACCTTGAGAAGTAATATTATCATTATCGAGCTAACCAAATAGTGGTAGAAAAAAATATTAAATAATTGTTATTCTTTGGGAGACATCATTAAAGCTATCCATTTTCAGAACATTAAGCTAAAAATAAGCATATTAACCCTATTTTCTATCGAGCCTATGGACACATTATGATTAATAACTATTCTCCACAAAAAAAAATGACTTGGACTTCCACTTAAGACTAAACAAGTCAATTCATAACCAGTGAAAAGACTTCCCCACAACCCTCTTATACACATAAACATTTCTAGAACATTCTCTCGAAATATATGGCACTGCATGATTTCCCACCTCTTTTCATTCAATTCCATGATGATGATGATAAAGATAATACTTTGGTTTATCAAAACTTTAAAAAGATAATATTTTAGTTTATCAAACCTTAAAAGATAATACTATTTTATTTTATTAACCTCTAATTAATATTAATCATATTTGTCTCCCACTACTTTTCGTTCAATTGTAGAACTATAGCGAGAAAGTAATCCTTTATCAACTTGAGTAAATCCTTTTTAAATTGAAATACTTTATCAAATTGGGTAAGTCCTTTTTAAATTGAAATACTTTATCAAATTGGGTAAGTCCTTTTTAAATTAAAATACTTTTTTATGGTTTGTTTCAGCGAAAACGGTTTTAATTTAAACCCGTGAACTCAAAGGTATGAGCCCTGTGGGCTACCAAACTACTCTACTTTAGAGCATTGATATCATAAACATGATAAGCTTATATATTTAATGGTGTAGAGTCTTATATATAAAAAATGTGTAAGCCTTAAGGGTTAGCTCAATTGGTAAGACGTGCGCACACTCTCTTGGTTCGGGGAGAGGTCACGGGTCCGAGCCTTGAGTTCTTTGGGGTTAGGCCTTCTACGAAGATGGCCTGCCGTTACCACCTCTACCATCCACTAATGTGGGGAAGTATTCCATCTGAAAAATATAAAAAATGTGTACCTTTTCATAAACTCTTGGTCAACCACAATATGCAAAATTTAGTATTGATTATACTATATCACGTGGTTTTTTTCTTTCCTAACAGTGATTAAATATGTTTCTGGTTAGTGGTTAAAGATTTGATATAATATTGGTTATATGTTATTGTAGAATATGTTATGAGATTTATTGTATTGAAGAGGTGTATTTTATAGTTTAATAGAGGAAAGATGTGTAATTTTTTTTGTGCTCATCTTAAAATTTGACTAATATTTTCTATAAAAATTAATAAAATATTATTAAAAATAAGTTGTTGGCTTAAATTAAATTTAAATTATTTAGAATTGCATATATATAACACAACATAAATTAGAAAATCACTATAAAAAAGGGTTTGCAACTTGATTCCTCTCAGTGTTTGGTAGATCCTCTTTTAGATGGATCTATGCTGGGTTTTTAATAAAATTAAGTAAATTTATATAATATAAATAAAAAATAAAGAACAAATGTAAAATTATATGACTTTTTATTTTGTTAATGATTTTATTTTTTTCACTCTTTATATTTATATTAATAAAAATATAAATGATTAAGTATAAGTTGTATATTGATTAAATGATTTTGATAATGATTTTAATTTTTTCACTCTTTATATTTATATTAATAAAAATATAAATAATTAAGTATAAGTTGTATATTGATTAAATGATTTTGATTTTTGGGTGGATTTTTTTGTCAATTCAAAAATGTTATATCCAATGATACTAATAAAAATATAAATAATTAAGTATAAGTTGTATATTGATTAAATGATTTTGATTTTTGGGTGGATTTTTCAATGAGTTTATCAATTCGAAATGTTATATCCAATGACACTTGGATTAAGCAATTATAGTTCTTTATATTTACTATTTTGAAAAATTATGATAAATTTTGGAGACGGTGAGAAACAAAATATCAAAATTAAATACAATGATAACTAAATATTAAAAAAATTAATAAGTTTTTTCATTAAAAAAAAAGTTTTGATAATTTTTTTTTAGAAGAAATTAAACTATAATTAAGAGTAGTATCTTGTTTCATATATAAAACAAATTTAGATATTATGTATAGACATATGACCCTACTCTTATAACTTTAGAAATGATAATGTGAAATATAAGACTTTTTCTTTATTTAAAATAAAATTCTTTTATAATTCTTGAATGCGACTTATTTTTTTTTTCCAAAGAAAAATATCCCAGCTTTATTTAGATAAAATCATATTGTTCAAGTGACATCTTGGTAGTACACCTCTAGATAATAGTTTGTTACATAGAAAACCTGTTCATATAGTATATAAAGTGGGATAACTTGCACAAGCGGGGTTGGGTGGGTCCTAATAGATGTTGTCTCTGTAAAATGGAAGAGGAAGATGTTGAACACATCTTTGTTGGCTGCTCCTTTGTGAAGATGGCCATTCACAGCTTGGGAAGGTTGTTTGGTGTTCATTTACAGTGGTATGCCTCTTCTCTTTTTGGAAATCTGTCCACCTGGGTTTCAAAGGGTGGAAAGCTCTTATATATGCCTTTCTTTTTTATTTGGAATCTCGAAGTGCAGGAACAACTCCATTTTTTATGATAAGGTACCCTTTATTCCCAGACTTTGTCATGCGATCATGACTGATATCGATTCTGAGTCTGGTGCCTCAAGTAAACATAAACAAATTCAGGCACATTGGTGACCCCCCACAAAAGAAATTTCCAAAGGTTTTTTTTTATGGTGCTGCAGCAGATGCACTTGGTGGTGCAGGTGTATGTATTTGGTTAAATGAGCAACACTCTCTCTCTATAAAATTAGGTTGCGGGCGTAGCACTAATACTAGAGATGAGCTTCTGGCGTTATGGGCTTCATTATACATGGCCAAATATATTGGGTTGCCATACCTTCATATCTTTGGTGATTCCTTAGTGATCATAAACTCGGCAAGGAATGAATCCACACTTACCATGGTGAACTTAGAGGCCTGGTGCATAAACATCAGGCAACTCATATCTTTGTTCACCTTTGTGGATTTCAGTCATGTCTTTAGGGAACATAATAAGAGGGCAGGCACACTATCCAAGGAAGGGCTTAGTATGGCTGCAAGCCATCTTTCCCTCACTGAAATATGTGAGGATGAAGTTGTTGAGGAGGTTTCACTCCAGCTATTTTGAAGAGCACTGCTCTGGTTCTTAGACTATTGTCTCTTGACTCTTGATTTGTGAAAGTTTTTGGTTAAGCTGATATGTTATGTCTCTGGCTTTTGAGTGTTACAAGCCCTGACATGGATATTGTGACTAGGTTCTTATTATTTTTCTGTAAGGACATATGACTGAGTGACCGACTTAACATTTATGAGAGGACCTTTTTGTATATGATTCCCATACTCTTGTAGTTAGGCTCAGTGGAAGTGATTTCCCTCTTGTTGTAATGATGGTTGATAGTGGCCCCATAGGTTTTGCACTGTTATAATTTGCTGATGTACCTAGTTCCTTTGATTCAATTGAATAACAAGAAATACCTTTTTTTGTTTGAAAAAAAAAATACATAAAATTATCAAAATTTTCCAGCAGTAAACATGTAAAACATATCAACTACAACATAAAGATATAAAAAAGAAACTAATAAAGTTTACAACTCGGTGGAATTAAAAAACCATTAATTCACTCCAATTTATCAATAAGCCTAAGCAACCAAAAAAAACCTTTCTTAAAAAGCAAATCAGCCTTTCTTTATAAATATGTTATATCTATGTAAAAAAAAGCCCCTGAATAGACTCATCCATATGAAACAAGTGAAAATATACAAATGTACAACTAACATATCCATATCACCCACACCTGGACTTAAAACCTGGCAAAACTTTTTATAAAGCTTAAAATCAGTTCCCGAGATTCCCTCCTCTCTTTTTATGATATTTTTATGTACATGACTCAACATCCGCATCAAAACATAAGTAACATCCCTTTCAGCCATAAAGTTATTGGTGTGATTCCAACTGTAAAAAGTATGAAACAACTAAATCCAAAGCCTATTTAACTTCATGGATTCTAACAAGAGTCGCAAAATTCCAATTCCGGCCATACCAACTTTATAGTCCCGACTCCCACGTATAATATTATACAGTGCACTGTGCGTGCGTGCATGCGTATGCGTATGCGTATCACTCTTCGATCTCAGCAGCCGCCTCTTATTAAAATTCAACACTGCAATGTCTCGTCAAATCACCACAATAATCTAATCTGAGCCTCGTCAAATCACCCCAAATAATCTAATATGAGAATTCTCTAGAATATGTTGTCGTGCCAAAGATTTGATGTGAGATATCCACTCACGCGTTGGATATTCTATGTATATACTCCGTGCAACATGTTCTGCTTGCGCCACGTCCCCAATGCGCCAGGTTTGACCGCCCTGTAATGGTTGGCATGTAAGTTTATTACACAAGTGGGTGTCAATATCGGGTTCTGGGAGCTCTACTTTTTTCTGAGAAGACTCTGCCTCAAAAAATTGGCCATTAAATAAGATCAGATTGTGTATGTTTTGTAAAATCCTGGTTTTCTGCTGGGCATATTTGTTGCTTGTTTGAAGAGTAGATTGACTTTTGGTTTAGCTGAAGGTTTTGAGAATCTGAAGAAAGTTGCAGTCATGGCGATTAGAGCATTATACAACAGGTCTGAAAAAGCCTTTTACGATCCATTTTACATGGCGAGAGAAGGGCCTCCCATGAATAATTGTGAAGACAGTCCTCGCAAGTTATTTGATGATTTCAGCGTGGCGAATCATGTTCATATCTTGAAGCCACAGACGGTCTCTGTGAATGTTAGGAGCGTGCTTCAGACTAACGAGAAAACTTCACATTTGGAGAACCGCCGGGGTTTGTTGGTTGAAAAGGAAGAAGATGATCATCTGCCTCACAAATAGCTTTAATGGTGGACCAATGGTGGACTGATGAACAACTCTTTTAGGAACCTACATGGTTTTGATGATACAGTGAATGGTAGGATATATTTATGTGTGTACACTTCAGTTTTCTTTGTATGATTCCAACCCTGTGACTTTATTGTAAAATATTATAGTAATGGAATCAACTCTCTGTTCTATAACGTGATGCTGTCCTCTCTGTTAAAGGAGAAGGAATTTTGGGCCAGGAGCTGCCTACATATTAAGCTTTGTAAATGATTTTGGGTGACTCAGATCAAAGTTTGTAATGCCTACATATTAAGCTTTGTAAATGATTTTGGGTGACTACAGAACAAAGTTTGTAATTAATTTCAACTTTAAGTGACTATTGAATTGCTATAGCAATGGAAAATCTGTTTTTTTTTTTTTCTTGAATTGTCTTGTTTGGAAATACTCTCACTGGGCTATTTAGTGGTATGAAAATTGTGGGTTCTTTGTCTTTCCATTAATGGAGACCTTATTTTGTACTGCAAATTGCAAATTTGAGACCCTATTTTGTACTGCAAATTTGAGATTCTTGTTGGGAAAATAAAGGTTTAGTTTAAAGATTAAGATTCTGAAAGAGCTCTGTATCTCTTGATGAAAAGTTTGAGGAGGAATGGTGTTCTCCTTATGAAGGCTTCTGTGGGAAAATAAAGGTATAGATTAAAATTTAAGATTCTGAAAGAGCTCTGCATTTCTTGATGAAAAGTTTGAGAAGTGTGGTGTCTCCCTTATGAAGGCTCCTGTATTAATTGCAGTTGTAACCAAACCTCGGGTATTTTCATTAACTCATTTGTTCTGAAGAACAGGCTTTAAAATGTTTATTGCACGAACTTGTTTTGTAATTTTTACAGGAACTTTTCATTAACCCATTGTTCTTAAGGACAGGCTTTAAAATCTTAAGTGCACGAACTTGTTATGTAATTTCTCCAGGAACTTCCTTCGTAATTTCTAAACTAATCCCTAACCCATTAAGTTCGTAATTTCTACAGGAACTTCCTTCGTAATTTATAAACTATCCCAAACCCCTCTAAAGCCCGGTCTGATATATCAGACCCTATATCAAACCCAGGTTTAAAACTTCCTTCGTAATCTATAAACTATCCCAGGTGTAAATGGGTTTTAGTGTTTATATTCAATATAGACTATTCCAAACCCATCTAAAGCCCGGTCTGATATATCAAACCGAGGTGTAAATGGGTTTTAGTGTTTATATTCAATATACCCAGCCCAAACAATTGCTACATGGACACTCAAGGAGTTTGTCTGCCTTTAATCCCGCAATGAGATGGAATTGGGTAAGAATTACACCTAATTCCTCACTCTGGAATTGGGTAAGAATGAGATGGAATTGGGTATGAATTACCCCTAATTCCATGGAATTGGGGAATTACCGCTAATCCTAAATACCTTAATATGGATGGTATTGTAGTTGTCTAACCATAACATTATCATGGTATTTTAGTGATTTCATGATAATTTTAGCAATTTAAGGTATTGTAATAATTGGCAGTATTAGAATCATTTTTCAATCAAAATAACAGTTCATTAACCCAAAATTGCAATTTTCCAACATGATTTTAGTGATTTGATGATAATGTTAGCAATTTCAAGTATTGTAATAATTTTTTTTTTCAATCAAAATAACAATTCGTCAACCCAAAATTGCACTTTAATTTAATTTTAGTTGTTTCAGTGGTATCATAATTTAATTTAAGTAATTTCAGTCATACCAAATGATAACATTGCACCATCCTCCATACAATTATCATAATAACATTGTACAATCCCCAGAAGTCCGCAGTATCCTGGGTAGAGGTGTTGAACGGGTCTTTGCATTAAAAATAGCAATTTCATTAACCAAAAAGTCCTACCTGAGTAAAGTGTTGAATAGGTCTCTCCATTAAAAATAGCAATTTCATTTAAGTAATTTCAGTCATACCAAATGATAACATTGCACCATCCTCTATACAATTATCATAATAACATTGTACAATCCCCAAAAGTCCGCAGTATCCTGGGTAGAGGTGTTTATCCTGGGTAGCAATTTCATTAACCAAGAAGTCCTACCTGAGTAAAGTGTTGAATAGGTCTTTTCATTAAAAATAATATAGCAATTTCATTAACCAAAATAGCTATTTCATTAACCAAAATTAAATTTTTGTATTCGCAAATGAGAAAACTTCACAATTAAAGCCTCAATAACAGAAATAACCAAAATGGCTATTTCATTAACCAAAATTATATTTTAGTATTTGCACATGAGAAAACTTCACAATTAAAACCTCAATAACAGAAATAATAACAAGAAAAAGTGAGGAAACATATTAATTTATTAAACAATTAGTGGAACAAACTTTTGGATGGGTTGCATTGAATATGAACATTAAAGCCTCAATAACAGAAATAAACAGTTAATTGAACAAACTTTTGGAAATAAACAATTAGTTGAACAAACTTTTGGATTGGTTTCATTGAATATGAACATTAATTTAGATTAATTCAAGCCTGTCTTTGATATAGGGCCTCATATATCATACTGGGCTTTAGATGGGTTTCTAATTTAGAAATTACAGAGGAAGTTCTGTTTAGAAATTACAGAGGAAGTTCTTGGACTAAAGATTTAAAGCCTTTTATTTGAAGGACACTGAGTTAATGTTTTTAAGGACACTGGATTAATACAAGTCCACGATGGACATAATTGCAATGAACACAGGAGCCTTCCTAAGTGGTACACCATATCTTCTCAAACATTTATTTTGGTATTTCATATTATTTTCAGCCGTTTTACAAATAACAGATTATTGAAGTTAGACCATGTAGAAGTTTGCTCCAGTATCTTCACTAATTTTATTTTGGTATTTCATATCATTTTCAAACCATTTTACAAATAATTTGTGCCAGGTGCATAACAGAGTTATTTTTTTAAAGTCACAGGAAGTGCATAACAGAGTTACTTTTTTTTAAGTCACAGGTTGTTAGACGATGTAGAAGTATTTCTACTCCATTTTATTTTGGCATTTCATATTGTTTTCAGCAGTTTTACAATAAGTTGTGCCAGGTGTATAGTAGAGTTGATGGTTATCTAATTCCACTCCATTTTATAGAGGTATTTCATGTTATATTCAGTTATTTTACAAACAAGTTGTGTAAAGAGCATAATAGTGTTACAGACTAGATAGATCACCCTCACCACAGCAATCTAATGACCTTCCATTTCATCTTGATATCCCCCCTCTACCTAAAAGCCTTATGTTCCAAAAGAACTGCAAAACAACACGATTCCAAGTCCTGGCCTGGTCTTGCCATGGCCTCTGCCCTGCTTTGATTTTGCAAGTATTTCAAGAGAAAGATCTTCTAATCCCATATGGATTCAACATTCCAAAATCATTTTCCCTTTTAAGGCAGGGAGAACCGATAGGGTATTTACACCTCCAAGCCAAAAATAACTCTTGAAACCCAATGAGCAAGGGGTGAATCAATAACTATTGAAACCCAATGAGCAAGGGGTGAATCTTTGTAAGGGGGTTTGATAAGCCAAATTTGGCTTTTTGGTTAGGGCAGTGATTAAAAAATCTATTTTAAACTCTCTATCAAGTATTTAGAGGGATCCAATTTCTTGAGGTGTACATTTTTTTACTATTTGAATTAGTCTGGGTACTTGATAGATCTAGGTTTAAAATGGATTTATGCTAGTTTAAATTTTTTACATTTTATTTAGTTGATATATAATTTATATTTTTTATTTTTATTTTTAATATTTTATTTATATTGGCTTCTCCATACTGGATTGGAGAGCACCTTGCTTCTTTAGGTGCAAAAAATTGCCTTATCGCTTTATACTAAAACAGTTGCCCATGCTAAAGGCTTGTTTGAAGTTGCCCATGCTCAAGGCTTGTTTGAGTTCTTTTAACAGGACCAAAGAGAGCATTAAATAAGTTGTTTACGAACATTTGTAGCACCACTTTCATTTTCAAGGCATTACATAACAAAGACAAGTATTTATTGACGAGTGAAGAAAGGTTGTCCCTGAGAACTACCACCCTGCCTTCTAGATTAGGAATTCTTTGTGGACCGTTCATTGAGTTGCCTTTGCATATTGTATTGCCCTCTTTCTGTTGGATCAACCCGATGATGAGTGGAGAGTTGAAAAAATCGTTACACAGTGATAAATTAGAAATCAATAGCAAAAGTCTCTATACTAACCAGAATTTCCAATTATGACATTTCTTCTTCTCCCAAACTGACAAGGCTTGTCTCTAGGTTTGGCTTTCCTCCAAAAGCTTCTTCCATCAAATTTTTTCATTTGCAAACAGCCAATGAATTATTGTGGCATCTGTTTGCAATTTGATTTTCTTTAATAGCTCCCACTTGCTTTATCAATAAAATTAAGCGCCAAAGAGATCATGTGGCCCATATGCAAAATAAGGGCAGCCTTGACAAATATCCCTGGACTCTTGAGCTGAATAAACACCATTGATAATAAATAACGAAAAAGAAATGAGGACAAAAGGGGGTGCTCAGAGGACAAAAGCCCTTATATGAGGGTTTACGATGATTGCTTTAACCCTCATTGTAGATGGGTAGCCAATTCCTCAAAAAAAATTTGACATTCGAAAGGCTGCTGAATGCTAAGAAACTGGATGTTTTATTTCTCCAAGAAATTATTATAGACCGCCGTCGCGTGTTAGGAGAGCTTAAGTAACTATTTCAGGATTGGGATATTTCTTGTGTAGACTCTAGAGGTAGGTCGAGGGGATTGATAACGAGTTGGAAGTAAGGTTCTTTTAAGCTTTCTAATTCATGGTGTGTCCTTTTAGGTCTCGGTATTGTCTTTTAAGAAGTAATAAGCATATTGTAGTGTAACATTGATTGTTGTGGTGGGTGGTTTGCTACTGGTTGGATCTCAAGCTGTAGCAACATTATGTTAAAGATCAAAGACATATTAAAAGAAGAAACACCATTCGAAACAACATTTAATGTGGTAAAACTGTGAAAGAATAGAATGAAGCGGGAGAAACACAATGGGCAGATTATATTACCTTCTCATTATTAAGAACTCTTTAAATAGGAAATACAAGTGACAATAGCACGGATGACCTAACTCACTAACTAACTATGAGTGAGATTACACTCTTCAACGCACCCCCTTAATCTCAATTGGTAGTACATCATCAGCACTGTCTATGCCTAAGTGCTCTCTCTGATATACAAATGCAGATGTTCCCAATGGTTTGGTGAACATGTCAGCTAATTGCTCCTTAGAGCCACAAAACAGTAAAGAAATTTGTTTATCATTGACTAACTCACAAATGAAATGATAGCAAGTGTCAATGTGTTTGCTTTTTCTATGAAATACATTATGTTTAGACAACTGTATTGCAAAGCTATTATCACAAAAAATAGAAGTGGGAACTTTTGCAGTGTGTCCCATATCCTTTAAGTTTTAACAGTCTTCTTGGCGAAACTGCATGGCAAGCTGTTGTGGTGGTTGCTACATATTCTGCTTCTGCAGAAGACATGCTCACAATGGGTTATTTCTGAGATGCCCAAGAGATCAGATTTGTACCCAAATGGAAAGCATAACCAGATGTGCTTTTCTTATCATCAAGACTACCTGCAAAATCATTGTCAGTGTACCCTGTAAGAGTACTTTCTAGTGTATGAGTGTACCAGAGGCCATATCCAAGCATGCCTGCAACATATCTCAGTATTCTTTTTCCAACTTTCCAGTGAGAGTCTTTGGGAGACTCCATAAATCTGGAAATACGACTGACAGCATACATCAAATCAGGTCTAGTTGTAGTCAAATACATTAAATTGCCTACCATTTGTTTATAGAGTGTATTGTTTACTGCTGGTTCATCATCATTCTTGGTTAAATTGGTGCCAAGAGCTATAGGGGTTTCTGATGGTTTACATTTATCCATTCTGAATCTCTGCAAAATGGTAGATAAAAATACCTTTATCAGTTTGAGTAACTTCCAGGCCAAGGAAGTACTTCATCAATCCAGTCATTTCAAATTCTTTTTTCATGACTGTCCTGAAATCTTCAAACATCAAATTACCAGTGTAAATCATGTCATCAACATAAATACATACCATCAATATTTTACCTTGCTCTGTGTTGACATACAGAGTGGGCTCATTGCTGCTTCTGCTGAAACCATTGTTGATGAGGTAGGAGTCAATCCTACTGTACCAAGCTCGTGGAGCTTGTTTGAGACCATACAAGGCCTTTTTCAGCTTATACACTTTGTCTTCATGACCTTTGACAGTGTAACCAAGTGGCTGGTCAACATAAACTTCTTCTTCAAGAATGCCATTAAGAAAGGCAGATTTCACATCCATTTGATACACAGGCCATTGATTTTGCGTTGCAATGGAAAGTACAGCTCGGATGGTATCCATCCTTGCTACAGGAGCAAAGGTTTCATCATAATCTACATCATACTCCTGTGCATAACCTTTGGCAACCAACCTTGCCTTGTGCTTTTCAAGTTCTCCTTTTTCATTCAATTTGGTCTAATAGACCCATTTGACTCCAATACTGGTTTTGTCTGCAGGGATGTCAACAAGATCCCGAGTCTAATTTTTCTATATTGCATCAATCTCTTCATTCATGGCTTTTACCCACTGTTCATCCTTCACTGCTTCATTAAAAGATGTGGGCTGATAGGAGAAGAGAGCAAACTGAAGTTGCTCGTCAAGAATTGGAGTCTATTCATATAACTCTCTCAAGCTTTTGGTTTTCTGATTCTGTGGTGGATCGTCTGCTTTTTCTTCTTGTTGTTGTACTTCCAATCTCGGAAGTCTGATAGGTAGATTTGGTTGATGTGAGCATTCTTCATGTTGTATGTATGAAGGATCACTCCAGCGTTTGTCTTCAATGAACTTTACGTCTCTTCTCACCACAAGCTTCTTGATGACAAGATTATATAGTTTGTATGCCTTGTGTTGTTCACTATAACCAATGAAAATGCAGCACTCACTTTTCTTGTCTAACTTTCTTTTGAGTTCATCAGGTATATGCGCAAAGGCAATAGAACCAAAGATTTTGAGATGTGAGACACTAGTCTTAGTGCCACTCCATGCTTCTTCAGGAATCTTGTCTTAGACGGTCACTGTGGGTGATCTGTTGAGCAAGTAGACTGAGCATCCAACAGCGTCAGCCCAATACTCATTTGACAACTTCTTGTGTGATAGCAAGCTATGGGCCATGTTCATGATGGTCCGGTTCTTCCATTCAGCAACTCCATTATGCTGTGGAGTGTATCTGGTGGTGAACTGTCTCTGGACGCCATGCTGCTTACAAAAGTCTGAAAACTCATGTGATCATATTCACCTCCACTATTTGACCTGAGCATTTTAATGGACTTTCCAAACTGCTTCTCAATGAGAGCCTTGAACTCTTTAAACTTGGAGAAGGTCTCTGATTTGTGCCTAAGAAAATAAATCCATGTTTTCCTGATAAAATCATTGATGAAGGTCATAAATTAGAAATTGCCTCCTATGGATTGGGTTTGCATGGGTCCACAGAGGTCTGTATGAACTAACCCAAGATGCTCTTTGGCTCTAGATGTGGAAGTGGGGACACTATCCCTATGATGTTTACCAGTGATACAATCCTCACAGTTGCTGGATTGTTCATGAATAACCGGTAATCCTTTGACCATTGACTATTTGTGCAGGAGATTGAGACTCTTGAAGGGAAGATGACCGAATCTACAATGCCATAACCAGGATTCATCTTGACTGGAAACTGTATGAGCTACATGATGTGGAAGGCTGGCACTCCTAAGACTAAGAGGAAATATTCTATTCTTGGTCATTTCAACTTTGGCTATGAGTCTCTTATTGGGAGGTTTATCATAGATAGCACATTATGTATCATGAAACCTAACATCACACTTATTCTGAAGTAATTGACCTATACTGATCAAATTTACAGTCAAATGAGGTACATAAAACACCTCATGAATGGACATTTTTTCATTTTGCTTAGTAAGTACATGAATAATACTTTTTCCTTTTGCTGGAACCAGAAAGTCATCTCCTAGCTTGATATTCGTGACAACAGAGGAATCCAGACTAGAGAATAGTGACTTGTTACCTGTCATGTGATTGTTGCAACCGCTATCTAGTAGCCATAGATCTGAGCTGCAGTGTTCTTCAGTTGCTTGATAAGACAGAAACATCACCTCTGGTGAGCCGTCTTCTTCTTTGGAGACATTGGATCTGCTATTGTTCTGGTCCGCTTGCTTCTTTCTACATTCTCGTTCATAGTGCCCATACTTCTTGCAGTAGTTGCACTAAACATTGGATGTATTGGTCCATTTCTTGCCTCTCCCCCTCTGACCTTGAGAGTTGTGAGAGTGTTTTGAATGCTCTGAGTGTTCATGACTGTGACTGGTTCTGTCTTCTGTAGCTTGAGACCATCGGCCTCTTCTTCCTCTACCTCGTCCTCCTCTGCCTCGACCTCTGTTGAGGGAAGCCTAGGTGTTGAATGCATTGGTCAACTATTCTTCTTCTTGAGTGAATCATGCTTCATGAGATAGAAGAGATCCAGTCAACTCTTCTAGGGTGAACTTAGACAGATCTTTTGCTTCTTCTATGGTAGTCACTACCATAGCAAACTTCTTGGTGAGACATCGAAGAATCTTTTGAACAACGATCTTTGGTTCTAGCGGTTCACCATAGGTTTGGAATTGGGTCACAATACCCGAAACCCTGGTCATGAACCGATCCACAGTTTCTGACTCTTTCATCTTTAAACTTTCAAATCGAAGGCGTAGGGTCTGCAGTCTTACCATTTTAACGTGATCGGTTCCCTTGTAGGTCGATGCAAGCAGATTCCAAGCTTGATGTGCACTGGTAGCACCTGAGATCCGTGGGAAAATGGACTCCTCAATGCAACGTTGGATCATCCATGTGGCTGTGAGATCTTGGTCTCGACGAGATTCGAGAGCATTCTTCTGGGCATTATTCATTGCAGCCAGAGCAGTCGCTTCAGGTTCTTTGAACTCGGTTTCCACCATATCCCAACATTTGTTGAGTTGTAGAAATGTCTTCATTTTTATAGACCAAAACTCATAATTAGCTCCGATCAAAACAGGTTTAGAGATCGGCTTCAAAGAGCTGGTACTAGCAATCTTTCCCCTCTTTTATTTTTTTTTAATGAGAAAAAATCAAGCACCGCTCCTGGTGCAATGGCAATGGGCGGTGGGGGGGCGCGGTACTAGATATTGGCTAAGGATAGTACAGTTCACCGCTCTCTCTAAACACAGGCAAAGCGATGGCACCGCTTCTTGCCTCTTCAATATGAGCGGTGGCACTGCTCTCTCAATGTGGGAGAGAAGCAGTGGCCAAGCTAGGTAACGCTGCTCCAAAACGACATTAAAAAAAAACAAACGGATGGTTGCGCTGCGTGTTTTTTTTTAAAGAAATTAAAATATTCAAATGCACTCCTGCGATTTCTTGCTACGTGGAATGGGACCGGCTACTTACTCAAGGCACCTCCACGTGTTTTTTCCTCCTTCAAACTATCAATCGAATCTAATTTCAAATCTGAATAGAACCAATGATTTTCATGAATTTGGTGTAGATGCAAATCCAAATGTGAGATCTGGAATAAAATTCACACTCCAACACCGAGATCGTTTTGATTTTCCACCATGCGATTTGTAGAATAAAACTCCAGCGAGGTCGATCCCACGTTTTTGCCTCTGTTGAATGCAGATCTGGTGAGCATGCAATGGTGTGGAAGAGATCCGTGAGAAATCATAATGATAGAGCTTCCTTCGCCAAGAAAATAATATCCTGCCCAACAATGGACAGATAAGGCCATAAGCTCTGATACCATGTGAAAGAATAGAATGAAGTCGAAGAAGCACAATGGGCAGATTAGATTACCTTCTCATTATTAATAACTATTTAAATAGGGAATACAAGTGACAATAGCACGGATGACCTAACTTACTAACTAACTACGGGTGACATTACACTCTTCAACAAAAACCCCATAAGAGGAAACATCCATGCAGGCAAAGTATTGAATCTTATTAATCAAGAGCAAGGAGATTACACCTTACAATACGTATCCCAACCATGCACTATATACTTCACAAAATAAGTTACATGAGTAAAATTGTTGTCGATTATGCCCGTTACAAAAAACTACTTGTAAACAAATCTAGTTTTGATTTAGGTGTCATTATTAACAATCTCCACCTTGACAACAAATTTTCTAACACTTTGCCCAAGACTATTCATCACCTTTTTTTCAAACCAAGAGAAACTACACACCATCGTAGTTTCTCTAATAATACTTGTTTTGTAAACATATCTACACAATTTTCTTGAGTATGAACCTTTTTCAAATCTACTCCACCTTCACCAATGGTATGTCGTACAAAATGATATTTTACATCAATATGTTTATTCTTACTATGATAAGCAAGATTTGTAGCCAAATGTATAGTGATGCAGGAGCGCCAAGTCAAAAGCCAGACTTCTGGAAATTATTTGAAATACAAAAAGAATTTTCAAGCGAAGGACTGGGATCTTTTCGTTGTCCTTTCTAGTTTTCTAGAATAGGATGTGAGCTTGAATAAAGGATTTAAATCTCCCGGGATTTGCCATGTAATCTTCATTCCGTGTTTAGTTTAGATTTTAAAGGATAATAATGTCTAAAATCAGTTTTTAGCTAATATTGGAGAGATTTGATCCTCTTGTTATGGATCTCGACCTTTTAGAAGTGGCATATATGTAATTTCTGTAGTTAATGAAAAGTTGGGTTGGATTGAATTGGAGAGTTGAAAAAAAAGACAAATTTGTACTCTGTGATTTTGTCTTGAAATCCTCGGAGGTTCTACCTTCGAAAGCTTTGTAAAACGTATGCTGAATAAATATGCAGTTCATCTCTATAAACAAAGTTTATTTAATTTTCACGATTCTTTGAGAGATTGTGAGGAATGAAATCGATCACTGGAAGGATTGATTTCACAGAGGTTGTGTTAAGTGAAAAACACCAGGAAAGGATAAATTCGGCAAAAGAATTCGAGAGTGAGGTTTCTGGTTAAGTTCATGTTTTTAGGATGTCAAAGCTCAGACTAGTAAAAAAGGTAAACGTTTTTGGTTCACATATCAACGACATAGAGGAAAAAGGATCTGTTGTCCACGTAGATGCATCTATACCGTCCATGTGTCATCAAGAAATTGTCGAAGTCAAACCGAGTATGTTTCCAAATTTCTTCGTGATTTAAAGGGTCTATAAAAAGCCATGGAATGTTTAAAATACAGATATTAAACCTGAACACGAGGATCCAAAGTTAGACGAACTAATCTCAGGGGTCGAAAAATTAAGTTCATGGCCTGCAATTTTCCTGCCATCAATTGTGGTATCAGAGTGAAATTCTGATTTTGAATCAGAAAAAAGACTAGGGCTTATAAACAATACTGAACAGAACCTCGAGAACAAGAGAGGAAAGTTTAAAATGGCTTTTAGAGTTGGTAGAGGACGTGGGGGTCGATGAAGAGGAAGACATATAGCAAATGCAGAAGTGATGAAAATTATGCAACAAGTAAACGCCAGACTAGCAGCGATGGAACAGAGAGATGTTAGTGAGCCAAAGAATGAGGCCCAGATGCAGAAGAATAGGTGGTGATTACTCCTGAGTTTAGGTTTTTAAAGACAATATTGACATCCTCTTCAAAACCAAGACCAGAAATTCCAGTTTATAAAGGAGATCTCAATCTTGAAGAATTGATTGACTGGATAAATGATATGAAGAAATTCTTTGACTATGAGGAGATTGAAGATGAGAAGAAAGTGAAATTTGTTGTCACTAAGTTCAAGGGACACACAACACTTTGGTGGGATGGAGTGCAAGTAGAAAGAAGAAGACTTGGTAAACAACCAATAAAAAATTGGAGCAGAATGGTGGTAAAATTGAGGGGAAAATTCTTACCAAGTGATTATCAGTTATCCTTATATAGACAGATGCAAAACCTTAGACAGAGGTTATTGACTATGAGAGAGTACACAGAGGAGTTTTATAAAGTGAGCATAAGAGCAGGACAAGTGCAAGACACTGCAGAGAAGATTGCTAGATACCTAAATGGTCTCTGAATGGAGATACAAGATGAGATTTGTCTATTGTCTCCAAAAACAATGGATGAGGTGTACCGGATGGCCTTGAAGGCTGAGGAAAAACTGATGAGGAAGCAATCTGCCAGAGGAAAAGGTACTTTCCGAGGAAGGGGAAGTCAAGGTGGTAGAGAGAGGTCTACAACACCTAGAGATGGAGCTAGCAGCAGCTCAAGTCAGCATACACCTTCAGATGGTTATACAAGGGGCAAAGGGAATTTTTCTAGAGGAAGAGGAGGCAGAGGCAGAGGAAGGGAATTGAGATGCTTCAGATGTAACAAATTAGGACACCGATCCTATGATTGTCCTGAGAATGCAAGGATAAACCAAAGAAATGTCATTGTTTCTCAAATAGAGGGAGAGGAAACACAAACTCCAGAAGCAGAGAATATGCCAGAGATAGGGGAATGTTTGATGATAAGAAAGGTGTTGTTGAAACCAGAAAAGGAAGCTGTGGAACCAGCTCAAAGGAAAACCTTGTTCAAGACAGTATGTAAAGTTTAGGGGAAATATTGTCAAATGATAATAGACAATGGTTGTACATATAATTCGGTCTTTATCGAAGTGGTGGAAAAATTAAAACTGAAGAAAGCTAAACATCCAACACCCTACAAGGTGTCGTGGCTTCAAAAGAATCACTAGTTGCTAGTAAATGAACATTGTGAAATAGAGTTACAATTGGGTAAGTACAAGGACATAATTGTATGTGATGTGATGCCTATGGACGTATGTCACATATTGCTCGGTAGACCTTGGAAATATGACAGAGGAGCCATACATGACGGGAAGAAGAACACTTAAAAATTTCACAAAGATGTCTTTGACCATAGATTGTTACCCATGAAGTAAGAAGGTACATCAACAAACCCTGAACCAAAAGCTTTGTTATTAAGTGGAAAAATATACTTACAGCAGATTGAAGAAAATGAGGTAAATTTTGCATTAGTCTGCAAACCCAAAGTGATACTTACCTCTACTAAAATTTCTGATTTACCAATTGAAATTCATGATATGTTGGATGAGTGTAATGATATCATTGTGGATGATTTTTCTAATGATTTACCCCCTATAAGAACTATCAGCCATCATATAGATCTAATTCCAGGATCTAACTTGCCAAACAAAGCAGCTTATAGAATGACTCTTGCAGAAAATAAAGAAATCCGGAAGCAAATCCAAGAGTTGTTGGACAAAGGGATGATTAGAGAAAGCTTGAGTCCTTGCGCAGTACCAACAGTACTGATCCCAAAGAAAGATGGAGGTTGGAGAATGTGCACTGATTCGAGAGCCATAAATAAAATCACTATATCAGATATATATTTCCTTTACCCATAATTGATGATCTAATGGATTGTCTGAGTGGGGCAAAGTACTTTTCAAAGATGGACTTAAAGAGTGGCTACCATCAAATCGGAATCAGAGAAGGAGATGAATGGAAAATTGCTTTCAAGACAAGTGAGAGGTTGTATGAATGGTTAGTAATGCCTTTTGGCTTATCAAATTCTCCTAGTACATTTATGAGACTTATGAATGAGGTGTTGAAAGAATTCATAGGTAAATTTGTGATAGTATATCTGAATGATATATTAATTTACAGCCAGTGTGAAGAGGAGCATTTGAGGCACTTAAATTATGTCTTAAGGAAGTTGCATCAGGGAAAGTTATTGGTGAATCTTAAAAATGTTCATTTTTTAAAGAGAATTAGTATATTTGGGGTTTGTTATTTCTACAGATGGATTGAAAATGGATCCAGAAAAAATAAAGGCAATCACAAAGTGGCCTTCACCGAGAAACGTGTTTGAAGTAAGAAGTTTCCATGGTCTTGCTAGCTTTTATAGAAAATTCAGAAGGGACTTTAGTAAGATCAATGCTCCTATCATTGATACGATTAAGAAGGACAGACAACCATTTAAATGGACTGCTGAAGCAGAAGAAAATTTTCAACTGCTGAAAAAAAAGCGTGGCAGAGAAACCGGTTTTGGTTCTACCTGAATTTTAACAAGCCATTTTAGGTGAAATGTGATGGAAGTGGAGAAGCTATTGGTGTTGTATTAAGTCAAGATGACAGACATGTAGCATATTTTAGTGAAAAGTTGAATGATACTAAGAAGAAGTATTCCTTTTATGACAAAGAATTCTACGTGGTTGTGCATGCACTAAAAAAATGGAGACATTATTTAATGTCTAAGGAATTTATCCTTTACTTAGATAATCATGCCTTACAGTGCATAATTGAACAACTAAAGTTAAACCAAAAACATGCAAAATGGATAGAATATCTTCAGAGTTTTAACTTTGTGTTGGAACATATTAGTGGTCAATCAAACAAAGTAGTAGATGCCTTGAGTAGGAAAAGTATGTTGATTCAGGAAAGTCAAATTCAAAGTTTAGGCTTTCATTTTCTTAAGGAATTATATGAAAATGGTGTAGATTTTAAAGAGGCATTTGAATCATGCAAGAACCCTGTCTTGTTGGACGGAAGTATGTGGTTGGATTATTTCTTGCAGGAAGGTCTATTGTTTAAGAAAAACCAGCTGTGTATACCAATTTGTTTTATGAGGGAGAATTTAATTAGGGAGAAGCATAGTGGTGGACTTGCTGGACATTTCGGTGCTGATAAAACTTTTTAGCAGCTGAGTCATTTTTACTTTTGGCCAAAAATGAGATTTGAAGTGGATAAATATGTGAAGAACTGTAAATTTTGCTAGTATGCCAAAGGAAGAATCCAGAACACAGGTTTGTACACTCCATTGCCTATTCTAGACAGACCTTGGGATATGGTGAGTATGGATTTTGTTTTGGGTTTGCCTAAAACTCAAAAGGGTAATGATTCAATCTTTGTTGTAGTTGATAGATTTTCCAAAATGGCTCATTTCATTCCATGTTTTAAAACCAGTGATGCTGCTCATGTCGCTAATATGTTTTTCAAAGAAGTTGTAAGGTTGCATGGATTTCCTAGAGTATTGTCTCGGACAGAGATACCAGATTTCATAGTCATTTCTGGAGAACCTTCTGGAATAAGCTTGGTACTAAACTAAGTTTTATTTCAGCATATCACCCTTAGACAGATGGACAAACTAAGGTAGTGAATAGAATCCTGGGAAATCTATTGAGAAGCTTAGTTGGTGAACATCCCAAACAGTGGGATCAAGTTTTGGCACAAGCAGAATTTTCTTATAATGATTCTTTTAATAGGAGTACAGGGCAAATTCCATTCTGTATAGTTTATGGTATGCACCCAAGAGGAGTACACGAGTTGAGAAACTTGGGCAACGAAGAGGTAAGAAGTGCTAAAGGAGAGGATTTCGCCTCAGAAATACAAGAAATCCATGAACAAGTGAAGCAACAATTACAGGAAAGTAGCCAAAAATATAAAAGTAGAGCCAATTTGAAAAGAAGGGAAGTAAATTTTGAAGTAGGAGACTTGGTATTAGCACACCTCGGAAAAGAAAGGTTTCCAAGATGGAAGTATAATAAACTAAAGTCGAAGAATATTGGACCATGCAAGATACTGAGAAAATTCTCTACAAACGCATATGAAATCGAGTTACCTCCTGACATTGGAATATCTCCTATTTTCAATGTTTCATATTTATACAGGTATGAAGAGAAAGAGACAGAGACTTCAGCTAAAAACAAAGAGGAGCAGAAGATGAAGTGGGTAAAGCAATTATCTACAACCAAACCTTTACAACCAGAAAGCATTTTGGATGAAAGAGTGTATAAAAAAACCAGGGACAAGGAATATCTCGAATATTTAGTCAAATGGAAGGATCATCCAGTTGCAGATGCTACGTGGATGACAGACACAGTATTGCAGATGATGGGAATTTCAGCAAAGGAGATCATGGACAAGATCCCATGAAAATTTCAACCTTGGGAGTCTAATGCAGAAGCACCAAGTCAAAAGCTAGGCTTATAGAAATTATTTGAAATACAAAAAGAATTTTCAAGCGAAGGAGTGGGATCTTTTCATTGTCATTTCTAGTTTTCTAAAATAGGATGCGAGCTTGAATAAAGGCATTTAAATCTCCCAATATTTTCCATGTAATATTCATTCTGTGTTTAGTTTAGATTTTAAAGGATAATAATTTGTAAAACCAATTTTTAGCTAATATTGGAGAGATTCGATCCTCTTGTTATGAATCTCGACCGCTTAGAAGCGAGTATATATGTAATTTTTGTAGTTAATGAAAAGTTGGGTTGGATTGAATTGAAGAGTTGAAAAAAAAGACAAATTTGTACTCTATGATTTTGTCTTGAAATCCCTAGAGTTTCTACCTTCTAAAGCTCTGTAAAATGTATGCTGAATAAATCTGCAGTTCATCTCTGTAAACGAAGTTTATTTAATTTTCACTATTCTTTGAGAGACTGTGAGGACTGAAATCGATCACTGGAAGGATCAATTTCACAGAGGTTGTGTTAAGTGAAAAACACCAAGCAAGGATAAATTCACCAAAAGAATTCGAGACTGAGGTTTCTGGTTAAGTTCATGTTTCCGGGATGTCAAAGCTAAAACTAGTAAAAAGGGTAAATGTTTTTGGTTCACAGATCAACGGTTTAGAGGAAAACGGATACTAATAAAATGGGCCTCCTAAAATGAAATAATAAAATAATATTGATTAATTTTGGAGGAAGAAAAGAAAAAAACTACATTTTTGTTTGTATTTTTGACATATCTCGGGGTCCGTCAAAAGTATGCCGAGTGGGTACTCGTTGGATGCGGAATTTAATTCCGCATCCAACGGGCTCTCCCAATCGAAATTTGAGTAAAAACACGGGGAAATATGTCAAAAATACGAACAAAAAAAGTAGTTTTTTAATGATACCTATCCCCAAATTTATATTAAAAAAGTGTTTAAGACCTATACGGTATTTCAAATTTAAAGCAATTTCATTGGCTAACACATGATGACATGGAATTTGAATAAAAGTTAAAAGACTCATTTTGAGTTGAAATTTCCTCTAATGTGATGTCCACGTAGCTACATCTATACCATCCATGTGTCATCAAGAAATTGTCGAAGTCAAACCAAGTATGTTTCCAAATTTCTTCGTGATTTAAAGGGTCTGGAAAAATCCATGGAATGTCTAAAAATACAAAGATTAAACCTGAACACGAGGATCCAGAATTAGACGAACTAATCTCAAGGGTCGATAAATTAAGTTTGTTGCCTTCAATTTTCCTGCCATCATATAGCACTTTAACTGTCATAGAAAACAGGCACATTGTTCTACAACCTTCCAATTTCTCTAAGTAGACCTTTCAGCCAAATCGCCTCTTTGCAAGCATGTGAAGCAGCAATGAATTCAACCTTTCTAGTGGATAAAGCAATTGTTTCCTGAAGCTTTGGCATCCAACTTATAGCTCCACTTGCAAAAGTAAAGACATAACCAGAAGTAGACATTCTCTTGTCCAAATTACCTGCGAAATATGAATCAACAAAACCACATATAGAATTACCATTATTATTAAAGGTGATAATAAAGTCACTTCTGCCTCTTAGATACCAAAGCACCCATTTCACTGCGTTCCAATGTTCTTTTCCCAGATTTTCCACATATTTACTAACAACACCTACTGCATGTGAAATATCAGTGCTAGTATACACCATTACATACATCAAAACATCCTACTGCGTTGACATATGGTACACGGGACATATAATCCTTTTCTTCAACACTACTAGGAACTAAACCCGAAGAAAACTTAAAATGGGAAGCCAAAGGAACATTCACAAGTTTTGTCTTATTCATTTCGAATCTTACAAATATATTCTCAACATAATTCTTCTATGAAAAACTAAGCTTACCATTTTTTTTGTCTCTGTGTATTTCAATACCCAAAATTTGTTTTGCAACTCCAAGATCCTTCATATTAAAATTCCTAGCCATCTGAGGCTTCAACCTGTTAATCTCAACCATGCTTTTACTCACAATGAGCATATCATCAACATACGACACTAAGATAATGAATATGTCATTTAACCCTTTAAAGTATAAACAATGATCATATTCACTTATAGTATAAGGCTCACCATGAAAGAATCAAACTTCTTGTACCATTTCCTAAGCAATTGTTTCAAGCCATATAATGATTTCTCAAGCTTGCAAACTAATCTTCATTTATGATGTTGCACAAAACCTTGTGGTTGTTCCATATAAATCTCTTCATCTTAATCTCCATGTAAAAAATTTGTTTTAAGATCCAGTTGTTCTAACTCTAAATCAAGCAATGCAACTAGTGTTAATACAATAGGAAGAGATACAAGCATGACAACTGGTGAAAAAATCTCATGATAGTCAATACCTTCCATCTAAGAGTACCCTTTTGCGACCAATATGGCTTTGTATCTTTCAACCTTACCATCAATGCCTTTCTTCAATTTGAAGACTCACTTACATCCAACATTTTTTCTATCTTTTGGGAGTTCAACCAATTCACATGTCTTGTTTTTCTCCAGAGAATCTATTTCTTCTTTCATTGTCGGCTTCCACTTAGCATTGCCAACACAATCAATGGCTTCATGAAAACAAGAAGGTTCTCCATCATCATTAAATAAAATAGACGAAACAAAATCAATATACCTCTTAGGAGGATTTCTCTCCCTTGTTGTTCTTCTTGTTGTAGGATGTGGGGCTTCCACATTTTCTTGAATTTCTTCATCTTCTATGACTTCCTTATCACCAAAAACTTCTTCTTGCTTCTTTGAGTCATTAGAAGATTGGTTCTCCAACTGAACTAGTTGTTTTGAAAGTACATGTTCATGTTCCACATCAACTTTTACATTTTCTAATTTAATCAGAGAAGATTCATAAAAAATTACATCTCTGCTAATGACGATCTTTTGGGCATTAGGATCCCACAATCTATATCATTTTGTTACATCATCATATCCAACAAAAATGCACTTCTTTGATCTAGGGTCTAACTTAGAACGTTGGTTTTTAGGAGTAAGTGCATAAGCTTTACAACTAAAGATTTTCAAATTCGAATAACCACAGGGATGATCAATCCATGCCTCTTCTGGAATTTTACAATTTATTTTCATTGATGGTAATTAATTTATTAGATAACCAGCAATGGAAACTTCTTCTTCCCACAACTCTTGCCCCAAATTAGCATCACTGAGCATGCTCCTCGCGCTCTCTAGAAGAGTCCTATTCATACACTCTGCAACACCATTTTGCTTACGAGTGTATACATTTGTTTTATGTCTTACGATCCCTTCTTCTTTGCAATACTTTTCAAACTGTAAATAAGTAAACTCATAACCATTTGATTGTTTGCCAATTCGTTTTTCCACCATAACCATAAATTGTTTAAATGTGTTAAACACATCAGCTTTCATTTTTAAGACGGACCTAAACTTTCCTTGAATAATTATCTATAAACAATACTTAATATGTTCCTCCCTCATAGGAAATAGTAGGATATAGACCCCAAAAATCAGAATGAATATAATCGAGAACACCTTTACTAACATGACTACCTGCTTTGAATTTTTGTCTACACTGCTTTCCAAATAAACAATGTCTACAAAACATCAAATTCAGAGTTTTCAGATTTAGAAGAAACTTAGGATTCATTAATATCTGAAATCCTCTATCACTCATATGACCAAAACGATGATGCCATAATTGAGTGGATCCTGACACCTCTTCAGATACTAATGTTGTATCATTAACTTGAGTTCTTCCAACCAATTTGTAAATATTTCCTGTTTTAAGTGTCGTCGTGACCACTAAAGCACCCTTAAATACTTTAAGTACATCGCTTAAACCTGTAAACTTATGACCACAAGAATCCAACACTCCCAAAGAAATTAATTTTTTCTTTAATTCAAGCACATGTCTAACATCTGTTAGTGTTCTTATAACTCCATCAAACATTTTAATTTTAACACTTCCAAGGTATCCGTTGTACTAAGGCTAATGGAAGAAACTACTTGACCTGAAGATTCAAGTAAGGTACATAAAAGATTGGTTGTTTTATCTTCACCGTCCATTTTAACATCCATTCTAGTCAACTGGAAAATAAGAGTATTAAACACATTCAAATGATTTGTTATCTTCATACCTTCTTTAATTCTCATACCATATAGTTGTCTCTTCAAGTAAATTCAATTTGTCAAAGATTTTGTCATATACATACTTTCTAACTTGCTCCATAGGCTTGCTACTGACTTTTCTTCAACAATATTAAACAACACATCATTCGCAAGACATAATCGAATTGTGTTAAGTGCTCTAGCATCTAATTCCTCTCATTCATCATTTATCATAGTTAGGGGTATATTTCTCTTACCATCTAGGGATTTCTACCACCCTTGTTGCACTAACAGATCCCACATATTTAATTTCCATAACTCAAAGTTATTTTTACCACTAAACTTCTGAATTTCAAACTTTGTATTAGACAATGTTGTGAAATTTGTGAATTTATTTTTAATAATTTTAAAAAAAATGTTGTATCGTATTCTCTGAGTTTTCTAGCGTCATCTTTTTATTCTCCTCTATGTATTAGTGGCTCTCTCCTTCACATTTTTCAATGGTCCTTCTCTTCAGCAGTAGCTTCATCGTCGACTAAGCAGTGGCAACAACCACCACTTCCATCAAAGGTAGCGTTAAACTCTCTTCACAGTTGTTGTAAGACAAACTCCTCCAACATTGACACTCTTCTTCACGTAGCTTCATCTCCATGGCGCTATAGAATCCTCCAACGATAGCTACCTTATCCACACAACTTCCTCTTCTTCTCCACACGTAGTCAGCAATCGACTCTCTTCATATGGGAAGCCACTGCAGATCGGTAATGGGAAGCCTGCGGCCCCCTTTTCCATGCGCAACAATTCCTCTCCATGGTGGGATCTTCTCCTCTCCTCGACAACTGCAAGATCCCGATCTCTCCACACTACCCCAATGTCTGAATCCCTCATTTAGCAATGACTCACAATAGTCACAGTTCAACGCTCCCTCTTCTCGCGATTCAGTAGCAGCAGTAGTGTCTGAATTCTCCTCATCCAAGAAACAACACAATGGGGTCTCTCTCTTCACCACGGTCCACGATCTATCGTCCATATCGGTCTTCTCCTCGTCCAACAACCAGACGGCATGCGATCCTTCTCTTCATGATTCACTCCTGGTTCACTCTTCTTTAATATGTCTCTCTTCACTCACTGGCTCTAATACCACTTGTTAAATATCAAAGACATATTAGAAGAAGAAACACTATTTGAAACAACATTTAATGTGGTAAAACCTCATAAGGGGAAACATACATGCAGGAAAAGCATTGAATCTCATTAATCAAGAACAAGGGGATTACATGATGAGTTTTCAGCCTCTTAGACTACCACCTTACAATACGTATCCCAACCATGCACTATATACTTCACAATATAAGTTACATGAGTAAAACTATTGTTGGTTATGTCCGTTACAAAAAAACTTCCCGTAAATAAATCTAGTTTTGAGTTAGTTGTCATTATTAACACATTCAATGTTGCACTGTGTAGTGTTCATTGCTTTCCTTGTCCTCTTGTAAAGGGAGCTTGGCTAGCTTCCTCATTTTTAAGAAGAAACTTTAGCCTTTCTTTTGTTCCTCCTCTTTCTTCCTCTAGACCCTTTCCTTTTTTCTTTTTTTTTCCTCTCTGTATGTTTCTGTTTTGTTTTTTATTAATTTTGTTTCCTGTTCTTTTTGTGTTTTCTCTCTTTTAATTCTTATTTTGCTTTTTCCTTGTCTTGTTTTTGCTCTCTTTTTTAAGCACTTGCGGAAACATTCAATGTTGCACTGCGTAGTGGTTATTGCTTGCCTCGGCCTCTTGTCAACAGAGCTTGGCTAGATTCCCCATTCTTAAGAAGAACTTTATCCTTTCTTTTGTTCCTCCTCTTTCTTCCTTTGGAACCTTCTCTTTCTCCTTTCCTTCTCTTCTTTTCTTCTATATTTTCTATTTTGTGTCTTTCTTTCTTTTTTTATGTTTTTTTCTTGTTCTTTTTTTTTCTCTTTTAATTTTTTTTCTTATTTTGTTTTTTATCTCTCTTTTGAGCACCGATAACAACATTTAATGCTACAATGCAGAGTGCTTATTGCTTTCCTTGTCTTCTTGTCAATGGAGCTTGGCTACATTCCCCATTCTTAAGAAGAAACTGTAGCCTTTCTTTTGTTCCTCCTCTTTTTTCCTTTAGATCATTCTCTGTCTCCTTCCCTTCTCTTCTTTTTTTTGTACGCCTATATTTTGTTTATTTTTTATTTTTTTTAATTTGTTTTTCATGTTCCTTTGTTTTTTCTCTCTTTATTATGTTTTTTTTGGTGTCGTTATTTACTTTGTGTATAGAGAGAGTGTTTATTATAATTTTTGTCATATATATATATATAGTTAGTTAGTTTTCTGTATTATTTGGTATTACTATTTTTTATAGTTTATTTTCCATTTGTTTTTAATTCTATTGTTTTTTCTTTGGTTTTTATTTATATTTTCTTAGTCTTGAATTGGATCTTTTATTTTATTTTTTCTATCTTATTATGTTTCTCTTATATATATATTTATATCTATATCTATAATTTAGTATTAATAATTAACATTCTTTATATAATTTTTTAGTTTTAAGTTATTTATATTTTTTATACATTTTCTTATTCTTTTAAATAATGTATTTTTTTAATATTTTTAATTTTATTTTAATTTATATTTTTTTTATCATTTTTACATATTGAATTTTAACAAATTATTAAAAATAATAATTTCTTATTTATTAATAATGTATTTTAAATAACTTTTATATTATTAATTATTTATTTAAAATAATTTATAAATCAACTTAAAATTTAAAATTATTTAACTTGTTTTAAATTGCCACTCCACTCGTACCCACAACCATGAAAAATAACTTAAAATCCACCATGATAAGAATTCACAAACAAACTAATCAAATAAATAAATAAATAATTTTAAATATAATATCATTAACTAAAATTTTATATAAATATACTTAGAGTGGACAAGTGAACGAGCATTCTATTGGTTTTTTTAAATATTATTTTTATAATTTTTTTATTTAATATTTTAAAAAATTTATAATGGAAAGTGTTATTATGATATTTCATTCCTTGGAATCAAGGATGGAGTCATAAGCTTGCTTGAGAATGGATCCAAGGTTTTGGGCCCAAATCATAACTCAACATGGTTTGACCATTATCCTCCACCAAAGATATGCGATGGATTATTATATAAGTTCTTACTTAATATTAAAAAAATAAAATTATTTAAAATTATTATTTCTTATAAAAAATTTATTCAATATTTTTTAAAATTTTATTTATCTAATATTCCACGATGGGACAAGATAGATTGTTGATGATGATGATGATGATGATTAACGTCCACTAAGACCAACTTTGGTCTCTCGGACCTTAAGAAGGATAATACTTGGTTTACTTTAAAATCTTGTTCCTGTGCTCAAAAAGCTTTCCAAGCTCACTATAGTTTTGGCAAGTTAAGAGGTTATAAAGGTTTATATTGTAGCAAATACTATGAAACTCAGATCTAATGTGGGTGTAAGAAAGACACTCTAAGATAAAGTGATTTTCATCCTCAACACTCATAGACTCAGAGATGGAAAACCCTTTCCGCCCATGGAATTTTACAAATAGACCAACACCATGTTTCGCTATGGAGTTCATGACTAGAGTTTGTTCTAATATTGGCTATATTGATTTTCTTCTATGAGCTAGTTACTACCGAGAGACACTTCTGATCTTCCAAGTTATGATTAATGACCTCTTTATAGTATCTTAATTTTCTCTTAATCGCTAAATTTTCCTCACCAAAATTTCTCTTTAAACTTAGAAGTAATAATATTTTTGACATTATCAATGTTCTGCAAAATGTGTTTTCATCAATGCCCAATGGTTTAACCAAGCCATGGTATCTTTACACCAAAACCACTTGAGGCATAGTTGGTTTTGACTTGAGTTTAAAGCAATTTTAGGAAGTCTCTTGTTTCCCATGTTATTTATCTTATGCTTGTACATCAGGTACCCAATCTTAACCATGCTCTCGATGGGGGAAAGACCCACTTCTATGAGGAGAATAGGATAAGACGTATTGCTTTTAATTTTGAGGTTATAAGTTATAAGCTGCTTTTGGATTTGCTCAATCTTCCTCCAAGATTCTCTAGAAATGTTGCACCCCAATACTTCACAACCATACAAGATAACAAGGATGACAAGAGTTTCAAAGAGGAACTTCTTTTTACCCCACATGACCAGATTGGATGATTTACAGTTATTTTCAAGACCAAAATAAGCTTTCCACCCTCCATTAATCATTTTCTCAATGTTATAGTTCCAATTGAGCTTGTGATGAATATTGATTATGAGATAGTTGTAAGAAGTCGCTTCCTCTAGATTTCTATTATCATAAATAAAATTTGCATAAGTGTCTTTCTTATATTTTATAATCATGATTTTTGTCTTGTCGGTGTTAACATTCATATCCATGTTAGAGCAAAAATCTTTAAGAATTTTTAATTGCTTATCGAGATCAAAAGGACACATTTCCATAAGAACAACATCATCAACATAAAGTAGGAGGGTGATAACTATCCCAGCTAAGATTGTATCGACGAACCTGCTTCTTCTAAACACTTTTCTAGCTTATCAATGTAAATGGAAAAAAAGGTAGGGGAGAGGGGGAAACCTTGTTTAACTTCAATATTACAATTTATACAGTGTTGTCCACCTTTCATTATTCTTAAATTTGACAATGACATTTTCAAATAACCTTATCGTGACAACTCTCAACTCAAAAGGAACATTTAGCCCGCTTACATTCCATTTCAAGCCATTCATTGATCTTCTTTTCTAAGATAATACCATATAACTTAGCTAAGAGAGGGCTAATCATAATAGTCCGATAATTAGAGGGGTCATTTTTATCACCACATTTGAAAATAGGAATAATGAGGGTTCGAGTCTAATGTGTAGGAAACCCTTGTTTGACCGCTAGATTAAAGAGTTTGTGGATGTGCAGGATGAGGAACAGGGCCTCCAATTTTTAAGATTTCTGCTTGGTAGCCTTCAATGTCTTTGTCTTTTCCATTTGCTAAGCGCTTAACCCCGAAATCTATGTCTTCTAACAAGAAAACTTATTTCGTTGTAAGAAGGGTTTGAATGTTATTTTTGATATCCGGGGATTCATAAAGCTTTTTAAGATAGGAATTCCAATCTTTTAAAGCAATTTATTGTCTTCTTTTGTTTTGCGAGTTAGAATTTGCCTCCAGAATTTCTTAGGAGCCACCTTGGAGAGGTGTAGGAGATTTTCCTATCTTTTACTTAGATAATGTCTTTTTTTTCTTTTAATTAAGGCTTTGCAATGATTTATCTTGTCCATTTTTATCGAATATGTAGTATCTTGCTTAATTTCTTTTCCCGCATCTTTACACTCTTGATCATACCAAGGATTGGTTCTACTATTACTCGTGTTAGTCGAAACTTTAATAGAGAACTTGTTAATGGACGATGAGAGGGATGTAGCAAACTTATGGTAGAGATTTTCTATATTCTCCATACTAGATAAAAAAAACAATTCATTTTTTAGATCATGGAGAAAAATGTCAGCTTTATTTTTATCGAATATCAGGTGCTTTTGACAATAATAGTTTTCTTCCTTGGGATCGCTATGCATGGCAATATTGAGAGTATAATCAAAGGTCTATGATCAAAGTCGGACTCATGGTTGTTGAAAATATTGAAATCTATTAATTTGTTGTATATAAGGATATTAAATATAACATAATCTACCACGCTACTTTGGAGTCGATAAATACAAGTTATTGACTAGAGTTTGGTCATTTTATTATTATTTTAATTTTAAGTAAAAACTTCTATAACAATATGTAAAAGTCTTTTTTATATTTAATTTATTTAAATAATTACGTTGAAGACGTTCTTCTCCGGGGTCTGTTTTGTGCCACCATGGAGAAAATGGTCATCCCTTCAGCGAATTATTTGCTAACACGTGTCATTTTAATCACCCAACCAACATTTGCCACGTATTTGGGTTAGAAGTTTCCTGGTTGCATGTTCATTGCCTTTGTCCCTGTACCTCCATATTACCAGTCCTGGAATGGAATGCATGTCGAAGAGCAAGGTCTCGACTTAATCAAAACTGTACAGATCCAAACAATACACAGAGGATGGCTGAGGAAGAAACTTTCTGTACTGCAAGGTCTCAGAGTTTATCTTTCGCCATGAATCTTCCAACTTACCCTTCTATCTGTTTGATTTCATAAAGATTTTGTTTGAGTAAATAAACATTATTGCAGAAGATAGGAGGTTTATTTGTATCATTCTGCCCAATATCTACAGCTCTCCCAACCGTAATATCTGTAGAGCCCTTTGTCTGGGAACTGGTGACTAGTATAAATTTGCTTGCTTAGAGTTGACTGAGCATGCATAATCGCCTTACACATTCACCTTGGTCCACTAAGATTGAGGAAACATCAAAAAGATAATGGAAGATATTTTATTTTATAATGCTTACATGAAATTATTTTCAAGCTTGCAGGCATGCAGTCAGTCTTTGACTTCATTCTTGTATTCTCCACTGAAGAGTAAGTAGCTTGTCCCTTGTCCTAATTTTTTATTTGCATGTGATGTGAAATCTATAGCTTCATACTATTATATCTTTAAATCAATGGGTTGTGCCTCAACTATTTATCATGTGATAGGCACATATTTCTTGGGGTTTTAAGCTCAATGTTTCTTTGTGTTATTGCAGAAATAAGTAAGAGGCAGAAGTCCACAGGCGGCGAATACCAAAATGTGCCTTTTTAATATGGCACTGAGGAGACATCTAGAGATGGGATAAAATCAGAGGATGCAATGGAGAGCTCTGAATTTAAGCCATAATTTCCAGTGCCTGATAATTTTCTTTGCCATCTAGTAAGCGCTGAAGCTCCTTTTAAACTTAACTTGATGGGTTATTGTTTGGAACCTGAAGTGAGATATATGTCATGTTCTTGGATATTTGATACGTACTCACAGCCTAGAGGCATTCCGTCTTGATGATATGGCTCACACTATGCCTGTAATATTCTAAGGCTTACCCTGTCTAAGTTTTAGATGGAGCATGGCTCAAATCCTTGGATGCATGGTTTCCCTTGTTGGGGATCTTGTTTCCTGCTGATGAGTCACGAATAAGTATTTGTGCAGGTGGGATTAGGAGAATAGCTTTGTTTCTTTGTGGCGAATACATCGGCAGCAACAACCATTGTTTTACCAAAGAGATGGCACATGCATGGTTTGAAAAGGGTTCTTGCTTGTTCTTAGGCATCCATTGCACCTATTTTAAGATGACTAAAATGGGATTGAATTTAAAGGCTCTGTTTTGAACCAGTTTGTAAGGATTTCCACAAATGTGTAAATTCATATGACCTGGTTTTTACAAAATAGACTTTTTGACAAAATATCTTGTCTCCGTATGTTTTCTTGTAGCCACCTATAGAAAAAACACATCAGATAATCGCCAGAACTGCAAAGTTTGTCAGTGAACATGGAGGGCAGTCAGAAATTGATTTGAGGGTGAAGCAGGGGAGTAATCCAGTTTTTGGGTTCCTAATGCCTGATCACCATCTTCATGTATACTTTAGGTTTCTGGTTGATCATCCTGAAGTTTTGGATGCTGATAACAAAGCTGATAGGAAACATGTTGAGAAGGGAAGTGTTCAAGGAGAGGGCCTCTCCCTTCTTGGATCAGCGTATGGTACCGGAGATGATGAAGATGAAGGAACAACGTAAGTCTCTGGAGACTCAAAAGAGGGGGGCTCCTCCATCCAAGATTGTTATGTTGATAATGCTGCTTGTAGCACAAATAGCGGCATGGCTTTAGAGAAAGCAGAATCTTTAATAAGAAAGGAATTTCAAGAGGACATTTCTAGTACTAAACAGCATACAGCTCTAAAACATGATGATGCATCTATCATAGACCAGGCATCTGATTTAGAGGGTTCTAGACATCCTTCTGGTGACAGTTTAGGAACACATGCTTCACCTTCACATGAATTGGTAAGAAATGATACATAGTCTGTTCAGACTTCAGGAAATCAAGTTCGTAGGGAAATTGCACCAATATTGGAACCACCATCATTCTTAAAGCATGTAGTAGAAAAGATGGTTGAATTTATTGCAAGGAATGGAAAGGAATTTGAAGGCATTATTGTCAATCAAGATAGAGTGAGCGAATGTACCAAAGAAGGTGAAATATTTGAGCAGATGAAAATATATTTTTCTCAAGAGGTGTTATGTAAATGTAGCATTTGTTATTCTTTTAAATGTTATATTGTTTTTATAATTGTGAAATGGATATGCAGAATGAGCACAAAGCTTGAATTTTATCCATCTGGCCTCTTAGCATCCAATTGAATTAATTAGATCCAAATTTGCAGCCTTTTTGAAGGTGTTTTTGCTTTCAATCCAATTGGGATGCGAATTTGTAGTCTGGTGGAATGGAAGCTCAATTGTATAGTGGTCTAAATTTGTAGTCTGGTGGAATGGAAGGGGTTCTTACTCCCAATTGAATTCGCATCCCAATACACCAGTGTAGGATTGCATGTTGTCATACAAAAGAGTTTTATGATAAGAGGTTCTAAAGCATTTGAAAAAATATTAGCATAGTACATTTTGTTTGCATGTTTAAGGTTAAAGTTAAGATTCACTAAAATATCACATTGAATTTGAAGCTTATAAACAATGACAATTAATGATAGGAATAAGTCAAAGAGCACTTAGAAGGAAATATGAGTGAAGGGATTGCGAGTTTTATCACTCAATAATTATGTAATTTAACATATCCTCAAATACACAATAAAAGTGATGGTGGTGGAAAGTTAATTTGAGATATTGATATGAGAAGCAATGGTATGTTTTTTTGTAATTGTAAGGAGAGAGAAATATATTGTCTAATTTTTTTTTATTTTCTAAATTTAAAATTTAAATAATTATACAAAAATATAAAAACTAACTTCGCACATGGAACACAATGTACCAACCCCTATATTCTCTTGAGTTTCGCAAATCTATATGCCACCAATATACCAATGTTTCCATACTTTGGCAACTCTTCTAAATCAATCCATCAACTATTTGAGGTTAATTATCTCCTAAATGATCTAATTAGATGTGTCATCATAGTATGTATAATAATACCTTCTATGATTTGAAGTCCAAAGATGATATAATGAATTTGTCTACTTCCAACAATTGACCTTACCACTAAACATTGTAGCCTTGAGACCATCAATGCTTTCTTCAAAGAGAGTAAGAGAAGAATGAATGTTGTCTTCTTTTGGTAAGGTTTGTACTTTTTAATCAATAACCTTAAGAAAAGAATGCCTTAAGT
>LPNX010870078.1:84597-140431 GCA_001517045.1 Pseudotsuga menziesii | reverse complement strand
GCTTCAAATTTGTGGTGACACAAGATTGCATCTTAGTTAAATACTTGTGTGTATTGGTTCAATAAAAGAGACTATGGCATGCTAAGATTGTCATCACAATTTTTGCAACCTTATCCAATAAATCCATACCTAACCCACTCACAAATTTCTAAAAATAGATTGATCACACTATAAAAGTTTGGGAAGTGAGCCCTCTCTTAAATTTATGACAATTATATGCATCACCCATAATTTTTTGAGTGATAGTGAGATATCGTTTGTTTAATGATCTTGTTTGTACATAACAAAAACATCCATACATATTGGACATTGACAAATTATTAAGGGTGACTAACTTATTGTGAACCATCCTTGGGAAGCTACATTTCTTAGAGTACAACACAATTAAAAAAATTAGTCCCAAGGCATTGTAAAGACACTTATTGTAAAGGAAGAGAAAATGTTGGATGAGGAAATGATAAAAAGGAAGATACAACATCCCTAAGGAAAAAACCTGGTGGTATAGGGAATTTTCTCTTGAGGATTTTGTGTAATGTTTAGAAAATAAACCACCAAATTGTGGATGACATTACACAAAAATTTCAATTTTCAATCATAGGATATAATTATGTCTCTACCAAAATTTCATAATATGAATATTTAAGAAATAAAAATGTGCTTTACTTTTATTATACGATTATGTTAACTTGAAATGGGGTAAGAATTATGTTAAAATAACATAATAGCAAAAGGAAAATGTCAACATTGCATAAGTTGAATATATATTTTTTCATTAAAATCATCCTTCAAATTTATTGATCAAAATTAATTTTATTTTTTTTCTTCGATGTTATTTTGCATCTTTCTGGGGCAATTGCTAGTTTTACATTGATAAGGAGGTCTTTCATTTGACGAACATTCTAAATTATTTTTTCTATACTTGTATAATTAATTCCCTAAAAGTCAACAAATATATATTTATATGCTTTTCTGTATACTTAATTTAATTCCGCAAAAGTCAACAAATATATATTTAAAGGGTTTTTTACTTTGATACAAATGTACAAATATATATTTATATGCTTTACTTAATTTAATTACGCCAAAGTCAACAAATATATATTTAAAGGGATTTTCACTTTGATACAAATGTTTGATGTTGCATGATGTACTTATGGTTATGCATGTCTTTTTCGTTATTTGCAGAATTAAATCAAAATATATTATTTAGTTTGTCGTTACTTATTATAATAATCTTTAATACATTATATTAAATCTTTAAAAAAAATATTTTCGGTAAGATGAGTGGTTGGATGATAAGGTATCATTTTTCTCATGAGAATCAAAATCCATGATTATATGTAAGGAAAAAATACTTTTCAAAATAATTGATATAGTTATCATTTTATGTATAAAATTTATTTATTAATAATAATGGTGGTGGTTTTAATGTTTATTGAAATTAATCCATCATTATATATAAGAAAAAAAAAATTCAAAATAATTGATATAGTTATCATTTTATGTATAAAATTTATTTATTGATAATAATGGTGGTGGTTTTAATGTTTATTGAAATTAAATTTGTTTTGCTTTAAGAGAAAAGACAAGATAGAGATTAGACCTTAAGAGAAAAGACAAGATATCTAAAGTGGGTAAAAGCAGGTATTTTAAGAGAAAGTGATTTTCATCTTCAATCCTCGTAATTATATTTTTCAAATGCTTTATCGATGATGATGATGATGGTTAACGTCCACTAAGACCAAACTTTGGTCTATCGGACCTAAAGAAACAAATTAATTAGTTTGTTTTAAAATTGTATTCCTATGCTCAAAGAGCTTGGTGAGAAGCGTCCCAAGCTCACTATAATTTTGACAAGTTAAAAGGCTAGGAAGGTCGGTATTGCAACAAAGATTATGAAACTGAGATCTAATGTGGTTGTACGCAGGGCACTCTAAGAGGAAGTGATTTTCATCTTCAATGTTCCTATTCTCACAGAGACGACAGATCCTTTCCACCCATGGTTTTTTAGGAACTGTCCAACGACCTGTTTCACTATAGAGCTCATGAGAGTTCATTCTTATCTTGGCTATGTTATTTTTTTTCTTTGAGCTGGTTAAAATAGAGAGATACTTTTGATCTTCTAGAGTATGGTTGATGACCTCCTTATAATATCTTAATTTTCTTTTACCCTCTAAATCTTTCTCACACCACAATTTCTCTTTAAACTTAGAAGTAACAATATTTTTAATGTTATTAATATTTTGCAACGCAACATTTTCGTCAATCTCCCAGTGGTTTAACTAGTCCCTTGTATCTTTATACCAACCTCGCTTGAACCTTAGGTGGTTTTGACTGGAATTAAAAGCTAGCTTAGGAAGTCTATGGTCTCCCATGTTATTGATTTTGTGTTTTTACAACAAGAGCCTAGTCATACCTAGGCTCTCGATAGGGGAAAGATCCACTTCTATAAGGAGAATAGGATATGGTGTATTGCTTTTAATTTTGAGGTTATACGTTATAAAGCGCTTCTGGATTCGCTCAATCTTCCTCCAGGATTCTCTAGAGATGTTGCAACCCCAAACCTCACAACCATACAAGATAACCAGAGTGACTAAAGTTTCAAAGATGAGCTTCTTTTTATCCCACATCACAAGGTTTGCTGCTTTACAATTATTTTCAAGACCAAAATAAGCATTCCACCCTCCATTAATCCTTTTCTCAATGCTATAGTTCCAGTTGAGCTTGTGATGAATATCAATTCCTAGGTATTTGTAAGAAGACACTTCCTCCAAGTTGTTATTGTCATACACAAAATTAGTGTAAGTGTCCTTCTTGGATTTGATTATCATAACTTTTGTTTTGTCAGTGTTGATAGTCATACCCATGGTAGAGCAGAAATCCTTAAGAAGTTGAAGTTTATTATCAAGATCATATGGATCCCTTTCCAGAAGAACAATATCGTCAGCATAGAGAAGAAGGATGACGAATATCCCAGCTAAGAACGTGCCAACACAACTCGCTTCCTCTAAACAACCTTCTAGCTTATCGATGTAAATGCCAAATAGGGTAGGGGAGAGGGGCCAACCTTGTTTAACTCCGATATTGCACTTAATATCTCTCGACCACCCCTCGTTGATCTTAAACTTGGAAATTACATTCTCGTATAACCTTATTGAGGCGGCTCTCAACTCGAAAGGAACCTTTAGCTCTTCTAACCTATTCCAAAGGTTATTTCTAGGTACTGTATCGAAAGCCTTTCTAAAGTCCACAAAGCAACAAAAGAGATTGGATTTATCATTACGACACTCCTCCACAATGATCCTAAGGGTAACAAGTTGGTTTGTTGTTGAGTGTTTCCTTCTAAAACCTGCTTGGCCTTTAGCTCATTTACCTTCACTTTCAACCCATCTGTTGATCTTCTTTTCCAAAATAATACCATATAACTTGGCTAAGAGGGGGCTAATCATAATTGTCCGATAATTAGAGGGGTTATTTGTATCCCTACTTTTATAATGAGGCTCTGAGTACAAGGTTTAGGGAACCCTTAGGCTTGACTGCTTGATTGAAAAGCTTGTGGATGTGGGGGATGAGGAGAGGACCTCCAATTTTTAAGATTTATGCGTGGTAACCTAGAATGTCCTTAGTTTTTCTATTTTCCAGACGCTTAACCCCAAAATCTATGTCTTCTAATGAGAAAAATTCTACCATTGTGAGCAAGGTTTCAAAGTTGTCTATGACATTCAGGGATTCATAAAGATTTTTAAGATAGGAATTCTAGTCGTGTAAAGCAATTCTAATACTATATTTAGTTTTTCTAGTTAGAATCTGCCTCCATAATTTCTTAGGAGCCACCTTAGAGAGGTGTAAGAGATTTTCTTGTCTTTTATGAATATATTGCATTTTTTTCTTTTAGTTAGGGCTTTGTAAAATTTTACTTTATCAATTTTAAGAGACTCGTCAAGAGCTTCCTTAATTTCTCTCCTTGCACTTTTACAATCTTTATCATACCAAGTGTTGGTTTTTATATTTAGTCTATTACTTGAGACTTCAATTGAGAACTTATTAATAGAATGTGAGAGGGTTATAGTAAAATTATGATAGAGGTCTTCTATGTTGTTTATACTTGATAAAGGAAGCAAATTAATTTTTAAATCATTTAGAAAAAGATCAATTTTATTTCTATCAAAGATCATGTTCTTTTGACTATAAGGATTATCTTCTATGGGATCTCTATGCATGACAAAATTGAGAGTTACAATTAAAGGTCTATGATCTGAGTTAGGCTCCTGGTCCTTTAGGATGTCAAAATTTATTATTTCATTGTATAAAGGGATATCGAAAATAACGTAGTCTACCACGTTGCTACCAAGCCCATGGATACAGGTCATCTGGCTAGAATTGGACCACTTCTTTAGACCGTTGCAAATTATGAGATCTTGAGCACTACAGAGCTTAACTAGCTCAGACCCAAACAAATTTTTGCCTAGATCTTCATAGCTTCTATTGTACTTGCTAGCTAGAGTAATATCTTCGTCTAACCAAAGAGGATTAGGATTGAAATAATTGCTTAGAAGAATAGTTGGGTTGCTTGAAGTACAAGCATTAAAGTCACCCATTAAAAGGATATTACCTTCATTCCTTAGTCTAGAAATATTATTCTCTAAACCATTGTAAGGACGTTTTTTATCTAAATTTTTTTTCTTATAGAAGTTAGAATTAATAGGGGCAAAATAATAGATTGCTATGTAGGTTTTTTTATCATTAATGTCATAAATCTCTATCCAAATATACTGGTTGTAAGGGTCTTTTTTATAAAGCCTAGCATGGAAGGAGACGTTCTTCCTAATGTAACATTGTTATACTTCCTTTCAAGTTCAATTTCTCAATTAGACATGCAAAAACTACTTACATTTTGTTAAAACAAATCAATTAATAATTTATTTATTTAAGATAATAAACCAAAAAATATTTTAATAAATTATTATTATTATTATTAAATAATAATTAGTAAGAATATATGCTTATAAGGATTTTAATTTTTAATTTTAGAAAAAAATATTTTAAAATATATATTTTGAATTTAATTCTTCATTTAAGGGTGGTATGAGCTCACCATCCAATATAAGCATGTAGGAAACAAGAAGCAAAGTGGGATTGGGAACTACCTCCAATAAACAAGCAAAAATTTATATTCTATATTGTAGGATCAATTTCATCTACACTTCACAAATCATGTTCATTTGGTTTTTGAAGATTCATACCAATGTTGTATGAGAATTCTATACGTCATGTCCTCCTTCGACTCCATATATATTCACTATGCTTAAAGGAGAAATAATAACAATACAGACTTGATGTTGAATCTAGCCATTGAATCTAGCCATTAAGTTGAGCAAATGAATCATAGTTGAAAATGAGGGCCCTTCTAAGCAATTATGGATCCCATAGAAATTCCATTTTATGAACTTTGTCATACATAATACTGCATCCACAAAGGTTTAATGGAAATGTATGGAATACTCCACAGAAGAGAGTATGAGCATACTTCACAAGTGGTGATGGGTATGATATGGAAATGTATGGAATACTCCACACAAGAGAGTATGAGCATACTTCACAAGTGGCGATGGGTATGATAGATAGAGTGGTGATAGGTATGATAGATAGATCGAGGGAGGAGTATTGAGTCCATCTCCTTCCCCTAGTGTTCTCCCTCAAGATGAAATTACCTTGGCATGATTTGGAGTTTATGCTAAGAGTTATGGAAACTCGGGGAAAAGGTGGAATATTTGAGTTGTTATGGGTTATGGAATGCAATGATATTGGTAGGAACTTGGTAATGTTCATTGGTCTTTTGACTCCAAATCTAGTGGTAATGGGACTATGCCACTACTAGGCATAGTTGAAGGCATTTTGCATGGTTGGGAAAGTTACAGTAGTGGCGAAATCCTTCTTTGTTGCGGTGCTCTTTGTTTATTTTGTTTCAATGTTTTTTAATCGTTATGTTGCAATTGGCAATAACTCTAATTTCAGTGGAAATATGGGTGATGATTTGAGTGATATAAAGAGACTTTAAGAAAACTCCAAGGATAGTTATAGGGCATGTGTCAAGCAATGGAGTACCTCAATATTCACATGGAGAAATAGGTAGCAACAATGACAGAGCTAAAGTTGTGCCCTGAACAACAATGCAACATAATGGAAAAGATAACCAATGAGCTTGATATGCATTATAATATAATTCTGAATTTGCAAGTTCACATTCACTAGCTACTCCTCCTTCAATGCCAATTAGGTCAATCGAGTAGCCTGGGAGAGATAAAAACAAAATATAATAGGTAGAAGTAGCATCAAAATGACACACATAACCCCTCATGATTTAAAACCTGTAATGGAAAACACTTATATGGAAAGACTCACAATAGGAAATTCATATTTACTTGTATGTCATATTTGACCCTTTGACCCATTAGATGTTTTAAGATAGAGACACTTCTATTTTTGTAATAAAGACCTTTTGAGAAAGAATTCTATTTACAAACTATATTATATAAAACCATTTTTTATTTTCTAGAGTCTAACTTTCGTTGTATAGTTTTCAACAACATAATAAAATAAATAAATGCTTATTCATTTAAAAAATAAATAAATGATTATTCATTTAAAAATATATATTATTTTATCTAAAATATTAACCTAGAAATATTTATATCTTAGAAAACATGTGATACTAATTAAATTATTTAAATTATATATGTTAGTTAGAGTTATACTTAAACAATTTCTTTTTAATGATTTTTCAATTTTAAAATAAATTAATAATAGTGATATTATCTTTAATACTTTAATTTTTATTTATTTTTTATGATGAAACATCGTTTGGGAAATACTCAAGTATTTTCCCATTTTTTAAGGATGGTACCCAAGGTAAACCGTTGGCATTGATTATAGGGCCTAACCTAGTGGAGACATCGATTGAGACCCTTGCATAGCCACTCAGGGATTTGAGCCCAATACCNATATATATATATATATATATATATATATATATATATATTCCAAAGAAAAAAACCTTTTATTCAAAGAATAAATATGAACTGCTCTAACGAGCTTATGTCAAAAAACCAGCCTTGCAAGCTTGCATCACAGTATTAGTGTCTCCTATCACAACACACAAGAACTGCTCTTACTTTATCCCATGCAATCTTACTTGCTACATAAAAGTCACTTGAAAATATATCATTTTTATCTTTAATACCAAGGGTCAAGTTTGTGAAATAAATTTTTCATAAATTTTGAAATATATAGTTATAGATATTGAGATAATATATTAATGTTGATTGAAATTAAATTATAATAAATTTTATTATTTAAAAAAATTAATTGAATTATACTAAATTGTATTATTTAAAAATATTTAAAATATTATATATATATATTATAATCAATAAAGTATTCTAAATATTTTGTTAGTTATATATTTGTTATTGATTATTATAGTGGTGATATATTTTTATGTAACTTTTTTTGGATTATAGATATAATGATTTCAGTTCAAATTTTAATGAGTATTTAATTTGATTATTATTATATCGAATATTGGTTATATAGCCTTTGCATATGTTGTTGTGTGATATGTCATCCATCTCCATAACAAAGAGTTTTTATTGCTCAACGAAACAAATTGGATGAAGTTGGCATTTTCTCAACAAACATGGTTGTGCACTTAGGAAATGGGGGTAGGGACATGGTTCATACATCGGGCATAGGGGAGTTACGGTTAGTCATTGGGGAAAGATCAACCCAATGTCCAACATTTATTATATTTATTATTTTATATGTTCCTAGGGGATCTACGGTTAGTCATTGGGGAAAGATCAACTCAACATTTATTATATTTATATGTCCATGATAGTTCAAGTTCATAATGTACAACCTTTTCGTGATCAACTAGGTGTTTGGATTTAATTCAATTTTAATCTTAGTATATATTGTTATGGTGTAGATAAAGTACTAATGAATCTTATTTTTCACTTAAGAGAGTGAAGACGAAAATCCTATTTCCATGTTTAACATATATACAAAAATGGGTTCTCATTTGAAATAAAAAATCTTATTATTTATTTAATATAATAAAATTATATTTAGTTTTTTTCCGTGAACAAATATGTTTAATCAAAAAACTATTCCAATCATTTAAAATAATCTAATATAACACTATCATACCAATATAGTGCCAATTAATATATTGATGAATTGCAACATATTGAATTTACAACTAAAATAAGAGAAAGTCAAACTATGCCAAAGAACTTTTAGTTACAAGATCAAAAAAAACTTTCCATTTATGTGAGTCTAAAAAAGAAAATAAATATCACAAAGGTATGAACAAATTCTCATCATCTTTATAATGAAACATGGAGTTGGACAAGTCTAAAAACACTTTGGCATAGAAGAATTCCTAACTTTTGTGAAATGAAATACTATAAATGATGAAATTTAAAAAATTTAATGTAACATAAAATGTCTAAAGTTGCAGTTTAATAACTACTAGCGGCTAGCGGAAAAATGAAACAGTTAACAATAAGTAGTGATTAACTTCAAACACATAAAAACTAATACCATTTTAATTTTGATATGTTATGTAAATGACCTGCATTCAATTGCTTCTAGCTGTACTGATGATCTGCTTTTGTCAAGTAGGTGAGAAGCTATGTTCTAAACTGGGGCTTACTTAGCAATTGCTAACTCAGCTGGATTTCTGGTTCTTACAGGTTCAGCAAGTAAATTTGCGTTAAGTCAAGAAGTACTTCTTAGCATAATAAAAATGCTAGGGCATAAATTGATTAATAGAGATCAAGGCTACGAAGAGGTAAAGTACTTCCTTTGTTGTTTTTGAATCTATGACAGTATTTAAGTTAGTCGTAAAGATCAATGTCCTTAATATACTAGTGCCTTTTTACCAGCATGAGTTCTACTTAAGTTTTCTTTTTGATATTATATGCCAAGTTACTCACAAGTTTTACTAATGAGCATAGGGCTCATGATTTAATATAGAAACACTTTGACTGAAGCATGAATTTACTGCTATTGCTATGTCTAATGTTCAAAGTGCTGCTTTATAAGCATGAGTATAAAGTCTAAGATCTTCAAAGAAAAAGTTTACAACTGATCACAAGGGTCTACTTTTAATTCAACTCTAGTAGTGAAGACTATCAGCCTATTTATTTATAAACAGTTATAATTGTCTACTTTCACTACTAGTTATCAAGCTATAATTTCGATTTCCTAAGTTTCACCATGTCACAAGTATTGTAGTAAAAATTACATTGCCATATCACTTAATAATATTACTAAGAGATTTTACCTTTAACCCTAGATAGTCTTACTACCTTGTAATTACCAAGTGTAGTCTAAATATAGGTTTGATTTATTAAGAATTTGATTCTTTATGGAAACCAAAAGACAATAACTCCCAAGAAGTCTTCCAACCATAATAATGTCGACTTATGCATTTGTAAGAGTTATGCTAGTGTAGAAGTATTATCTAATATTTACTTATATAAAGTTGGATTAAAGATAATGACCTTACTAGCTTGATTTTACATAGCACTAATTCTAAACATAGCATTATTCCTTTAATACAAGGTTTGTATGAAGAATCATTAGGAGTGCTATTGACTAAAGGTCAAAGGCATAACTCCAATTTTGATCTCCATATATATACTTTTATAAAAGATAGATCTTAAATGTTATCAAATGCAAATGATAACAATATACACATATGCTTTCACAATTGAATGATTGTAGTGTTATCAAAAAGCAATGATAAGAAATGATTTATTATAAAACCATATTGTTAGCTGTATTGATTATATGATTTCACTGAAAGGTTGATTGCAATGTTATCCTATATGACAATGATACGATACCAAAACATTATCATTAGTTATAAATATAAATTATTGGTAATATTATGTGTTCACCTGACAGTGCAGGATAACTATATGGATCGACCCACTACTGACTAAAAATTTCGATGGGCATGTGGATGAGCCTCCACCATGCATTGGTCGATTTATAAGCTCACAAAGAAACCCTATCTTCTTCATTCTCCTTCGAGGGTTTGTCTCTGCGCTGTTTGGGTTTCTTCGCGGCCATGAGAGGCTTGTTGGTTCATGTTTGACAGCTCCGTTTGGGGTGTAGTGTAGTGCTGTAATGTTTGTGCAAGAGTTAAGGGATTCACAGATTGTTTCTTGGTTTCTTTCTGAATGTACTGCAACGCCATGAGAGTGGGTTTTACTCTGTTAGTAATTTTGAGTTCTGGCCATGGCGTCACCTTGCCTTTGCTCGTGATTTGCTCCATCATCGGTGAGAGTCTGGAATATGAATCCTAGCTTCCTCTATCACAGGTTAGCACAAGGGTTTCTTTATTCACTGTGCAGTTTCTTGGACAGGTTCAATCACCTTCTAGGCTCCAGACTTCTTGCTTACAGGTAATAGATTTACCTTGCTATCATTATTAATTTCTAATTACAGTTTTTGTATAATGAAAACAACATCTAACTAAAGTCTTCAGTCTTGTTCTTGCAGGTTACAGTTCGGCTTCGGGCTTGAAAGAAACCTCTCCAGCTTTGGTTGACTTCATGGCCAAAACGGGTAAGCCTCGGTTTTAACATGGCATCTCCATGCTTGCAATGGTCAATGGGAAGGAGTTACAGTTTGAAAGGAAGCATGGCTTTGGTTCCTCCAACGTTTAGATACTTAGTTTTTACTTAGTTTTTGTGGTTAAAAACCCTTACGTGATACTGGGTAGCTCCGTCTCTTTAGTCGTGCCTTGTATGTAGTTTTTCTTGGTTTGTAAAAGTGAGTACAGCCGTATGGCTTGATAATATCAGACTCTGGTTTTTAAGATATGAGGGTTCTTCCTATACTCATGGTTTTAAAATGACTCGTGTTATCGATTCTCCAATTTGTTCAAATGGATCTTTTAAATGTTAATACTCTAAAAAAAATAGGTTTTCCTTCTTCAACTATCAGTGAAGTAATTTACTGTTAATAATATCTTTATAAGTAAATAGTGTTAATATGAAGACTGTGAAAGAGTCATAATGTAAATTTATAAATTTTATATTATCAGTCCAAAATATAATAGGGTTTAATAGAAAAGAAACCCCTGTGTAAATGTATTCTTAAATTAATTATTACTTGAGCATTGTTTCTTGTATGCTTCAGTTTCGCTATTACAGGTGTATGGTTGTTTATTAACCTGTTAATTATGCGTTTATTTTACTGTTTATGAAAGAGGCTTATTTTAAGAAAAAGACTGTAAACAGTCTAAAGCATGAGTTGTAGTATTTTTTTGTTGAGTTTATTTACACATTTATCAATGTAAAATGGGTAAAACTTAAATAAATTAATTTATAAATGGATAAATTAGTTAGTAGGGTTTTGACCTTCAGTTTTTTCTTTCACAAGTTATAAGCCTGTTAGTTAAATATACTTAGCTCCTAAATATGGAATACTTAGTTTTATTTCGTTTAATGTTTATATTTTACCTTTATTTTTAATTACTATTATGTAGCTTATAATTGTTCGGAACTCTCTAAAGAATAGAAGGTTCTCTGGAACTCGGTTTATTTTTCATAAATAAAGAGTTTATAAACATAACCCTAATCTGGTTTATTAAGTAATAGTTTAAGATTTAGTAAATAATTTAAAAGATATACTGTGTGGTTAATAACTTGTTTATATACTTAGTTGTTATCTTCTATAAACTTTTATTTATATCAGTATACTATTATTGTAACTCTAGTATAGTTTACTATTTCTTTTTAGTTATACTAAGTTAAACAATAAATAAGAATAAACTATAACATTGTTTTTCATTGTACTGTAAACATTGAAATAAATTCTATTTTCATTTACATACAGATGCAGAACTCACCTTTACTATTCTCATTTCATTACAAAGATTATTTCATTTACGTTAAACAAACTAAATGTGCTAGAGTACGGCCTGTAACCAGGTGTGGAAAAACACAGCTTAGAATTTAAATCCTTTCTATTTCATTATTTTTCTAAATCATTTTCATTTCTATTAACAGTTTAATAAGAATACTAACTCAAAAATTTACAAACTCAGAACTAATTGCATTCATATAACATCTAAACTAAGATTTATTTAACTAAGACAGTAAAACAAAATAACATAGAACCTGTTGAGGACAAGACAACAACAGCTTTAGGAGGTCGTTCCTCCCTACCAATCTCCTGGAGAGTGCTCAAACAATGCTTCCTCGGGACCCCCGAGCCTGTTCCTAGTCTTCTTGGCTGAGAACTGGTGGAGATGCAAACAGTAGAACCCTCTGTCAACTGACTAGTTCAATATCTCAATAAAATACTCTGCTCTTAGCATTATTATCTCTAGCTTAAAAGCCGCAACAAGATCAATCAGCAGTGATCCCCTCATACACTTTCCAATTTTCCTTCCATTGAATTTATTTGAAGTACATTCATTCACCTTGAATGATCACTTCTCCAGAATGAGTAGCCTCAACGCTCTTCAATGGGAATTTTTATAAAGATTGCCTAGGTCTTTTGGGTCAGTTTTCATTAATTGAGCCACCTACTTTGATTCCACTTTCTTGGGGAATCATGACCACAAATGTCGGGAGGTTGCCACCTACAACAGTTGGAAGTGGTTTGAGGATGCTGCCACATGTCAGTTTGCTCTCCACCCAGTATCCTCCACCAATTTGACCAGTAAACACTCTTTTAACAGCTCTCCTAAGCTGTTGTCTCCTCATTTATTTATTTATAAATAAAATATTCAGAATTTACATTAAATATCTTTGACCCCACTGGGTCATCAATTACAACTTAGCATAAAATTTAACATATTGTTCCTCAAATAATATAAAATTGTTTTTTCAAAATTGGGGCATGTGACATACACACCCCCTTAAATTATAACATCGTCCTCGATGTTATTTATTCCTCGTCCTCAGAATTCCCCTGGAACAGAATTGGATATGCATCCCGCATATGACTTTCCAATTCCCAAGTGACTTCCTCTGGACTAAGGTGCTTCCATTGCACCTTCACCTGACCAATGGTGTGGTTCTGAAGCGTGATCTCCCACTGCTCGAGGATACAGTCTGGTTCCACCAGAAAATCTCCTTCTGGTTCCACCTGTACATCATTCCAGTTAACAACATGAGTAGCGTCATGAACATATTTTTTTAATACAGAAATGTGAAAAACATTATGAACTCCTAAATTCGGTGGTAAGGCTAACTGATAAGCTACCTGTCCAATCCTGGACAGTATTTCAAAAGGACCACAATAACGAGGTGCTAGTTTTTCACAACTACCCAACCTCAGAGAGCTCTTTTTAGGTCTCACCTTGATGAATACATGTTCACCTACCTGAAACTCTTTTGGAGTTCTTTTAAGGTCTGCTTGAATTTTCTGTCGATCTTGAGCAATTTTCAGATTACCTTGCACCTGCTTTACAATTTATTCCATTTCTTTCAATAATTCAGGACCTAATACTAAGCTGTCCACCGGATTACTCTAAGAGATAAGAGTGTTACACTTCCTTCCATACAAGATTTCGAAAGGACTAAATCTGGCTGAAGCTTGATAATTATTATTGTAAGCAAATTCTATCAGATGCAAATAATCCTCCCATTTACCTAGGTGATCCTTTACATACATTCTTAGTAAATCTTCCAGTACTTGGTTTACTCTTTCAATCTGTCCATTAGTTTGAGGATGGAACGAAGTACTGAAATTTAGTGTAGTATTTAATCCTTTAAACAGAGATTTCCAAAAGTTACCTGTAAATTTAGGGTCTCTATCTGAGATTATAACTTTCGGTATCCCATGCAGTCGAAAAATTTGCTTTAAAAAGATATCAGCTATGTTTGCAGCTTTATACGTAATTTTTACAGGTATAAAATGGGCTGCTTTACTCAATTTGTCAACTACTACCATTATAGAATCATTCAAATTCTTATTTTTAGGCAGTCCAGTAATAAACTCTAGACTAATTATCTCCCATTTCCATCTAGGAATGGGCAACGGATGAAGTAATCCAGCTGGATGTTGATGTTCAGTTTTTACTTGCTGACATTCAAAACATCTAGCGATATATTCTGCTAATTCAGTCTTCATGTTTGGCCAAAAATATTCTTTTCTTAACATAGTTATAGTCTTCTGATAACCTGGATGGCCTAAGTATGGAGTTTTATGGATTTCATCTAAAATTAATAACTTAAATTTAGGTACATTAGGTACATACATTCTATCTTTATACAGTAAAAATCCTTTTTCATTCAAGCTGTACCCTTTACTTAAACTTTCTGTTGGATTTTCTTTCGTTTTTGCTTGTAATTTTTGGTAAATTTCATCTTGTTCTAACCCTGCTTTAAGTTGTTCTTCCAGATTTGTTGTATAAGTGCTGATAACTGCTGTAAAGTTCAGCCTTGCATTTCTACTTAATGCATCAGCAACTTTGTTTTCTTTCCCTTTAATGTGCTGAATTTTGAAATCATACTCACTTAGAAAAGCTAGCCACCTAGCTTGTCTAGCATTTACATTAGGTTGATCTAACAGATATTTCATTCCTTTATTATCTATCATTAGAATAAATTATCTTCCAATTAAATGATGTCGCCACATCTTTAGAGCATGTATAACAACAGCTAATTCCAAGTCATAAGTTGCATAATTCTTTTCATGAATTTTTAATTTCCTAAACTCATAAGCGATAACATGCCCTTCTTGAGTCAATACTCCACCTAAACCATCATTGCAGGCGTCAGTACACACTACAAAATCTTTATTTGGATCAGCTATTCTTAAAATAGGTGCGCTGGTTAATAAAGTTTTTAGCTTTTTAAAACTATCCTCGCACTTCTAATTCCAATCAAATTTATTTCCCTTTTTCTGCAGGGAGGTTATCGGATTGCGATCCTCAAAAACCCTTCAATGAACCTCTGGTAATAACCGGTAATTCCCATGAAAGATCAAACATCAGTTACATCTTTAGGAACTGGCCAATCTTCAATCTCCTTTATCTTTTGGGGATCCACCGAAATTCCTTCCTTAGTCACCACATGACCTAAGTACTGAATTTTATCCTTAAAGAAGTCGCATTTACTAAACTTTGCAAAGAGTTGATGATCTCGTAACTCTTGCAAGACAATTTTTAAATGTTCCTTATGTTCTTCTTCAGATTTTGAATAGATTAAGATGTCATCGATAAACATGACCACAAAATTATCCAAATATTCATGCATTACATTATTCATTAGACACATAAAAACAACTGGAGCATTAGTTAGCCTGAATGGCATGACGACAAACTCGTAATGGCCATATCGAGTCCTAAAAGTTGTTTTAAAGATATCCTCATCTTTAATTCTAACTTGGTGAGATTGATAACAACAATTTCATAGTTTGTAAACTTATAAAAATCAAAGAGAATTTTGAAGTATTATTTCAAAGTTCTTCAATCATGAAAAAAATTTGAAAAGTTAAATTAAATAATTTATGTTATAGATTTGACAAATCAATACGGAACTCTTTTGCATAGTGATTGGTTATTAAAATCTATGTAGCCGTACATAATTTACTCATTTGAATTTGAACCTATAATTTTGTAGGAGGAAACACATGTTCTTAATCCCTAAACCTATTATATCAAACAATATTATGTGAAATAAAAGTAATTTGTACAAATACACATTTCAATTTCCGTACATAATTTACTCATTTGAATTTGAACCTATAATTTTGTAGGAGGAAACACATGTTCTTAATCGCTAAACCTATTATATCAAACAATATTATGTGAAATAAAAGTAATTTGTACAAATACACATTTCAATTTCATAAACATACAAAATAAAAAATGAAATATGGTAAATGTTATTTGTTTTTTTTTTACTAAAATGGTTATGGGCCTTTTGAATTAACTTCTGGCTAAACAGCTGCTAGCAGCATTACAGACGGTACTTCTGATCCATCGGAAACATTTTTTCCAGAGATACAGGGGCATAGTCATACTGACAGATCCCTTTACAAAATTTCTGGATTTTGCTAAACAAAGACAGGAAATTCCATAATAACACATACATAATATAGAGAGCCAGTCTGGTAGGGAAAAACTGAGCCGAAAGAGGAGAGTTCAGCTACGTTTGGTTGATGACCTGCATCAGCGTTCTATCTTCGGTGTCTTGCCATGTTCCTTGAGAAGTGCCTCTACCTTCTTCTCTAGTTCTGCCATTCGGTTCCCAATTCCTCCTGAGATGTTGGCAAGGTCCTTCATATTTGTCATGTTGTCTTCGAAGATTTCCTCGTGAAGTTCTTTGAGCTCCTGGTTCATTGATTCCCAACGGATTGTTCCAGTTTTTTGCATCCTTGTCTGCTTGACCTCCATCCTGTTTACTGCGTTCTTCACCTCATCCAGTTCGATTTGCATCTGGGTGATTCTTGCCTCGAGCTAAATGGAGGACGAGCTTGCATCCATTTTGACCGGCGCGGCCTTCGATCCTCCTAGCACTCTTCGCGTCCTCTGTGTAAATCCGGGTGATTCCTTCTTCAGTTGACTTAGCATATTTCAATGAGCCCCAAGATGGATATGGCATCCTAAAATAGGCTCGGGCCTGCCTTCCCTTCAATCCCTTGATCAGATCTTCGTCGATTTCCTCAGAATTTCCCGCACTGAATACCTGTCTCCATGGAGGACGTAGATTGGAGGCTCTTCCCCATGCGAGCAGAGGATGTACTGGTAGAGCAAGGGCCATGTGACTTACCAGGAGGCTCTGTCCTACTTTTGACTTGACCCTGAACTTGTCCATTCACAGATACCTCATCCCTGCATTCTGTTGCTTTGGGATTCTCTCTATCTTTATATGGATTGCTATTTTTTCTGATGAGAGTCTTCCTTTCGTCTCGTTATCCACATACACTAAGGAATGGGTTCATGCTTCTCGGCTCCATTAACGAGGATGAATCCCTTGCTCAGGGAGACACCTTTGTTTGCTTCGTGATCCGCCATCTGGTTGAGATTTCTAAGGACATGGTACCACTTAATCTCTTCAAATTCTTTCAACTGGGCTATAACCTTCCTGTGGTAGTGAGCCAGTCTCATGTTGTTAGGGGATTTGTTCAGATGTAGAGTTTGGATAATTATTCTAGAATCCCCTATGACCACCAATTTCTTGATGGAAAGACTTCTGGCCTGAGCCAAGCCTTGCCATATGGCTAGAATTTCGGCTATGTTGTTGGTGTTCTGACCTAGCCCCCAGGAGAAGTTGAGGACCATTTTCCCTGAGTTGTCTAGCAAGACCCCTCCACTTCCCGCAGGCCCGGGGTTCCCTTTCGAGGCCCCATCCACATGAAGAATATGCTTCTCCAGAGAAGATCTCCATTTTAAGAATTCTTGCTCGTCTAACCTTATTTCCCAAGGGGTGTAGTGCTCATTGGTGTTCTTAATTCTGGCAAGAAGGGAGGGATCTAGATCATGAAACCACCTGTACTCATCCTTGTCTGGGGTTACCTCATTGGAAATATGAGAATTTGAAGCTACCAGCTCTCCCAGAAGCGCTTTCATTTTGAGAGCAACTTGGGGCAGCGTCCCGGCCTTATCCCTGAAGATCATGTTGTTACGTTCCAGCCACAATTTCCAGCAGAGGATTTTTGGCACCCACATCCAGCATTGCTTTAACAGCTTCAACTTGAAGAAGGAGAAGGGGGCTGATTCGGGCCAGTAAACAAACAAAGAGGCAAGAGAAGGAGGGAGGGTCAAATTCAACTAGCCAAAAATTATATTCCACAGATCCATAGCAAAGGGGCATTGAAGAAAGATGTGGACAGAGGTTTCCTCATGGCAGGCACAGAGAGGGCATCTTGAGGGCCCTTCCCAGCCTCTTTTTAGAATATTTTGCCAGGATAGGATACTATCGTGCAACAGAGACCAGCAGAAAAGATCAATTTTGGGAAGGGAGGGATGAAGCCAAAGATTTTTCCAAACAGTGGGGTCAAGGGCAGCCCAAGGGATAGCCTTCAGGGCTGCATAGCCGACAAAGGCTGAGTAACTGCTAGACGACGAGCGCCATCCTCTTTTATCCTTGTTTTTGGCCGAGTAGGGGGTAAGCCCCGGGAGAGCATTCAAAAGGGAGCGAGCTTCATTTTCTAAGTTCTGCAGGAAGTCTCCCAGATCCCACTTTTTCCAAGAGTCATCATGATTCCAGACAGATAATTCCCAAAGGGTAACTTTTCTTTTCGAGAGGAGCCAAATTTTGATGTTGTCCATCTCCTCCAAGAGCTTTAAGGGGGCTTGCCCTAAAATGGAGTCTTCCCAGAACTTGATTTTTTTACCGTTCCCCGGGATCCAAGTGAGATTGGATGTTATCAGATCCAGGGATTTCAGGCAGAGAGAAAGAATGGGGGAGCCTTTCCTGGTCCAGGGGGGACGATCCAGACACCTTTCTTTGTGCCCACAGAAGTATTTAGTCCTGAGGGATTTTGAGCTCCAAGTGGATTTCCCTCTTATCATTTTCCAAAGAATCTTGCCTCCCATGGCCAAGTTCTGAGTGGCCACATCTCTGATTTGCAGCCCTCCTTCCCTCTTTGGGGATTTGACCTTTTCCCAGCTGATTAAGTGCATTTTTCTCCCTTCATTTCTTCCCCCTTCCCACAGGAATTTTCTCAAGAGGCTATCAATGTCTTTCACAATTCCTTTCGGGGCTAGGAGGATCGAAGCCTGGTAAACAGGAAGGGAGGTAAGAACAGAGTTGATAAGAATCATTTTTCCTGCTTTATTTACCCAGGTTGCTCCCCAGGCCGTAATCTTGGCCTTTATCTTGTCCAACGGCGGCATCCAAAGGCTTCTTCTAGGAGCATCTTTGACTAGCGGGATTCCTAGATATTTAATGGAATCCCACATGGAGGGTCCTTCCATTTCCAGCGCCCTGGATATGTCAATCATTTCTATGGGAGGGCAGTTCCAACCATAAATTTTGCTTTTCCTCAGGTTGATTTCACTGCCTGAAATTTTAGTGTAGGCATCCAGCTCTTTTTTGAAGGATATTTCAGTGGAAAGATTGGCCTAGCCCAGGAGGAGAGTATCATCAGCAAATTGAGCATGGTTAATTCTCTTTACTCTAGGAGAGATTTCGAGACCGATCAGAGAGCGATGCTGAAGGATCTTGTCCAATTGGAAACTTAGCACCGACGCTTGAATGACATAGAGCAGGGGGGATAGAGGACAGCCCTGCCTGAGGCCCCTAGTGGCTTGGAAAAAGTCAGCCGGTCTCCCGTTAACCAGGGGAGCGATCCACAGCTTCGAGATACAGGCTCTAACCCAGCGAACCAACTGGGGGTGAAACCCCAATTTGAGCATCACAACAAAGAGGAAATTCAACCTAACTCTGTCAAAGGTATTAGCAAGATCTAGTTTGACTATCATACCTTTCTCCTTTCTTCAGCAGCTTGAATGAATTGCCTCTTGAACAAGAATAATGTTGTCCTGAATTTGTCTTCCCTGGATGAAGCCCCCCTGGTTATCTGAAATGATCCTGGGGAGGGCTTTTTTTATTCTGTTTGCTATAACTTTGGTGATGATTTTGTACCCCATATTGCACAACGAAATTGGGTGGAATCTAGAGAAGCTTTGGGCACCTTTCTCTTTTGGAATTAAAGCCAAAAAGGAGGAGTTGGTGCTTCCTCCTATTTTGCTGCAGTTCTAGGATTTCCTCACCATTTTAACCAGATCTTTTTGAATGATATCCTAGCAAGCTATGTAGAATCTGGCCGTGAAGCCGTCAGGCCCGGGGGCTTTGTCAGGGTTCATTCCATGAAGCGCTTTGCTAATCTCCTCAGAGGTTACGGGGGTAGTCATCCTTTGATTGTCATTCTCATTGATTAGTGTGGGAACCACAAAAAGCGGATAGTGATCCGATCTAGGAGGAGCCACCATCTCTTCTGTAAACAGATTCTTGTAGAACGAGTGGGCTACATGCTTAATCTCATCCAATTTTTTAAAGGTTTGCCCCTGAAAATGGATCTCTCTGATGGTGTTGTGGTTCTTTCGATATTCAGCTTGCTTATGGAAGAAAGAGGTATTTTTATCCCCTGCTTGGAGCCATAGGATTCGAGCCTTTACTCGCCAGTATTCTTCTTCTCTTCTAAGAGCTTTGTGAAGAGCCTTTTGCATCTCTAGCTCGGTGTTCAGCAGATCTGGGGTGACCGGAACAGACTCCATTTGTAACTGGTGGTTTTCCAAAGCTCTTTGGGCTTTCTTCCTTTCAAGGATTGGGGAGGGCAGGTTTTTAGCCCAATTTTTGGGATCAGCTTTGAGCCTTCTCAGCTTTTCTTCCCAAATGTAGAAAGGAGACCCCGAGATAGTCTTCTACCAGGACTTCGAAACAAGCTCGTAGAAGCCATCCATAGCTACCCAAAGTGGGCTGAAACGAAAGGGGATCAGGCCCAAATTTTCTCCAGGGGTCAAGGAGAGGGAGATGGACTTATGGTCTAAGGTGCAAGCTTGAAGAATCTCAGAGTTGGAAAAGAGGCCAAGGGTCAAGAAAGAGGAGTGAACAAGGAACCGATCCAAGTGAGCAGCAATGTGCCCCGGTCCCACTCTTTTATTGGTCTAGGTAAATTTTCCTTTGTTGGGTTTGATATCCTCCAGGTCCCATTCCAGCATTATGGCTTCTACCCATTCCCTAGCCGGGTCTCTTACAAGAGAGCCTCCTTTTTTTTTCCGAGAGAGCAAGAGTGACATTCAAATCTCCAGCGAGGACAAGATTCTCATGAAGGTGAGTGGAAAGAAAAGAGTTCAGAGAATCCCAATAGTCTTTTTTTTCCGAAAGGAGCACCGAGGCATAAATGTTAACCAGACTGACCTGAAGCCCCGAATCTCGATGCAGCAGCTTCGTGAATAACCAATGAGTGGTACTGTAATCTTCTAGCAAATCTAGCGATGAGGAGTTCCAGAAGGTGGCTAGACCTCTTGAGGCTCCCCTGGCGCTTACGGCTTTTCCTTCTCCTTTTTTCCATAAATTTTTTATAGCCTGGATGGTCTCAGGCTCTTCCATTTTCATCTCCTGGATCAGAAGTACACCCGGGGAAGTCATTCTAACTAGATATTTAACTGCTTCTTCTTTAGCCTTACTTCCCAGCCCTCTGCAATTCTAGGAGACGTACTGCATTAAGACCCGGAGGGGGGGGGGGTGGCTCCTTTCGAAGCCTTGCCTTTTTTTGAGGATCTAGTTTCCATCATATCCGGAATGGTTTGCTGGACTCCTGCTGTAATGTCCCTGTATGATTTTTCCTCTCTGGCTTCCTTCCTCTAGGGGCCTTCTCAGGGGTTCCAACAGAGCTGCTGGTTTCTGTTGCCCCTTCGTTCGAGTCAGCTCCGGTTTCGGAGCCTAGGGAGATATGCTCCTCATCCGATTTCATAGGATCTGCATGAGGGGTTCCATTGGCCAAAATAGGGTTTTCTGAGGGAGTCGGGGACTGAGAAACTATATCGATGGGCCCTTTCACAGTTTCCTTGGATTTTCTAGCTGCTTCTTTCGATGGCTCCTTCGGAGGACTTGGGATGGAAGATGACAATTGTTTCACCTACCTAGGTTTTAGATCTTTTGGAATTGCTTTACTTTTCTTAACCCTTTGCCAACCTTCAGTATCTTCTTTTTCTAGGATTTGGTTCTTTGGATAGTTCCTCTGAAAATGTCCATGCTCTTGACAGTTTCTGCATTTGAAGGGGAGGTGTTCATAGTCCACTTTCTGGTAGTGAGACCAGGTGCCGACAGACAGCTTCACAGCCTCTGGGATCCCTGCCTCCAGGTCAACTTCTACACATATCCTGGCACAGTTGTATATGTACTTATTGTCTGCCTTATCAACGAATTTCCCTATTCCATTCCCTATCATCTGTAGTGCTTCATAATTCCAGCAGTGAACCGGCAAGTTGGGGAGCCTGACCCATACAAGTACCTCCTTGGGCAGATCCACCGTGGGATCAAAGTCCGGGGTCCAGCAGTTCAGATACAGTCCCTAGGTTCCCATAAAGTACGGACCATTTCTGAATATGAGATACTTATCTTCCTTGTTTATAAACTCAAATAGAAAGAAGCCACTGCTTAAAGGGTAGCAGGTAACTCCTTGCTTGAGAAGGGGTTTCCAGTTTCTTTGGATCCAATCGTCGGTGGTTTTTGTAGAGGGCCAAATCCCCATGAACTGGCCAACCAGCCCTCTCTCAGAAAGAGCAAGGGCTACCTTCACCGATTGCCTCTCTGGCAGGGCGATTTCTGGGATTTCGTCAAGCTTTTTTATGAATTTTGGGACCGAAGGGGGAGCTTTGCGCTTGCCTCCGCTGGAAACCAGCCTCCTGAACGCATCCACCTCTGAAGATGGAGGGGGGGGGGTAAATTCCCCACCCCCAGGGGCGACCATTGCCGCTCGCTGAAAACCCTAGGCTCTCCCTGACGCACTCCACGCTCCACGCTCTCGCTCGCTCCTGGATTTTTGGTCTATTGAGCCAAAATCATTGTTGATTATTAGAAAGAGATGTAAATGTCATTTGTTATGGACAAAAAAAAATTATGAAATATAAATATAGTTCTGCGCTTTATGAAAAGAAGAAAGTATAATCATTGTTACTCATCACTTTTTTGTATTTTAACATTTGGTTTTGATGATGTACATTATTTTAAATCAAATTTTATATATTTACATTAAAATTTCATAATTTCATTTTAGTAAAAGAGATTGCATATGTTAGATGTTCTTTGAGTATTTTAGAATAATCTTTCAAAGGTTCAAAAAGTGCTTGTTAACAGTCCAAAAGTAGCTAGTAGGTACTTCTTATTGAGGTTTGATACAAAATTGTGATTTGAGTTCATGTATATCTTAACTTAGATAGATAAACTAGAGACACCATACAAAATATACAGTGAAAAAAACTACATAAAAGGAACATGAATATATCATGAGTTCCTATCATCTACATATTCCAAGATAGATCAGGTCCCTTTAGGAAAAAGGAGAACTTCCTTCAAACAAGTTACCACGTGTCACACTAGGACAACCATCCACCCACGTAAAAATTATCTTCACTCGTTACTCTTTCACCACTGAGGCCTTGAACCACACCATCATGCTTTCTTCATACCATAAAATTTAACTTGTACTTTCCTTTCATAGAAATTACTAATTATAGACGTGCCCAAAAAAGTAGACTTCCCCTAAAAATTAAAAAGTGGGAAAGGATCATCTTGAAGGGAAGACCATCATTGATCTTCTTGTAAAAAGGAAAAAAGAAGGCCCATGGGATTTAGATCAATTATTAATGAGTAGTTGAAATGAAAAGTTGTGAATGGAAGGTCACGAGTTCAAGTCCCTCATCGGTACTCACCCAAAAAAAGGAAAAAAAATAGTCCCATTGGACTTTTCTTTCTACAAGGAGCATGGATGCATGTCTATCATTATCATGTGGGCCCCTAGATATTGGGATCTTGGAAGAAGGAAAACTACTAAAAAATATCAATCTCAAACTTTGCTAACTCTATGATGGCAGGTCTACCCTCTAATATCTACACAAGAGGATCTTTACCAATGTATATAACACATACACTACCTTCTAGGCATAAAACCTTCCAAAATAGTCAAAACCATAAAAATTCACCTCTCGGCTTTGTTATTTTGTGCACAACACAGAATTATCCATGTACAGAGCTAAACTAGCAAACCATTGATGACTTCAGCACACCTCACCATTTATAGTGAATCTCCTATCTCTTAGCACTTAAGCCACAAGTTCCAAGCGCTAACCATAGAACCATATGGTATTCCATCGTATTCCTTAGGGTAATCAAAACCTCGTGCAAGTCTTACTGCGATATATCTTTACGACCGTTGATTGAACCAACCCTCGATCATCACCATTTGTCCTCGAGCAGGATGTGATGATTGGTCATCATTGTCAATCGAATTTCTAATGCACAGAAACCGTCGATCAACCTCTGCTTCTGTCTATGCCTTCAAAGCACAAAATTATTGTAACTCTCAATTGAATTCGATAATCACCATGCATAATATTGATTCTATCCAGAAATTTTAACCTCTATCAGGTTGAGAATAAATATTCTATGAATGAATTTAGAAATCCTTCCATGAATTTGCAAATATGAACAATCTAACATAAACTCTACATACCAATAAGAGACTAGTTTTGTAAATTCCACAAATACAAAAACTCAAGTTTTATTTATAAATACCTTTCTTAAAACTTGAAAATCACAAATAGACCAAATACAAACAGAGATTTTCTACCTTTGTATATGCTCTAGGAACCAAGTTCCGAGCTCTTCCTTTTTGATCTAGTCTTCAAGCTTCAAAATGAGCTACCGAAAAAAACTCCTTAAGCTACCTTCAGCTAATTAACACAATAACTTAGTCTGCATTAAATACAACTACTGTTCAGTTCTCTAGATCCTACAAAGAAGGAATTTAGTCCTTATTCAAACTCTTAATTGAACCATATGACTCATTACTAACTGAGTGCTAGAATGTCTCGACAGAATTGAACTCAATGCTATCTGTTACAAATGGAAATGATCGAGTATCCTTATCCATATTTATTCAATTTTTACAAAATAAAAGAAATTACATATGTGTGGGATTCTAGGTCTCTTTAGGATTTCTGATGACCTTGTGAATTCATAGATTACTTCACTTAGGTAGTCTATGCTCCTGCATCAAACTCCCTAGCTTGAAAATATTCATGGGATCTTGTCCATGAGCTCCCTCACTGTTGTTTTTCTGTAACATTTCAACAGATACCCAAAGTGTAAATCTGGGCAGTGTTCTCATCTTGAATAGTCCCTTCATCCATGTCTTCCAACATTTTGTCTCCAATAGGTCTTTTGGTTCCTCCAATACATTTTTAGAGTTCATTGAAAACTTGAATTCCTTTTCCATATGACTTACAGATAATTTATCAGTAGGCTCATCTTCATCTGCATATAAACAAATCAGTCTCCTTGTTACAAAAGCAAACAGAAAACTCATTAGCATGATAATGCCTATCATCCAAGAATTTTGTGCATGAATTTCTTGGCTCTTCTCTCCTTTGCCTGTTTCTATCACATCACCATCCTTAATAACTTCATTAGTCATATACCTCTCACCACCCTTTATGACTTCACATTGTGCTTCCTCCATCAATTCCATGCTTGCATTTGACATTTCGTGTTGGTCCATTCTTTCCATCAATCAATCAATGCACACCTTGTTAGTCATTCCAATTTCAAAATCATTTACTTGTGAAATTACTATTACCTCATCTTCATATTTCCAATCATTCACAATCCTCTTGTCAGTCATCATTAGTAATTGATTACTGGATTCCTCTTGCTTACCTCTGAATGGATGAAGTCTATGTCTCTTCCCATTCATTTCAAAGGAATAAATATTCCTCTTGCCCTCATGCACTGCTTCTCTGTCAAACTGCCAAGGCCTTCCTAATAAAACATGGCAAGCATCCATTTCTATAATGTCACATCTTACCTCATCCTAATAATTCCCAATCTGAAACTTTACTTGGCATTGTTCACTCACAAGAACTTGATGGCCATTCTGCATCCATGCAACTCTGTATGGTTTTGGATGTACTGTCCTCTTTAAATTCAAATTTTCCACCATTTCTGTAGACACCAAATTATCATTACTACCACTATCAATTATCAATTTGCATCACTTACCTTTGGCCTTGCAAACTGTTTTGAACAGGCTCCTTCTTTGAAATGGCTCATCAATTACCTTCCTCAACAACAAGGCTTCACCTTCTTCAAGGTAATTCGTAATCACCTCTAATTCCTTTGGAGCTTCAGGTTCAACTGCACTACTTGTGCTCCTCTTTTCCTTGCAACATTCTCTAGACAATCCCATGACATATGGACAAGCTTCCCACATGTGTAACATCTCACTTGTCCACCTCTTCCTCTTCCTCTTCCTCTTCCTCTTGAAGTATTTCTACCAGCTCTGTTATCATTAGTTCTTTCAAGATGTGCTTGCCAGTTTGAACTGTTGGCTTCACCTGTCTGTTGTTGTTCCCTTTCTCCAGAGCCTCTCACCTTTGCTTTCTAACTCTGCTTTCTCATCAACTTCTCCTCAGCCTTCAAAGCAACCTGATATGCTTCTTCAACAGATCTCAATGACAACAAACCCAATTCATATTGTATATCAAATATTAGACCATTAACATACCTAGCTACCCTCTCAGGTGTGTCTTCCATATGTCCAGATCTTATATTTACCTTATAAAACTCTTCAATATACTCCCTAACTGTCATTGAATTTTGCTTAACATTCTTCATTTGCCTAAACAAAATCAACTTGTAGTCCTTAGGAATAAATTTACCTCTCAATTTAGTTGTCATTATGTTCCATATATTGATCATGGATTTATTCTTCAAGATCCTCTCCTCTTGCACACCATCCCACCACAAGGATGCATGCCCTCTTAACCTCGTGACAATGAATCTGACTTGCCTGTCCTCCTTCACTTTAGCAAAATAAAAGTGTTTGTTCATAGCATTGATCAAATCAATTAACTCCTCTAGATCCAAGCTTCCACCATAGAATGGCACATCAGCTCTTAAACTAGAACCTGCACCAAAAATAGACCTCAACATTGTTACCTCAGTAGTTTCAATAGTTGTCTCCTCCTCTTTGGGAATCTCTTCATCACTTGTGTCTCTAGTGTGTCATGATGTCTTCCAGTTTCTAAGGCTTCCAGCCTTGCTCTCAGAGTTCTTACCTCCTCTCTCAATTCTGCATTGGAAACAGCTCTTCCTCGCCTGCCTCGACCTCTTCCAACTCTGAGCTCCACCTCTTGGAACAACAATTCACTACTAGATACAATTTTCCTGTCACTAATGACTTTCTCTGAATCTATTAGTAATACAAAAGTAAAAAAAACCTTTCCTTTCATATAAGAAAACTACTCCATCCTCATAAGCTAACAATTTCACAATCTTTCAAAAACAAAGACTATTATGACCACACTCTCATATCTTCACGCAGAATCCCTTTTCTGCTTTGATACCAAAATGATGGCAGGTCTACCCTCTAAGATCTACACAAGAGGATCTTTACCAATGGATATAAACACATACACTACCTTCTAGGCATTAAACCTTCCAAAATAGTGAAAACCATAAAAATTCACCTCCTTGCTCTGTTATTTTGTGCACAACACAGAATTATCCATGTACAGAGCTAAACTAGCAAACCACGGCTAACTTCAACACACCTCACCATTTATAGTGAATCTGATATCTGTTAGCACTTAAGCCACAAGTGCTCAGCGCTAACAACAGAACCATATGGTATTCCATCGTATTGCTTAGGGTAAACAAAACCCCAGGAAAGTATGACTGCGATATATCTTTACGACCGTTGGTTGAACCAACCCTTGATCATCACCGTTTGTCCTCGAGCAGGATGTGATGATTTCTCATCACTGTCGATCGAATTTATAGTGCACAGAAACCGTCGATCACCTTTTGCTTCTGTCTACGCCTTCAAAGCACAAAATTCATGTAACTCTCAATGGAATTTGATATTCACCGTGCATAATATTGATCCTATGCTAAATTTTTAACCTATATCAGGTTAAGAATAAATATTCTATGAATGAATTTAGCAATCCTTCCATCAATTTGCCAATATGCACAATCTAACATAAACTCCGCATACCAATAAGAGACTAGTTCTGTAAATTCCACAAATACAAAAACTCGAGTTTTATTTATAAAGACCTTTCTTAAAACTTGAAAATCACAATAGACCAAATACAAACAAAGATTTTCTGACTCTGTATATGCTCCAGGAACCAAGTTCCGAGCTCTTCCTTTTTTGATCTATTCTTCAAGCTTCAAAATGAGCCACCAAAAAAAAACTCCTCGAGCTACCTTCAGCGAATTAACACAATAACTTAGTCTGCATTAAATGCAACTACTATTGACTTCTCTAGATCCTACAAAGAAGGAATGTAGTCCTTATTCAAACTCATAACTGAACCCTATGACTCATTACTAACTGACTGCTAGAATGTCTCGACGGACTTCAAATCAACCCTGTTTGTTACACATGGAAAGGATCGAGTATCCTTATCCCGATTTATTCAATTTTTACAAAATGAAACTACATATGTGTGAGATTCTAGATCTCTTTAGGATTTCTCATGACCTTGTGAAGTCATATATGACTTCACTTAGGTAGTATATGCTCCTGCATCACTCTGGAAGGAACTTAAGTCAATTCTTGCTTGCTCATTTGGTTAAGGTGCGGGTCTCATCAGCAAGGTGTCCTGGGTTCAATTCCCATTGGAGTAAACTAGTTGAGAGCAGATACCCCAAGATCCAGCCAAGTTAACGACTGGCGTGGTCCAGTTTGTGTGCGATCCCAAGTGATTTTGAGGGAACATATGCCCTTGGGTCATGGTTTCTCATACCAAAGCCACTCTCGCCAAGTGAGGGAGTTTCGAGCAAACAAAAAAAAAATCTGGAAGGAACTTAGATCAACTTGTATCTTGGAATAATTTACAATAGAACACACAATAACGGCTCTGTACTTTATCCCATGCAATCTTACTTGGTACATAAAAGTTGCTTGATAATATATCCTTTTTATCTTTAATACGAAGGGTCAAGTTTGTGATATAAATTTTTCATAAATTTCAAAATATATAGTTTTAGATATTGAGATAATATATTAATGTTGATTGAAAATTAAATTATAATAAATTTTATTATTTAAAAAAATTAATTGAATTATATAAAATTGTATTATTTAAAAAAAATTAAAAAATAATAATATATATATTAAGATTATAATCAATAAAGTATTCTAAATATTTTGTTGGTTATATATTTGTTATTGATTATTATAGTGATGATATATTTTTATGTAACTTTTTTTGGATTATAGATATAATGATTTCGGTTCAAATTTTAATGAGTATTTAATTTGATTATTTTTATATCGAATATTGGTTATATAGCCTTTGCATATATTGTTGTGTGATATGTCATCCAACTCCATAATAAAGAGTTTTTATTGCTCAACGAAACAAATTGGACGAAGTTAGCATTTTGTCAACAAACATGGTGGATTCAATTAAAGTTGTGCACTTAGGGAATGGGGGTAGGGACATGGATCATACATCAGGCATAGGGGAGCTACGGTTAGTCATTGGGGAAAGATCAACCCAATGTCCAACATTTATTATTTTATATATTCCTAGGGGAGCTGCGGTTAGTCATTGGGGAAAGATCAACCCAACGCCCAACATTTATTATATTTATTATTTTATATGTCCATGATAGTGCAAGTTCATTATGTACAACCTTTTCTTGATCAACTAGGTGTTTGGATTTAATTCAATTTTAATCTTAGTATATATTTTTATGGTGTAGATAAGGTACTAATGAATCTTATTTTTCAACCTCTAAGGATGTGGCTTATGGAATCATTTTTTATGGAGTTGAGCAATAAATAGGTCTCATCTAATAATGCTTGAATGTTTTAGTTCCTTAATAAAAAATTACTAGTAATCCAATTGACCACCAACAAAGAGTTCCTAAAAATTTTCATATCATCAAGCCATGTTCTATTGTCAAGGCTGAGGCTAGTTTCATAGCCTAGAGCTCTGTTGCATGGTTTCTTCCTTAACCAAGGATCTTTGTAAATGAGGCAATGTGAATTTGAGAAGTAAAGTATGGTACTAATCCTCACAAGTTCATTGTCCTCCTAATAGGTTCTGTCAAAGAAATCTTGGGGCTTTCCTTGATCAATCACCTCCATCACCTACAATTTTGTGGGCTTGACCATTTGATGAGAGATTAATTTATCAATAATATTTATGCTTTTAATGGATATTTTTTATACCCCCTACAATTCTCCACACACATTTGGAAGCCAACGCTCTAGAAAAACAATGGATTTACTTATACCCCAACTGTAATACCCCAGTTTTGACCCCGTATGCATTAAAAGATACATGCTGTATATATTGTAATTAATCATGGTGTGGAGCTAAAGGCAAAATCCCCACCATCGATTTGGTTGTGTTATGTTTTGGGGATTGGAATCGTTGCCGATGGTATATCATGCTATCCAGCACGTTATAGTTTTGGCGTCATGTAAATATGCAAAATTAATAAAAAACCTACAACTAGCTATTGCGGTGCAATGATAATGAAAAGGGCATGATTTCCTAAGGATAAGGGGGGGAATTGTCTAACCATGGGAGCCATTGGGAAAGTGCCATGTGTCAACCACCTTCTTGTCTCTTTCAGCCACCAAGTCCTTTGGGCAGGTGTTAGTTGAGGGCAGTTACTGCTTGAGGAAAAGTGGGCATGCTGGGTGTCAGTATGGCAGGCTACTGTCAGCTCTGACGGTACGCATACCCAACGGCAGAAGCCATCATTTCCCTCACGCAGGAAGTCGACCTGGTCTTCACCTTCACGATTGTGGTCTGGGGAATTCCATCCTCACGTAGAGAGACGTTCTGTTTTCCACACACACATTTTTCCCATCGTTTTTCCTCACGCACCGGTCAGGGATTCTCCTTTGGTTTTGTTCATGTAGAGAGCTAGAAGAGCGGCCTCAAGGGCATGATTTTTGTTGTGTATGTGAAATCGTTGTGGTTTTCATCCATGATTCTAGCTTGTTGTTGGTTTAACCCGCGATTTGGGTTGCTGTCGTTCTTCCCATCATTTTTTGGATGTTGTTGAGAGTCTGATTTCTTCTTCTATTTCAGATTGTGTGTGTTTCCTTCTTCCATTTTCGGGCTGTGCATTTCCCGTTGTTTTAGTGTTGGGATCGGGGCTGTTGTTTTCCCCACGATTTCGTTGCTGTGGTTTCACCTGCGCCTCGGGCTACTGTGGGGTATGAGTGAGTCATTTTGGCCATGATAGGGCCAAGAATGACTCAGGGATCGATTTTTCCCTGTCAAGCTGTGAATACCTTGTTTTTCTACGTGTATGCAATGGTCGGTCTTCGGACTATGTTGGAGTGGGATGAAGGCTTGGCTTGCTTGATAAACCTGGGGTGTTTGGGAGCCACACAGATAGAGCTAGAGGGATGGCTTTCTTCTTCACAACCCCGGAGTAGCACTAGAAAGGGGGGGGTCAGGGCCTGATGGACTTTGTAGCAAAGAAGGGACTGATTTCCTAGTGTTGGGTGTGTGTGGGTGTCCTAGAAGTCATGCTAGTTCTGGTGTAGGAGTCCTTACCTCTTCAACGAGCTCACCAGTTTAGAATTCAGCTTTTCCCAGCTCCATGACGGCCTGATAGACCCTACTGTGTCGGCTTGGCTGATTTGTGTATCCTTGGCTATGTGTAATCTTGCTTAGTCCCTTATTCCTTGGGGAATCATGCCCAGCTTGGGGGTGGCAGTGTTGCTGAGAGATTGATGAGCACACTGGCCTATGGTTGGGTGGAACGTTGCAGTGACGTAGCTGGTTGCGGGATGACTTCTTGATAAGATCAGTATTCTTGACTACCTCATTTCTGCAATCATAATTGATGTTTAATGAATTATGGTGAACATGTTGAATGCTGGAATGTATGATTTTGCTTCCGCTGTATGTTAAACCATTATGCATCTTTGCATGATTTTACTTCCAAGCATTTTATTTCAGTTTTTATATGTATGTACATGTTCATTGGGCTAGTTGCCCGGACGATTAGTGTATGGTAGCATCCTCTTCGTCGATTGGACAGTTGGGGACGTTACATAGTGGTATCAGAGCTAATGTTGCAGCATGGGCCTCGATGGGCCATGAAGAATCAGCTAGCAGAGGGAGGTTTCCCTCTGCCCAACAAAAATCAGAGGAAATATGTGCACGACAAGAGAATGTTGAAAAAATCCTCTCTAAGTGTTGAGATCATCGGATCATCGGAGGAGTTAGTCTGAAGCCCCGTCGATGCATCGGATCACCTAAGAGGAAGGCCACCAGACGGGAACCACGGAATCAAAATTTCAGAAATTTTTCTAAGTGTCCAGACTATCGGCTTGTCGGAAGACTTAGTGGGAAGCTCCTCTGATGCAGCGGAAGTTTTAGTCGGAAGACCCTTCGATACAGGCCACCGGCGGACGGTGAAAGAAATTTTTTTTTTCTAAAATTTTGACCAAGTGTCGAAATCGTTGGAAGCCATCAGCTGATGATCACCAAAAAGTCGGCTCATTTAAACGGAAGGGATTTCGATGCCGTCGGTGGAATAAAGACAATGAAAGAGTCTATACGTCGGCTCAGTTTAAGCTAAATATCGCTGAAATGGCAGTACAGTTAGAAGGAAAAACTCCTGATACCACCATCGATGAAAATTAGTTGATGGAATAGCTGACACAGTGGCGGCAAGAAGAAGAAAATTTTTGAAAATTTTGAAAATTTTTGAAGCGTGAGATCGTCTGCTTAGCTTAGCTAAAACGTCTAAGGAAACTAGTAGATGGAATTGCCGAAACGCCGGCTCATTTAGTTGAAAGGCCGTCCGATACAGAACATCGACGACGACGAGAGATAGAAGAAGGGAGAGCCGATGGAGCGGCGGGGAAGGAAAGTTGAAGAGAGAGAGAGAGCCGACGAAGCGGCTGGAAAATCTCGAAGGCGCTGCAATGGCGGCAGAAAATAGATGATGAAGACGTCGCAACGGCGACAGAAGGTAGATGATGAAGGCACCACAACTGCGGTGAAAGGAAGTGGAAGTAGTCGCAGATACATCGGGCGAAATAAGTCGACGAGAAGAAATTTTTTGAAAAAGAACAAATTTGTCTAAGTGTTGAAATCATCAGAAGTCTTCAGCTGAAGATTGCCAAAACGTCGGCCCACTTAGATGGAATGACTTTCGATGCGGCAAAAGGGAAGAAGAAAAGTTTTTTCCAGAAATTTTGAAGTGTCGGACCGTCGAAAGTTGATCAGTGATGTCGAGCCGCAGTGTCGGCTGGGATCTCCTGAAGGACGCCGAAACGTCGGCGAGAGTTAGTGGATGGAGCAGCCGATGCGGCGGAGAACTCCTGAGGGACGTCGAGACGTCGGGAGAGTTTAGTCAATCGGGCAACCGACGCGGCGGCGGGCGAAAGAAGAAGTTTTGCCGAAGTGTTAAAAGCGTCGAAGAATTTTAGCAAATGGAGAGGAAAGAAAATAAGTATGAAAACGTCAGAAAATTTTAGTTAATGGGACCGCCGACACGTAGGAAAAATTTAGTTGTTCGGACCGCCAACACGTCGGAATCTAGAGGAAGATCATCCTGAAACGTCGAAAAACATTAGTTGTTTAGACCACCGATGAGCGTCAAAAAAATTTAGCTGTTTGGACCGCTGAAACATCGGAAGCTTAGTCAACTAAGGATCCGATACGTTGGAAAATTAGTTGGGAAGAGACCCGATTTGATGAAGGAAATTTTGAGTTTTTCAGTGGGATTCTCAGTAGTTTCCAGTGGATTTTCAGGGCTGAAAAGGAAGAAAATTCTAGGAGGTTGAAGTTGGCCTTCCAGACCAGAATACAGTTGTGTGTAAAAGTGCATAAATTTAGTGAAAATTGTCATTTAAGAAGTGGTGTGATTTTCACACCCGAGGTCAGAATGGAGCATGTGGATAGGCGTTGGAAAGCTTATCTAGCAGGGAACAAGGGAGAATAACCAGAGTTTGAACACAGAGCAGAAAAGTACTAGTGGTTGTTTGGAAAAAAAATGTGTTGCTGTCAATATGGACAAATCCGGGAATTGCATGCCTAGAGGTAGCAAAGACTATGAAGTCGAACCAGCTGTTATGTGGAAGAGGAATTCCATGCAAGATGAGGGACTTGAAAAGGGAAATTTCCTTAACCCCTGTCTTACTAATTATATTATATTTTATAAGTTTTGTACATAAAATGTATGAGGATATGTTTGCATGCATAGGATATTACATATTGGTAAAAATAGTGAGAATTATACATTTATAATGAACCACTAATGGTAAATATTGCATTGGTGTTGGCATTAGTGGAAAAACCAATGACAACATGAGCATGGCTAAATATGTTGCTGATGCTGATGAATGTGACCAACAACCCTATGGAGAAAGGGATGAGGTAACAAATCCAGGATCAAAAGTTGGTGAGCAAATTCTGCAATCTCCTGCAAGAGACCAACTAAACTGGTAATGTCAAAGGTGTAAGTAGGAACCATGCAGGTAATGGTTTAATTATGGCAATTGCATAGATTGGTAAGGGCAAGAGGTCTCATACCATGTGGTTATTTAAAATTTATACTACATTCATATAGAAATATGTTGATATGAACTTAATAACCAGAACATGTGAGGACTGGTGGTCTTGATTATAGTAATGCATCCTATATGAGGTAGTCATGGTTAGGCCATGGTATGTTTGAATGCATAGTATTCCTGAATCAATACAAGGTAGCATTGAGTGGATATGCATTAAGAGATTTTATAAATCTTGTAGTTATGCATTGAATGAATGCATATGAAAATTTTGAGTAAATGTTGTAAATATGCATACATAAGTATGGGTGCAAATGTTGTGATGCATTGCATGAATGCATTGAGATAGTGCATGTGTTATTATGACTAACCAATGGCTAAAATGGTGAACTGATGATAATTCTAGAATCCTTTCAAGAGATGTTATGAATGCAGGATGGTAAGTGCATGAAGAGGGTAGTCATGATCGATTGGCTGCTGGAAATACTCTATGGAAGGGCAAGGTGGTACAAATAATACGCCTGTGAAGTAAGGAGTATTTAAACATTTCCTTTAATTTGCATAAACAATGTGACTATACCTTGCAATTTTAGTATGATAATGATTCACGTGAAGTAAATGATTTTTGGTAATATTGATGCGATTAACAGCTGGAAGTATTTGAATTCTATAATTCTGAAAATGCTTCAGTGATTGTTGCAGCAATGAAAAAGTTATATGCATCAAGACTTACCAAGTGTTTGCCTGATTGAAGTTCAAATTTCAGGTAGATTGGTTGGGGCATGGCAATGTGGGTAAGACCATGACAAAGGCCAAAATCTACCATGTGAAAGAGTCAAACCTCATGAGAAGAGTCTCATGGTTGTGAAAATAGTTGTGTGCAGAATGGGTTGTCTATTTGAACTTGTAAATTTCAGATTTGAGAAATTGCTGACAACTACTAATCACTATTGGCTTGCATAGAATTGTGTCAGGAGGACGTGTTGTAAGTGGATGTTCATATTATGATAGTAAGCATAAAATTATAATGGGCATAGTGGTGTCGCTAACAAGAGACCAACAAATGAGGATCACCTCATTGCTAAGCAAATCAATTTCTGTAGTAGACAGAGTTGCAAATTCATATTGAATTTAACTACTAATGCCATTGTGTGGTTATGGAACAATCAAATTTGGATTGTATTAGTAGATAATGATTGATTGTTTGGCTACTTGATGAATGTGCCAGGGGTACACATTGCAGGAAGACCATGTGTGATGGCCTGCATGAGCCAAACTTCATGGGGAGGTTTCCCCTATCTTGGAAATGGGTTTCGGGTGAAACTCCATTGGACATTGTCCCATCTGCACTACATGTTCGGTAAGCAACATGAGTGAGATGGTATATATTATGTCGGTAAGACATGTGTGGGATATGGAATGTAAAAAGTAGTTTGGATGGCAAACCGAGGGACTGTCAACTCAGAGAAGAGAGCCCCCATTCCTCCTTAACGAAGGAATACTGCATCGACAAATGGATAAGTGTTTTGTGACCCTAGCTAAGAATATGCATGTCAAATGGTTAGATTCAATATGAAGAGCATGTTTTGATTTTATCTCCATTGTGAAAGATTGCTTGAGTATGAATAGGGCCCTCATGGCTCACATCGGAAAGGGGTGCACACTTTCTCGATGTCGAGTCATGAAAGGGTTTTCAATATTGACTACACCCTAGGGAGTGGACGCACTCCTGGTGTTTCAATACTTGATAGTGAATGATAAGAAATATGATTACAATTTTAGAGCAATAACGCTAATGAGTTTGCTTATATTTCTTGTGTTGTCAAGCTAAACAGATGCAGATTGGTGTTGCACATTAAAGAGAAAGGGTAAACGGTTGTTGTGAAGGGTTGCGGAGTAAGGGTTATTGTTGATATAAGTGTATGCATTATTGTTGATATAAGTGTATGTTGGTATAAGTGTATTGTTGATATAAGTGTATGTATTATTGTTGATATAAGTGTATGTTCGTATAAGTGTATGTTGGGCTGTTATATGCCTAGGGATTCATAGTAGATCGTGGACCTGGAAATGGTCGTGGTAAAGTTCCAAGCCCAGTCGGCGTGAAGTTGTACTGGCTGGACATTAATTATTTGATGTTGTGGAGCAACCTGTGTGCTAACCTAACATCCAAGTCCATATGCAATCCCAAGGCTTGCAAAGCGAAGCAAGACCCTATGGACCAGAGAGGAAACGCACAATACAGATAAGTATTGGATTATCTTGCAACTTATTTCTTATGAATATACTTGTGTATATGGTTTGGTTATAATCTTATAACTCTTGTTTAGAGATAAACCGATGAGAATAAACTAAACATGTGAATCTATTCAATGTTTGAATATAGGTATCGCTGGGAGCGAGGACCATGAGGGCATCCTAGGGGTGCATGTGGACATTTGACTGTTCTGAAGCACTCAAAATGAGTAGTAATGAAAAAGGTGCTAGTGAGACTGTGAAGGTCTTAGCAGCCGAGAGTTGTAGACAAACCATGTGGAGAGACTCCATGGTTGAGAGGTCTGGAATAGACCGGAGACACTAAGTGTCATGGCCAAGAAGGGTTGTCCAGCATTCACGGTGAAGTGAAAGAGGCTATGAGCATGAAAGCCACAGTGGTGGTGTGGGTTCCAGAATGGAACAAGACAAAGAGGGGAAAAACTCTTGCTGCTCTCTCTTTCCTTTTTTTTTTGATATACTTATGCATTATGAAAACAGAAGATTGTTGAATGAATGTATGGCTGAAAATAGAATGTGTTTATTTGCTTAAAATAAATTGTGAATGCTGGAATAATTAATTCCCTGCCCAATAATGGACATGAATGAGCTCATGTGCCTGTTGGGAAGGCATGAAAAGTATGAAAGTCTCCTTGATAATACTTGGACTGTCATGCCACTTGGGCAATTAATTGACTAATTTTAATGCCTATATTATGCTTGGTCTAACAGAATTACAATGATGCATTTCACAGGTGAGAAAAGTGAAATCCAGTAGTGCACATTGATCATGGAGCAAACCAAAAGCTATTGGACTTGGTTGGAATTCTCCTTCAAACAATTGCCAAGACCCAAGAAAATATTGGAGAGATGCTCAAGATACAGAAAAGGAAGAATGAGATGAACCACCCTATTTTGCAATACTCTATTTGTTTGCAAAAGGAGGTAAAAATCCTTCTGGGAGCAATCCGTAAGGGAAAGGAAAGTGGATCAATGATGGGGCATTAGTCCAAACGGTCCATTAAGAAATGTTCCAGGCATGAAGACTCAAAGGAAATTGAGCAGGTAAATATGAAGCATCCAGCAAAATGTTGGAAATGTGGAGGACAACATTACCGCCGGGATTGCCCAAGAAGGGAACACCAAGAGGTTAACGGCCACAAATTTCCTAGACTTGGGGGTGAGCCGAAAGCTGAGAACCGGCGGGAGAAGCTCATGGAAGCCAAGGGGCTTTGTCCTGAAAGTTCAAAATAAATAATTGAACGTGGGACAGATCTGCAAAATTTTGAAATTTTGGATGTGTAAATTGTATATGTATTCCTATGTATTGGAACACCGAGGACAGTGTTATTCCAAGGGGGAGGGGATTGTAATACCCCGGTTTTTACCCCGTTTGCATTAAAAGATACATGATGTATATATTGTAATTAATCACGGTGTGGAGCTAAAGGCAAAAGCCCCACCATCGATTTGGTTGTGTTATGTTTCGGTGATTGGAATCGTGCAATCCGGCACATTATAGTTTTGGCGTCATGTAAATATGCAAAATTAATCAAAAACCTACAACCAGCTATGGCGGTGCAACGATAATGAAAAGGGCATGATTTCCTAAGGATAAGGGGGGGAATTGTCTAACCGTGGGAGACATTAGTAAAGTGCCATGTGTCAACCACCCTCTTGTCTCTTTCAAACACCAAGTCCTTTGGGCAGGCGTTAGTTGAGGGTAGTTACTGCTTAAGGAAACGTGGGCATGGGGGGCGTCAGTATGGCAGGCTACTGTCAGCTCTGACAGTATGCATACCCAGCGGCAGAAGCCATCGTTTCCCTCATGCAGGCAGTCGGCCTGGTCTTCACCTTCACGATTGTGGTCTAGGAATTCCATCCTCACGCAGAGAGATGTTTTGTTTTCCACACATAATTTTCCCATCGTTTTTCCTCATGCACCGGTCAGGGGTTCTCCTTTGGTTTTGTTCATGCAGTGAGCTGGAAGAGCGGCGTCAAGGGCACGATTTCTATTGTGTATGTGAAATCGTCGTGGTTTTCATCCACGGTTCTGGCTTGCTGTTGGTTTAACCCGTGATTTGGGCTACTGTCGTTCTTCCCATGATTTTTGGATGTTGTTGAGAGTCTGATTTCTTCTTCCATTTTGGACTGTGTGTGTGTTTCCTTCTTCCATTTTCAGGCTGTTCATTTCCTGTTGTTTTAGTGTTGGGATCAAGGCTGTTGTTTTCCCCACGATTTCGTTGATGTGGTTTCAACTGCGCCTCAGGCTGCTGTGGGGTATGAGTGAGTCATTTTGGCCATGATAGGGCCAAGAATGACTCAGGGATCGATTTTTCCCTCTCAAGCTGTGAATACTTTGTTTTGTTGCGTGTATGCAGTGGTCGGTCTTCGGACTATGTTGGAGTGGGATGAAGGCTTGGTTTTCTTGATAAACCTGGGGTGTTTAGGAGCCACACAGACAAAGCTAGAGGGCTGGATTTCTTCTACACAACCCTGGAGTAGCACTGGAAAGGGGGGGGTCAGGGCCTGAGGGACTGTGTAGCAGAGAAGGGACTGATTTCCTAGTGTTGGGTGTGTGTGGGTGTCCTAGAAGTCAGGGAAGTTCTGGTGTAGGAGTCCTTAGCTCTTCAATGAGCTCACCAGTTTAGCATTCATCTTTTCCCAGCTGCTTGACGGCCTGATAAACCCTGCTGTGTTGGCTTGGCTGATTTGTGTATCCTTGGCTATGTGTAATCCTGCTTAGTCCCTTATTCCTTGGGGAATCATGCCCAGCTTGGGGGTGGTAGTGTTGCTGAGAGATTGATGAGCACACTGGCCTATGGTTGGGTGGAACGTTGCAGCGACGTAGCTGGTTGCGAGACGAGTTCTTGATAAGATAAGTACTCTTGACTACCTCGTTTCTGCAATCATATTTGATGTTTAATGAATTATGGTGAACATGTTGAATGCTGGAATGTATGATTTTGCTTCCGATGTATGTTAAACCATTATGCATCTCTGCATGATTTTACTTCCAAGCATTTTATTTCAGTTTTTACATGTATGTACATGTTCATTGGGCTAGTTTCCCGGACGGTTAGTGTATGGTAGCATCCTCTTCGTCGATTGGAGGGTCGAGGACGTTACACCAACATCCCATTTCCTTTGCAATAATAATCTTCTTTCCTGAAATCCAAGGGAACCTTTTCCTCTCATCATCCATAGTCCATAAATATTGGAAACTCATCCTTCTTACTTGCTCCAACACACTTCTAGGGATAAATGAAAAAGACACCTGGTGCATTGGGAGAACTTCTAACACTGTTTTTACTAGAAATAGCTTACCCCCAGGGGTAGTCTTTTCTCCATCTTCGAAATAATCCACCGTTAGTCACTATTTTTTAGTCATTGGGATTTATGTAAAATTATAAGTATTTAATACATGATTGCAAATCAAATTTAGAAAAAGGAAACATTTGCAAAAGATAATTTTTATCTTCCTCTCTAATCCCCATGAAAGTTAAAGTGGATTCCAAATATTTGCCATCATTCTCATGGCCATATAGTAAAGATCCATAATCTCCCGAAACCTTATATCATCCCTTTGAGAGGCATCACATAACAGAAGGATTTCATCTACAAATAATAGATGAGAGATATGTCACAATACCTTCCCACATTAACTCCCAGAAAGATGCAAAATATTTTGCCTCAAGGGTGCTCTACTCAACCCCTCCACTACAATTAGGAATAGTGGAGGGGATAAAGGAGAACCATTTTTTAGTCCTTTGGAATAGGTTTGATTAACTCTGAGGTTGCTCCATTAATTAATATTATAAAGGAAACTAAAAATACACAGTTCATAACCCAATTGAAAAAATTGAGATTGAAGCCTACATGCACAAGCATCAATCTCAAATAAATCCAACTAAATCTATCATAGGATTTTGATAAATCAACCTTCATAACCACGGTAGGAATCCTATTGGTTTTGATAGTACGAAAGACTTCCTAGGACACTCCCATTTGCCTCATCAATTTGTCTCCAATCTAGAAAAAGTGAACTACTCATGAGATATGGGCTTTGACAATAATTCCTTCACTCGTCTAACAATAGTTTTTGATATAATTTTATATATGAAATTGCATTAAGAGATAGGTCTATATTCCTTAAAACTTGAGGGTTTTTTAATTTATGAATCAAAGCAATGCAAGTAGTATGAAATGCATCCAATATTCTACCATATACTCTAGATTCCTTAATAACCCTTATAATATCCTCCTCCAGCATCTCATAAAACACGAGAAAAAATTCAATAAGCCAACCATCTGGCCCTAGACTCTTATCCTTCTAGAAATATTGCAGGATTACATGAAGCTCTTCTTTGGACAAGTCTTACATCAAGCTAACATTTTCATCCTTAGGTAGTGTGATCACATTAATCTGCACCAACAAACATGTGTAATAATTATAGGCTATCTATCCCTGTGATTTTCCATTCTCAAGGGGTGTCCTTAAATGGTATACACTTCTATCTAATCCAATAAATATGCACAAGTTCCAATATGATTAGCACACAAAAGACTCACTTCTGGGTTGTTTGCAAACAATCAAGAGCGAGGGCGAGTTTTAAAAAATAATTGAAGTAGTTGGGATCAAATCCTAAAGAGAGTTGCAACAACAAATTGATGGAAATGAGGGGAGTGAATGTGCGCCTTACATGAACAAAATTCAAAATAAGTGAATTGTAAATAACATAGCATTGCAAACAATTTAATCAATAACAACCAAGAGATTCAAAGAACTAGAACAAAGTAAAATTGTACCAAATCACATATTACCTAAGAGATTTACTACAACATAGTGAGTCATAGGTGATAGGATTCCATGGATCTCCTTTCTTCCAATGGAGGTAGTGGTGTGAGGTCTTCAGGATGGGAGAGTGAGGAATTATTCGTTGGTGTAAACTCTCTAGTGAAAATAATATCCAACCCTCCCTCTACTTCTCAAATATGTATATACATAACCTCAATTAATCCTAATTGCTTAAGAAAGATGAAATAAAGTGCATTCAAGCAAAATTTCAACATGCACACTTGGCATCATCTCTTTTTTGCTTTTGGAATGGTTTTTGCCTTGTTGTTTGACTTTTCTGTTGTTTTAGGATACCGTTTTCTTCTTTTTTTTTAACAATGCAACTTTATACATTTTATCATTTCTTTGCATACAAGGATAATATTCTAAAGTCAAATTCAATATTTTAGGGTTTTAACAAACCATGAAAATTCCAAATATACCCAAGAGGTCAAAAATAGGTTTTGGAGTGGTCAGATTTTGCATATGAAATGAAAGTTTGGAAATTGAAGCTTGGTAAGAATTATCACTAAACCTAGTAATTTGAATTAGGGTTTTGGCATAAGAAAATTTTATAACCTAATGCAAATGGAAGCCTTCAAACAAGTTACCACATGTCACACTAGGATAACCATCCACCCACGTAAAACTTATCTTCACTTATTACTCTTTCACCACTGAGGCCTTGAACAACACCATCATGCTTTCTTGATACCATGAAATTTAACTTGTACTTTCCTTGCATAGAAATTACTAATTATAGACGTGCCCATAAAAGTAGACTTCCCCTAAAAATAAAAAAGTGGGAAAGGATCATCTTGAAGAGAAGACCATCATTGATCTTCTTGTAAAAAGGAAAAAAGAAGGCCCATGGGGGTTAGAGCAATTATTAATGAGTAGTTGAAATAAAAAGTTGTGAATGGAAGGTCACGAGTTCAAGTCCCTCATCGGCACTCACCAAAAAAAAAGGAAAAAAAATAGTCCTGCTAGACTTTTCTTTCTACAAGGAGCATGGATGTATGTCTATCATTGTCATGTGGGCCCCTAGATATCGGGATCTTGGAAGAAGGAAAAATACTAAAAAATAGCAATCTCAAACTTTGCTAACTCTATGATGGCAGGTCTACCCTCTAATATCTACACAAGAGGATCTTTACCAATGTATATAAACACATACACTACCTTCTAGGCATAAAACCTTTCAAAATAGTGAAAACCATAAAAATTCACCTCTCGAATTTTTTATTTTGTGCACAACACAGAATTATCCATGTACAGAGATAAACTAGCAAACCACTGCTAACTTCAGCACACCTCACCATTTATAGTGAATCTGCTATCTATTAGCACTTAAGCCACAAGTTCCAAGTGCTAACCACAGAACCATATGGTATTCCATCGTATTCCTTAGGGCAATCAAAACCCTGTGCAAGTCTTACTGTGATATATCTTTATGACCGTTGATCGAACCAACCCTCGATAATCACCATTTTTCCTCGAGAAGGATGCGATGATTGCTCATCACTATCGATCGAATTTCTAATGCACAGAAACCGTCGATCACCCTCTGCTTCTGTATGTGCCTTCAATGCACAAAATTCTTGTAACTCTCAATGGAATTCGATAATCACCATGCATAATATTGATCCTATGCAGAACTTTTAACCTCTATCAAGTTGAGAATAAATATTCTATGAATGAATTTAGAAATTCTTCCATCAATTAGCAAATATGAACAATCTAACATAAACTCTACATACCAATAAGAGGCTAGTTTTGTAAATTCCACAAATACAGAAACTCAAGTTTTATTTATAAAGACCTTTCTTAAAACTTGAAAATCACAAATAGACCAAATACAAACAAATATTTTCTGACTTTGTATATGCTCCAGGAACCAAGTTCCAAGCTCTTTCTATTTTGATCTTGTCTTTGACCTTCAAAATGAGCTACCAAAAAAAACTCCTCGAGCTACCTTCAGCTAATTAACACAATAACTTAGTTTGCATTAAATACAACTACTGTTTAGTTCTCTAGATCCTACAAAGAAGAAATTTAGTCCTTATTCAAACTCTTAACTAAACCCTATGACTCATTACTAATTGACTGATAGAACGTCTCGACGGACTTCAACTCAACCCTATCTATTACATATGGAAATGATTGAGTATCCTTATCCATATTTATTCAATTTTTACAGAATAAAAGAAACTACACATGTGTGGGATTCTAGGTCTCTTTAGGATTTCTCATGACATTTTGAAATCATAGATTACTTCACTTGGGTATTCTATTCTCCTACATCAGACTCCCTAGCTTGAAATTATTCATGGGCTCATGTCCATGAGCTCCCTCCCTGTTGTTTCTGTAACATTTCAACAGATACCCAAAGCGTAAATCTGGGCAGTGTTCTCATCTTGAACAATCCCTTCAACCATTTCTTCCAGCATTCTGTCTACAATAGGTTTTTTGGTTCCTCCAATACATTTTCAGACTTTATTGAAAACTTGAATTTCTTTTCCATCTGACCTGCAAATAATTTATCAATAGGCTCATCTTCATCTGCATATAAACAAATCAGTCTCCTTGTTACAAAAGCAAATAGATAACTCATTTGCATGATAATGCATGTCATCCAAGAATTGTGTGCATGAATTTCTTGGCTCTTCTCTCCTTTGTTTGTTTCTGTCACATCACCATCCTTAATAACTTCATTAGTCATATACCTCTCACCACCCTTTATGACTTCACATTGTGCTTCCTCCATCAATGCCATGATTGCATTTGACATTTCATGTTGGCCTGTTCTTTCTTTCAGCCAATCAATGCACGCCTTGTTAGTCATTCCAATCTCAAAATCATTTACTTGTGAAATTACTTTTACCTCATCTTCATATTTCCAATCATTCACAATCCTCTTGTCAGTCATCATCAGTAATTGATTACTGAATTCCTCTTGCTTACCCCTGAATGGATGAAGACTATGTCTCTTCCCATTCATTTCAAAGGAATAGATATTCCTCTTGCCCTCATGCACTGCTTCTCTGTCAAACTGCCAATGCCTTCCTAATAAAACAAGGCAAGCATCCATTTCTATAATGTCACATCTTACCTCATCCTGATAATTCCAAATCTGAAACTTTACTTGGCATTGTTCACTCACAAGAACTTGATGACCATTTTGCATCCATGCAACTCTGTATCATTTTGGATGTACTATCCTCTTTAAATTCAGCTTGTCCACCATTTCTGTAGACACCAAATTATCATTACTACCACTATCAATTATCAATTTGCAGCACTTACCTTTGGCCTTGCAAACTGTTTTGAACATGCTCCTTTGAAATGACTCATCAATTACCTTCCTCAACAACAAGGCTTCACCTTCTTCAGGGTAATTCACAGTCACCTCTAATTCCTTTGGAGCTTCAGGTTCAACTTGCACTACTTGTGCTCCTCTTTGCCTTGCAACATTCTCTGGACAATCCCATGACATATGGCCAAGCTTCCCACATATGTAACATCTCACTTGTCCACCTCTTCCTCTTGAAGTATTTCTTCCACCTATGTTATCATTAGTTCTTTTAGGATGTGCTTGTTGGTTTGAACTATTGGATTCACCAAACTGTTGTTGTTCCCTTTCTCCAGAGCCTCTCACCTTTTCTTTCTGACTCTGCTTTCTCATCAAATTCTCCTCATCCTTCAAAGCAACTTGATATGCTTCTTCAACATATCTCAATGGAAACAAACCCAATTCATATTGTATATCAAATCTTAGACCATTACCATACGTAGCTACCCTCTCAGGTGTGTCTTCCTTATGTCCAGATCTTATTTTACCTTATAAAATTCATGAGTATACTCCGTAATTGTCATTGAATTTTGCTTAAGATTTTTCATTTGCCTAAACAAAATCAACTTATAGTCCTTAGGAATAAATTTACCTCTCAATTTAGCTGTCATTATGTTCCAGCTATTGATCATGGATTTATTCTTCAAGATCTTGTCCTCTTGCAGACCATCCCCACAAGGATGCATTCCCTCTTAACTTCGTGACAACAAATTTGACTTGCGTGTCCTCCTTCACTTCAACAAAATAAAAGTGTTTGTTCATAACATTTATCCAATCCATTAACTCCTATGGATCCAAGCTTCCACCATAGAATGGCGCATCAGCTCTTGAACTAGAACCTGGACCAAAAATAGACCTCACCATTCTTACCTCGGGAATTTCAGTAGTTGTCTCCTCCTCCTCTTTGGGTATCTCTACATCACTTGTGTCTCCAGTGTGCTCATGATGTCTTCCAGTTTCTAAGGCTTCCAATCGTGCTCTTAGAGTTCTTACCTCCTCTCTCAATTCTGCATTGGAAATAGGTCTTCCTCGCCTGCCTCGACCTCTTCCAACTCTTACCTACATCTCCTGGAACAACAATTCACTACTAGATACAATTTTCCTGTCACTAATGACTTGCTCTGAATCTGTTAATAATACAGGAGAAAAAATAACCTTTCCTTTCATATAAGAAAACTACTCCAACCTCATAAGCTAACAATTTCACAATATTTCAGAAACAAAGACTATTGTGTCCACACTCTCATACCTTCACGGAGAATCCCTTTTCTACTCTGATACCAAAATGATGGCAGGTATACCCTCTATGATCTACACAAGAGGATCTTTACCAATGTATATAAACACCTACACTACCTTCTATGCATAAAAACTTCCAAAATAGTGAAAACCATAAAAATTCACCTCCTGGCTCTGTTATTTTGTGCACAACACAGAATTATCCGTGTACAGAGAAAAACTAGCAAACCGCTGCTAACTTCAACATACCTCACCATTTATAGTGAATTTGATATATGTTACCACTTAAGCCACAAGTGCTCAGCACAAACCACAGAACCATATGGTATTCCATCGTATTACTTATGGTAAACAAAACCCCGTGCAAGTCTGACTGCGATATATCTTTACGACCGTTGATCGAACCAACCCTTGATCATGATCATTTGTCCTCGAGCAGGATGCGATGATTTCTCACCACTGTCGATCGAATTTCTAATGCCAGAAACCGTCAATCACCTTCTTCTTCTGGCTGTGCCTTCAAAGCACAAAATTCCTGTAACTCTCAATGGAATTTGATAGACACCATGCTTAATATTGATCAAATGTTGAATTTTTAACCTATATCAGGTTAAGAATAAATATTCTATGAATGAATTTAGTAATCCTTCCATAAATTTGCAAATATGAACGATCTAACATAAACTCTGTATACCAATAAGAGACTAGTTTTGTAAATTCCACAAATACAGAAACTCAAGTTTTATTTATAAAGACCTTTCTTGAAACTTGAAAATCACAATAGACCAAATACAAACTGAGATTTTCTGACTCTATATATGCTCCAGGAACCAAGTTCTGAGCTTTTCCTTTTTTGATCTATTCTTCAAGCTTCAAAATGAGCTACCAAAAAAAAACTCTTCAAGCTACCTTCAGCTAATTAACACAATAACTTAGTCTGCATTAAATACAACTACTGTTCAGTTCTCTAGATCCTACAAAGACGGAATTTAGTCCTTATTCAAACTCTTAACTGAACCCTATGACTCATTACTAACTGATTGCTAGAATGTCTAGACGGACTTCAAATCAACCCTATCTGTTACACATGGAAAGGATCGAGTATCCTTATCCTGATTTATTCAATTTTTACAAAATAAAAGAAATTACATATGTGTGAGATTCTAGGTCTCTTTAGGATTTCTCATGACCTTGTGAAGTCATATATGACTTCACTTAGGTAGTATATGCTCCTGCATCACTCTGGAAGAAACTTAAGTCAATTCTTGCTTGCTCATTTGGTTAAGGTGTGGGTCTCATCAGCAAGGTGGCTTGGGTTCAATTCCCATTAGGGGTGAACTAGTTGAGAGAAGACACCCCAAGATCCAACCAAGTTAACAACTGGTGTGGTCCAGTTCATGTGTGATCCCAGGTGATTTTGACGGAACATATGCCCCTGGGTCATGGTTTCTCATACCAAATCTACTCTCACCAAGTGAGGGAGTTTCGAGCAAACCAAAAAAAACTCTGAAAGGAACTTAGATCAACTTGTATCTTGGAATAATTTACAATAGAACTAGCCTGATGGAATCTCATTGGATCTTAACCCTCCAGTAGTGCAAGCATAACTGGGGGTTAATAGGTACAAAATTGAAAAAGGAGGTGGTCATTTTAAGCACCTTGGAAATTGGTGGGTGTGGAACTGTGTTTAGGTATTTTTTTCTCGACGTTTCGATCTCTACTGTGAGATCATCCTCAGCACTAGCCAAACATTCTCACATTACCAAAGACTAGATATGCCTTGAGAAAGCCAGAGTCATCGCGAAAGAAGAGAGCCTATCTAAACGAAAATTCAGAGAGAAAATAGAAATTAACATCGCCCTAGACTGCCTTAATAGAGACGACGGTACTAAACTCAATGACACATGGAAACCCCTTCTACATTACCTTAAGATCAATGGAAACAATCTAACTAACTATCAATTTATTTTTTTTAAACAAAACAATTATATCTAAATAACATGATAGAAGAAATGATTATAATTAAATAACATGTTGAAAAATAAAAATAAAATTTAATTCAAACCTTTAAACTAATTACCAATAAACTTAGGTTCTAATTTATAATATTATTAATACAAAATAAAAATAAAATAAAAAAGGATTTAATGCTCTATTAATAATAATACTAAATAAAGTATCTAATATTATAGTTTAGGTTTTGAAACCTTAAAATAATAATTTATATTAAACCCTAAATAATATTATTAACTTTAATAAGGAATTTAAACTTATTTAAAAACAACAATTCAAAAATTTTAGGTTTTAAACCATAAAATAATAATATATATTAAACCCTAAATAATTATTAACGTTAATAAATTAAATTAAAAACTAAACAAGCTGACTCAATCTAAAATTAATAATTTATACATTTAAAAAGAAATTGGGTAATTTTTATTTTTCACCAAGCTTCTATTGGTCTCTTGAGGATGATCTCACAGTAGAGATCGAAACATCAAGAATAAAATACCTAAACGCACTTCCACACCCACCAATTTGCTCCTTCGTATGGCTTTGTTTAATCACACCTTGGAAATATTAGCCCCACTTCCATAAAAATCCCATTGAAATGGTTCACCCCTACTATGGAAAGTTCCTTAAAGCTAGATAGCATAGATCAATTAAGCCCCTACATATTTCATATGGTATTTACATTTTCTTATCGTTTGTGAATTGATGAAAAAAATGCATTATCGTCTCCTTTTTCCAACCACAAAGCTCTGATTTTGAGCCTCCAAGATGCTTCCTTGTCATCCAATAAGAATATTTTCCTTCTTCCCAGCTCACTTACCAAATCCTTATGATCCTCATTAGTGAATCCTACTAAATCCTACAAATATAAGTCTTCTAATTGTTTCTCTATCTCTAGTAAATCTCTTTCATCTTTAATTTTCTTCTCATGGCCTAACTTCACAACTACTTGTTTTACCTTCTTTAGATTAGCTTCAAACTGTATTATTGTAGACTACTTTCTCCCTCTGATAAATGGAACCCACTAATTATTTACTACCTTAACAAAATCCCCATCCACCAGTCATTGGGGATTGGATTTTAATGGGTTAGGGGGATTTTCTCTTCCAATAGCCAACTCCAAAGAAATTGGGAAATAATCTAATTTCAACCTGTACCAACCCATTGTTTAATCTTATTTTGGTCATTCATAAACTAGTCAATCAATAGAAACATGTCCAACCTCTTGGAGTTCCTTTCTACCCCACAATCTTATTTCTCCATGTAGACCTTAGCTTGACATGCACTAAATAAAAAAGCCCACATTCATCGAATTTTCTTATTAAAAAGTAAAACAAAGTATCCACAAGGGTAGAAGTGCCTCTATTTTCAGAATTCCCCAAGGAGAAGTTAATAACACCTCCCAAAATTATGATGGTTCCCCAACAAGTTAGTATTAAAAAACCTTTTCTAGAAAGGGAGCCGTTTTGCATAAGTTCCATACAAATTTAGAATTGTAGCCTCCATCCCCAACGCTTTTATAAATAGAGTCATCCCTAAGCCTGATTCAAAATCCCAAGAATTAGGACAAGAAAGAGTTTATGTCCTCCATCCAAAAATTAATCCACCAGATCTACCCCTAGAATTAGTAAAAATAAATGCCCACCCACTTAAAACCTTAGAAAAATCCAAACGGATTCTACCACCTTTACTCATTGATTCTTGAAGTAAAATAATGTTTGGTTTATGGGCCTCCACAAGCCTTTGAGGGATTTTTTTAGGGTGGCCCAAACCCCTACAATTTAACGATAGAACAATCGTTACAAACATAGGCCTATGGCTTAGCTCGTGGAAGGGCAAAGCAAGTGGTAAAGTTGAAATGTTGTAAATGATTGTAAATGAATGTTGTAAATGGTTGTAAATGGAAGGTCTCATGTTCAAATCCCCCCAAAAATTACCTGTGTGCCATGGTTTGAGCCCTGTGGATGCACCTAGGGGTATAGTGGTAGCAGGATTGGATCCCTAGACCATGTGTCACGCAAGTACAAGCTCTCTCCCTAGTTGTTGATTCCCCTAATAAAAAAAACATAGGCCTAGGGCTTGGCTTGCTCTAAGAACCCCTTCCATATAATTTTTCTTATTCAATTGAATCTCCAAATGAATCTTCTCTTGGGATAAAGAGATATGAGTTCCCCCCACTATGTGCCTACCTCTCTACCTTTTCCTTCAGTTATAGCCAAACCTTCTACTACACCCTCTTCAACATCACAAATATCATCCTTCCTAGAACTAAGGAAGCATCTTGGAAACCCATAAACTCCATTCTCCTCCACAAACATGGAGGGCATGATAGGATCATTAGGGATTGATTAAATTGGATAATGGAGTGACCTTGAACATAGCCAAATCCCAATTCTAACCTCAAATCGCTACAAATTAAAGGGGGGGAGTGACCCTTCCCAACCCCAATACCCTCAAATAAACTACCCCCTCCTATAGATACATCATTAACAATTATCACAAAACCAAAAGCCACCTCAGCATCCCTAAGAACTAGAGAAAGACTACACAAATGGGATAAGTCACTTATAGACATACCTTCACCAGATGCATTGAATCCAGATCTCACCTTTCAATACTTAATCGATGACTCTATCATTGGACTAGTGCAATTGGATCTTTCATATCACCATCCAGCTTTTTTGGGGGGCATCCTTCACCAAAACCTCATCGCATACCACATTCACAACATGAAACATATTGGAACCGAAGACATTTGAAATATTAGGAACTTCCCTCTTCATCTAAAATTTTGGAAGGAAAGGTAGAGAAGAATATTTGACTACATGAACATAAACATGGAAACCAACACATTTGAACAGGACACCACAATAATCAACACCTAAGTGCATGAAGCATTTCCCCTCTACAAAGTGAGATCTGAAGCAACTTCTGTTAAGCCCATATCTACCAATGTTTAAGCGATTGTTATAAGAGTTGATGACCCAAATTTCATGTATACCTCACATAACACCCACAACGAATTCCAACAGCTTTGAACGCCTCATAGGAGGAAAACTCAATCGGAAGCCCTTACAACTTTACCCATATGGGTAGGATTTCCATTATATTAGATCGAACATCGAAGAATGGGAACTAACACTTGAGAAGCACCATGGTCAAGCCCCACCTCAATACAAATTCCAATTGACTTAACATCATTCTTTGTACAAAACATGAAACCCATCCATCCATGGCCCAGGATGAAAAAAAAAATTCATGCATCTAATGATAGGCTCCCAAATCTTTAAACCATGCCTTTAGAATTGATTCACCCATTATTCATCTCATAAACCTTCCCACCACCACCATTGTTGCAAGTTATACCACTTCATTCATACACACATCATCCTCAAACACCAACTTAACCTAGGAGGCTTTTAATGTCATACACTTTTCTTTTTTTCTTTGACAAATTTTCCTCGTCGATTGAAAGATTTGCCTCACATCCACTCCCAAGATCCCCACCGAGCTTGATATGGGATAGATACCCTAGAATCAATCCTATGTGAGCTAACCCCTAATACTTTATAAGGGAGACAACCACTCAATACCAAACTGAGAAAAAATACACATTCACCTATGGAATTGAAACCCTTTAAACCATAACCTTTAGAAAACCCCCCTAAGCATCCATTAGTGAGCATTGAAGCACTTCTCAAAGAAAAAAACTTACCACCACATGAACTGATCCTAAAGATAATCATCCTACATAGATGCAACCCCAAAACGAATGAGAGATTATAAACCCTAATAAATAATTATGTTTATAAAAAAATGATTAATGTGAATTTGTTTATTTAACCTAAGATAATTAATTAAAATACTTTTTAAAAGAATTTGCAATGTATTTTTATAATTTTATAGGTTTTGTGATTTATATTCAACTATTTTATTAATAAAAAGAGTTTAATAACATCTCAATTGTTAGAATATAATCCATCGGGATTATATATTGTAAATAAATAAATAAATATGAATAGTAGGAAGCCGAAAAGGCTGGGCGGAAGGTGAAACACAACCGTCATATGATTTGTATAAGTATATGCATTAGCAAAGGAATAGATTGAATCGGGAGTTATTACCTATCAGTGGTATCAGAGCTTGGCTATTTGCCATAACTCCTGCCTACTGCATTTCAGTCCTGGCATTCTGCTTGCCAGTCCATTGCCAGACTGCCTGCTCCGTCAGTCTGCCAGTCGCATGCATTGTATGCGTTACTCCTCCATCTGCGTGCATTCTCTGCTAAAACGTTTGAATTAGCTGAACCCTAATTCTTGGTATTCTGCCCTAGCAGTCTGCCTTTCTGCTTGCTCTCGGTTTGGTAAAGTTTGCCTAGTCTCACATTCCAAAGACGTTTCTCAGCATACTGTGTCCTCCTCAGTCCTCAAAGCTGTGAGGGCATGAAACGCATCTACAAGCCCTAAATTTTAACATACGTTTCTCTAACTCTGGTGAGCCTTCATACCACAATTCGTTGCAACCTTTTCTGCATATAATCTCTGCGTCATGTAAAGATACCCAATTCATGACTTGCGTTAGTCTACACCACTCCACACCAGCAATCTGCGTGCCATCCAAATCTTCGACTGGTGTGCCAAGAACTTAGAGCCATGAGCAAAGTCTAAATCAGTGTGCAAAATGGTGTAGTGTTGGTCGTGGCTGAATAGGGGCTTTGTAGATAAAAAGGAAGTCGAAGCTATTTTGTTGGAAGAAGAGAACGCGACTTGAATTACAAGACCTACGATTGGATAGTGGAAAAAGAGATGATACATACACATGAACAAGACCTACGATTGGAAGCAATTGATAGAATTACCATCGTGGAAAATTGTTGAAGCATTGGAGCTGACGACCTCTCCTCCATTAATTACAACGTGGAGCTGGACCGGAAGCATGGAGCGTAAACCCTAGACTCTCCATCTGTGTTTTCATAACTATTGTGATTGCGGCATAAAGATAATGATTGTTGCATAGAGATCGTGTCTCGTGGAGCTGTGCGTTGAAGACTGAATGGTGAAGCGTTGAAGACTGAATGGTGAAGCTGTGCGTGAAGAGACTGTGTTCACAGCGAGAGACTGCCTGTGTGAAGGCTGCATTGGAGGTAAAACTTTGGTGACGGTTGGGAATACCTAACCCTAAATTTACCCTAGACTAATGCCTGCGTGAAGTGACTGATATACATTGTGTTTTGAGACTGCAATGCAATATTGGAGCTGAGTATATGCGTTGGTTGATTATGGATGCTGCATGAAGAGACTTCCCTTTTGGAAGCTGTGCACCACCACCTGCGTGAAGCCTGAGCATGGAGCTGTTGATTGAAGCTGCGTGAAGGAATCTGTGATACCAACGTAACGAACCAATGTTCATGGCCCCAGAGCCGTTATAAAGCGATAGTAGAGCTACGAGACGGATATATATCTGTCCAGGTGTTTTACGTAAGAGTCGAAGTTAAAGATATTTCCACAGTTCATTGCAACTATTGCAATTTTTGCTAGCACTTCAGTGGACAAGTATTTGTCTCTTAATGCACATAATGATGCATTCACTATGATAGATATGCTTACATGATATATATTGTTGCTGCTTCTGCGATTGCATTGGAGGCTGGTTGGTGGAGAGACGTTACCTCTAGCGCCAATTTTCTGAAGAGACGTGACCTTCTGTTGATTATATATGCTGCGTTGATATCTCTTGAAAAGTTGTATTCTCCATTGTGAAAACAGTCTATTTCTCTGCTTGTAACTCCACCATATATGAGCTGCAAAGTCTGGTGCATCTGCCGGGAGTATTGCTTGGAAGTGCATAAAACCTAATTTGTGCCCTAATTCCTATGCGTGAAGTTTTCCGGTAAATTCTGCAAGCATTTGTTTATTTTCATTGAGTGAAGAGCCTCGTGACTGCTATATTGGAACTGTGACTGTTGCATGAAGAATTTTCTCCTCTATGAATTGCTGCTATGAATGATATAGCATGGAATTGCTGCGTTTTTTCCTTTCAATTTGTAACTGTGCTTTGAAAATGAAGCTGTAACCACCGCATGAGGAGATTGTTGGTTAATTGTAGCATAGACTGTATTGTAAAAAGTAGCAGAGACTTAGACCTGCTTCTTTCATATAGCTGAGATCGTTTACTGGTGCTAAAAATTAGCTTATGAACTTATTGACAGCATATTAAGATTGTAAATCACCTTGGCAGAGGCTGTAGACCTGTAAGGTTTTTGTTTTTCTATTATCTCATTCTCTTTGTCATATTAAGTTCATTATTGTAAATTACACTAGCTATTGCAAAAGATGCAATCTAAAGCATCTGGAGAATCACTTTGCTTTGCTCAAAAAGAAAAGAACCACACCAAAGGAGAAAGCAGCAAGAGAGGCAGAGGGGGCAGAAACAACTCCAGAAAAAGATCAAATTTGCAGTGCAAGTGTTGTGGAAAGACTGGACACACATCAAATTAGTGTTGGGCTTCGTGGGACTCCATCAAAGACAAACATAACCAGAAGAAAGATGATAATAAAAATCAAGATGCTAGTAAATCTTCTGATTCTGCTCATTGTATTGTTGCACATTGTAATGTTGGAATTAATGAAATGACTTCACTTTCATCTTACAAAGATTGTTGGTTGCTTGATACTGGTGCAAAATCACACATGACATTTAGAAAATACTGTTTTGAAGAACTTAATGAAACAATAGATGGCATAGTTTACTTTGCAGATAAGTCAAGTCTTAAACCAAAGGGAATGGGCACCATTCGACTGAAGATGCCTGGATTCCCTGATTTCTTGTTGAAGAATGTTCTTTATCTTCCAGAGTTGCAGAGAAGCCTGCTGTCCTTGGTGGATATTCGACAGCAAGGCCATTCCATCCACATGTTTGATGGAATCGTAGAAATAAGAAAGTCCTCTGACAACCAAGTCATCATGACTGGATACGAAGATGGGAAGCTGCTGAAGCTAAAGGGTTCATCTGCAAAAGTTCAGAACTATCCCTACCTCTCTCAGCATGGAGAATGTAATTTGTCATCTAGTTCATTGTGGCATGCAAGATTTGGTCATCTAAATTATAACAGTCTTCGTTTGTTGAGAAAGAATGGTGTATTTGGTTTGCCCACCATTCCCAAAGAGAAGAACAAATGTGATGCATGTATATTAGGGAAACATAGTAAGCTGCCATTCCATGAATCTAATTTCAAAGCAAGTAGGAAATTAGAATTAGTACATTCTGATTTATGTGGCCCAATGCCAACTCCTTTAGCAAATGGGAATAAGTATTTTATGACATTTGTTGATGACTACTCAAGAATGTGTTGGATTTACTGTTTAAAGACAAAATCAGAAGCATTTCAAACATTCAAAGACTTTCATGCATCAATAGAAAAACAAGCACAATCAAAAATTGGTACACTTCGTACTGATAATGGGAAAGAATACACTTCAAATGCTTTTGAAAATTATCTTCGCCAACATGGAATTGCACATCAGACTACCGTTCCCTACAATCCTCAACAAAATGGTGTAGCAGAAAGAATGAATAGAACCATAATGAATATGGTTCGCTCAATGATGTTTTTCAAGAATGTAAAACTAATGTTTTGGGGTGATGCAGTAAAATGTGCAGCCTATTTGAGAAATAGAAGTCCCTCAAATGCTCTTGATAACAAGACTCCACATGAAATGTGTTTTGGCCATCTCCCTTCAGTCAGGCATCTCAGAGTTTTTGGTTCCACCTGTTATGCCTTGATTCCAAAGGAGCAAAGAAACAAGCTTGGTGCTCGAAGCAGAAAATGTATTTTCCTGGGGTACAAAGAATACTCCAAATCA
>LPNX010870078.1:0-73836 GCA_001517045.1 Pseudotsuga menziesii | reverse complement strand
TTATGCCATACCGCTTTGCTCACCTCAACCTTGGCTTTACTTACCTTGGCTTTTTCCTGAAGCCCTCTGGCTATCTTGTCAAGGACTGGTGTTGGCTTATCACGAAATTTGAAAATCGTATTAACCATTGGTCAAACAGGCTCTTGTCCTTGGGTGGTCACTTGGTTCTTGTCCGTTCTGTACTTACCAATCTGCCGGTATATTGGTGTGCACTTTTCCCAATCCCATCATCCATTCTGGATAAACTCAAGAAACTTATCTATTCTTTCCTTTGGGGGTCATCGGACTTGAAAAAAAAGTATCACCTGATTGATTGGCACCAGTTGGCTCGACCCTTATCACTGGGAGGTTAGGGTATAAAACATCTTCCACTCTTGTGTTGTTCATTGAGGATGAAGAATTTCTGGTTTGCCTTGAACAATACTGGTATTTGGAATCAACTCCTGAGGGCAAAATATATGAAAAATTTGCCTCTTCAGACCTGGTGCAGACTCAAAAAGTTCAGACATTGGAAGGTTTCTCCTATCTGGTTGGGCTTTATAAAAACCCTACATTGGATTGGGAATGGACTCATTTGGCAGGTTGGGAATGGTTCAGAGGTCAGAGTTGGAGCGGATCCTATAGTTGGTTTAGGCTGTCACTTTATCCTGTCGGATGAGTTGAGAACTTATCTGGATGACTATGGCATTACCACACTTGATCAGGCAAAAAATCATGCTACAGGACACTGGTTTTCAGCTGAGGAATTAGATTTATGTGAAGAATGGAGTAAGCAATGGAGTTTATATATCAAGGGATTAGAATTTAATCGGATCAGATTAATTGAGGAGACTGATAAGCTCCTGTGGTCTTTTGGGAACTTTGTTGGCCCTATCAGTGCCACTATTGGCTATGATTGTATTGTAAAAAACATCATTATTGAGGATCACAACCCGGTCTTGTCTTTGCTTTGGTCATTAAAGTTACCGCTGAAGATCATCTGTTTTACTTGGATCTTCATCAATTTCTAGAACAATAATATCACGCCCAGGTTTTTTAGGCAATACATGGGTGTAATGGTTTAGTTGTGCAATTACCTTTAGCAAAAATCTTAGAAGATGGAACCTACTTCTCAAAAATGGTTTTGTTACGTTCGAGTCATCTTCCATAATTTAACCAGATAGTTTTTTATATGTTACTGGATCTCAGCCCACACCCGCTTACTGAAAGAATAATGAATAAATAAATGGATGTTTGTCTTCTCACTAGCTCAACACAATATGCATATACCCGGACTTACATGGTTTGCTCTTAGCTCGTTGCCAAGGTTGAGAAGAGGGTGAATTGTTGATGCAATCGTTCCGAGACCAATATTTTGAAGTCAACATCCTCTCCCAATAGTTTCGACAAGGAGAAAAATTAGTGGAATATGACAACATTGATTTGCCAATCTTGATCTCCATACCTTATAGCTAGGTAGTATAATTCAATGGTGTGTTTGAAGTTCCTATTATCCTTCTCATAATCCAAACAAAACAACAAGATGTCATCAACAAACAATAGGTGAGTAAATTGCTCACAACCACCGAAATAGATCACCTGAATGAATCTACGTCTTCTTGCCACATGGATAGCTCGACTAAGCCCTTCAACAACTAAAAAAAGAGATACATATACAAAGAAAACTCTATTGCAACCCATGAAAAAGGCTTGAAAAATTCAGAACTAGAACCATTTATAAGAACAACAAACCAAGACAATAAGACACATACCATAATCCATTTTACAAATTCCAAACTGAACCCCACATGCAACAAAAGAAGCCTTGGATAGAACCAACAGACTCAATCACAGGCTTTAGATAAGTCTAATTTAATGACAGTAGCAAGAATGTCGGTTGTCTTCATCGAGTGCACTCCTTCCTATGCCGCACCGATAGCCTCATGGATCAGTCTTCCCTGAGGGAAACCAAATTGAGGTGGCCCTGGGCCTAAAACTTCAAGGGATATCGGAAAATCCAGAAAGGTGGAAACCATGAGGCATCCTACCAGTCATTCGAACCTGCTACACCACTTTTAACAAATCATCGACAATGCTATAAAAAATATACACAAAAAATTCAACGAGCCATCCATCAAGCCTCAAAGTTTTATCCTTCTGAAATGTACCGAGAATTGGTAGAAGCCCTTCCTTGTTCATAGGACAAAAAATCTCTTCAGTCTCTTCCTCCTCAACCAACCAAGGAAAGAGGGACACCAATTTCAAAACCTCCCTTATGTTAACTCTATCTAGCTCCTTAAAGATTGAATTAAAATGATTAACACCAAGTCCAGCCAACTCATGGAATCCACGAACCAACCACCCTTCCCCATACTTCAATTCTCAAATGGTATTATTGTTCCTCCACTGCTCAACAAAGTTCTGAAAAAAAAATGTGTTCTAATCCCCAGTGCAATGGCTCTTTAAGCACCACTCAATTTCCTTATCCCTCAACAACTTATCCATTTTCATTTTGAGGCCTATTATCCTTTCCCGAGTCTCATTATCCGAACCTGCTCCACCACTTTCAACAAATCATTGCCAATGCTATAAAAAAAATCCACAAGCAATTAAACGAGCCATCCATCAAGCCTCAAAATTTTATCCTTCTGAAATGTACCGAGAATTGCTAGAAGCCCTTCCTTGTTCATAGGACAGAAAATCTCTTCAGTCTCTTCCTCCTCAACCAACCAAGGAAATAGGGACACCAATTTCAAAACCTCCCTTATGTTAACTCTATCTAGCTCCTTAAAGATGGAATTAAAATTATTAACACCAAGTCTAGCCAACTCATGGAATCCACGGACCAACCGCCCCTCCCCATGTTTCAATTCCCAAATGGTATTATTGTTCCTCCACTGCTTAGCAAAGTTTTGAAAACAAATTGTGTTCTGGAATCCACGGACCAACCGCCCCTCCCCATGTTTCAATTCCCAAATGGTATTATTGTTCCTCCACTGCTTAGCAAAGTTTTGAAAACAAATTGTCGACTCAACCAAAGAGCCTGGCCCACTGCTTAGCAAAGTTTTGAAAACAAATTGTGTTCTGATCCCCGACTCAACCAAAGAGCCTGGCTCTTTAACCACCACTCAATTTTCTTATCCCTCAACAACTTATCCATTTTCATTTTGAGGCCTATAATCCTTTCCTGACTCTTCTTCGACGAACCCATCATGATGTGCCTCAAAAACCTGTTCAATCTTAGCTTCCACATTCAAGAGCGACTCTTCCCTCTTATGATATGATGTCATTCCCGACCCCACTCCACCACCTTCTTGCTGATATTACAAAGTGATTAATAAGAAGGAAATCCTTGCAAATATAAGGAGTTTTCAGTTAATTTGGAGTCTTAGATCCTGAATGTTTCAACTTCTGAAAATGTCGGAGGAATGGCCACGAAAGGCATTGTAGCATTTTATTGACCATGTCCAAACTTCTATGGGGAAATGCTACTACTTTCCGATTTTGTATCATATTATACTATTAAGGGAAATTAATAATTTCTAAATCATCCAAACAAAACAAAAATTCTATACTCACATGTTCTTGTATGTTCTCCAGATAAGATGATCTTTCATAATTTATTGTGGATAATGCAAATATGTGTTTAACATTTACAGTGCTAAGCCGATACAACTATCAGTTTAAGAAGATTAACTAAAATCCACCTCCTTTCTTCTGAACCTACTAGATTAAGAGGATTATCTAAGTGGATTAAATCAATTCCCATTTATAGTGTTTATGAAATTCAATTTTTCATGAGGACTCGAATTCACTTTAACAGCTTCGTAAAGTAATGCCCAAGCTGAAATAGGATGGACTTTAAATAGAGACTAAGGTACCTAGTATAGACGAATTTTTATTATGAGTCATGACCCCTACTTCTACTAGATTGCATTCATTACTAAAGATGTTTAGAAGAGAGGTCAATTTTTGGATAATCCTCTTAACAGTAGGTAGTTTAGAGGATTTTAGTTTTTACTGTACTAAACTGATCTCTTTAAAGAGGCCCTTTACCAAGTACCAAGCAAATACAACTATTGCCAAGAAGCCAAAATGAGTCGAGGATAACAGATCTTCAAGCTGATATTAAACATATCTTCTAACTATGCACCTCATATGGAAGATTTCAAAGTGGTGTAAAAGAACAACACAAACTTTTTTGAAATGGCAAAAAGAGGCCCTTTACCAAGTACCAAGCAAATACAACTATTGCCAAGAAGACAAAAATGTGTTGAGCACGATAGATCTTCAAGCTGATATTGAACATATCTTCTAACCATGCACCTCATATGGAAGATTTCAGAGTGATGTACAACAACACAAACGTTTTTTAAATGGCACATGTAAAAGAGGCAGTAAAAGAAAATGTTATGTAAAATGAAACCTCAAGTTAAATAAATTCGGGGGAGGGGGGTCACAACCTTTGAATTTTCAAATGCAAACAAATACAGAATGAGCCAATGTGCTATACCCTTGAGGCTTGTACAGTGAATACAGGCAATTGTAAAGAGAAGCCCAAGTTGATAATTTTATGCAATGGCTTAATTACAGTCGTTCTGATTTCTCAGCATAAAAACCTATTAAAGGTTATTGTAGAGATATAAATAAATAAACACGAAACCATAATTATGAGATCAAACACTTCTGCGATTCAGATTTATTGTGGACCAAGTCAAAGGGTGTCTCTATACTCTCTCCAATTCTGTCACGTGTGCAGCTCGCTGATTTGTTAAAAGCTCCCGCCATCCTTGAAGTAACTTCTCTGTCCGTTGAATTAACTCGTCTTTAGCCTTCAGCTCTTCCTCCAATGCTTGAATCTCCTGAATATGCAAAATCAAAATTAGACAACTGAAACTAGTAAGAAACCTGAAGATGCATTTTATTTGCATAAAGCACAGAGAAAGGTCTACATCCACCCAGCCACCATTTCTCTGTAGCAAAGGTGCTCTCGAAAAGTTAATCAGATACTTCTATAGATACCAAAAGGAAAGATGTTTTAGCAGCCAAATATTCAACAGCTCAACAATAGTTTCATAAGAACATGCTCTGCACATTGCATGTTTGCACAGTATTGTTGGATATTCTAATGTTTACATAAACAATCAATAAATTTGTACGACATAAAACAGATTTTGTAAAGCGGCTGAGATTGGATTAAACAAAACGGACAACAAAAATAAATTCTGAATGGCAGTTCAGTGATTAATTAATCAAGTCATACAGCGAGTAGGATAAACGACAACTAAAACGCCCCGTTTTTTCGGCGAATTTTTGACAAAAATGGGTCAAAATTGTTTCTGTAAATTGCTATTTCAACAATTTTGCAAATTCAGCAGCCGTAACTGTAATTGCTATTTCAACAATTTTGCAATTTCAACACCGGTAACTGTTTTACCTAGACTAAATAACCCATTTTAAAACTATCCAGATAGCCGAAATTGCGATTTAAACACTGAAATTGATCGATTTCAACCATAATTGATCTGCCGGATTCATGCAGGTCGGTAGCGTTTTGGTTAGCGCTTACACTGCTTCGTCATACAGCAAATTTAGTGTACGACTTAGAAAAAAATGTACGGATACTTAATTATATCGTACAGAAACTGAAACTGAGAGTAAAACAGGCAAATTAAAATGGAAGCTAGAATTATTTATGTATGGATACAGATCATTATTCTGTACAGTGACTATTAAACAGCGTTCGGATGGGTTGTACGGGTGGCGTCAGCAATAAAAACAGTGTGCGGTTTAATATGGACAGTAAAAATAAAAGAAGGCACACATTGGGTAAATTGACAGAAATATTTTACATTAATAAGTACTAAAATTTCGGCAATTATAAATTTAATTTTTAAAGAGATAAGGGTTTTATAGGAAGTTACAAATTTTTAATTTAGAGTTATGAGGGTGTCTGATTTTTTTTTGTAATTATAAGCAAAACATGCTTTGAAGTTATAATGAAAAATGGCCCATATTAATAATTTCATGATGCCAAGTCTCTGGACAAAATTATCCGGCCAAGAATCAAAAGATAGAATAGATTGTCCTATCATGTTGGGAACTAGTTAATGGGACAATTCCGAAACCTGATCCCATAAATAATGACTATAAGTAGAAAAATAAAAATGCATTACTTCTCCTTACATTTGCATTGGAAGAAAATATTCTCCCCCACATATATGAAACTTAAAAAAAAGTTCAAAAGGTAAAAAAATTTGAAAGTTTGGAAGTTATGAAACTTCCAATGAACTTTGAATTCTATTGTTGAGAAACAAATTAACCAGTTTGAAGATGGTCAGCTAGAGATTATGTTCAAAAGTTGTAAGAACTAAAGAATGAATTATTAATGATTGATACATACATCAAAGATAAAGGGTTCATCACCATCCTATTTAATAGCCTACCCAATGTGTATTAGAATTTTTAACCTCATTTTGTGTCTTCTCAAAATGAAATTCCTACATTTGAAGATGTTGCAGGCTTACCACTTTAGGAAGAGCAGTGACTAAAAATAAATAAACTTGTAGAACTAGATAGAGATTTTACTTGAGGGCACAAAGGAAGAGGCCGTGACAGAGGTCGTAGAGGAGGACAATACAATTGGCATCCCAATTGGAGGCAAAATTCTTCAAGTCAAATAGGTACTTTTCAAAGTTTTAAGCATTGCAATTACTATAGTAAGAATAATCATAATGAAGAAGAGTTTTATCTTAAGCAAAGACATGAGATTGACCGGAGTAGAGGTAGAGGATATCATAGAGGAGGAAGTAGAAGGGAAAGACATCAAAGCCATTTTTAAAGAGTGGTTTAGTGGTTTTTGTAGAATTTGAGCATGTAGAGCTAGATACTATGGAACATAGCACTGTTGCAAAAGAGATCAGCAATCTAACAAATTCATGCAATAAATATGTTAAACATTAATCATTACACAAAATAGAGAAGTCAATAACAAGAGAGAATGTTATAGTACATTGAGCTTCAATGAAGAAAGTAGAAAATATAAATAGGCAAGGCAACTCGAATAGGTCATGGAGGCAATTGGAATCGCTCATGCAATGCATGAGATGCTAGTTAGGCTTAACTAGAGCCAAAGACCCTTAGTTAGCCATGCACGCTCTCCAAGATGTGTTTAAGTGACTCATGACTTCCCTAAGTGGTCTTAGCTCCCTACATGCTAGAAGAAATTGACTACAACTAACAAAGGCACATGCATAAGGTGCACATCCCTAAAACACACGAGGAGGGCACTACTGTCTCATAATATCTAAAAAAGAGGTGTTGGAATCCCTGAACAGTTGAGTAAACTCCCCAAATTCACTCCACAACTCTAACTTGCAATGTGGGGCCCTAAAATCAAGGAAAATAACCCCTAATTAAATGAGTTTGCCCTCATGCCAAAATAGATTTCAGGAGTTCAAAAAAGGCAGATAAGGATGTTCTAGGACCCTAGAGCTTAGGAGGAAGCTCCAAGTTAACTTAGAGGGCCAGAATCAATGGGATTTGGCCCAATAGACTCATGATATCATACCTAAGTCCCTAGGTAGGAAAATGAAAATATGGAGAGGGTTATTATGCTCTAATAGTTCCACAGAATGAACCTGCCAACATTTATTGATAATTTTTCAAGAAAGCTATGAGTAATTTTTTTTAAATTTAAATCTAATGTTTTTGTAATCTTTAAGCAATTCAAAACTATGGTTGAAAATGAAAGTGGTCTATGAATTAAGGTGTTAAGTAGTAAATTAGCAATAGAGGAGGTGAGTATGAATCCCATGCATTTTGTGACTTTTGCTATTAGAATGGTATTTAAAGGAAAACTTCGATTGCCAAAAATATCAAAGCAAAATGGTGTAGTGGAGAGTAAGAATCGATCAATTATAGAGAAATCTAGGTGCATGCTAAAAGGGCATCATCTCAGTGATCATTTATGGCAGAAGCAGATCATATAGCATTGTTTTTTTTAAATCGAAGTTCAACAAAGATTGTTCATGGTGAGACTCCTTGTGAAGCATGGTAAGGAAGGAACCAAAGGTGGCAAAAAAGTTTTTGATTGTTTGGCCTATGCATGTGCTCCAAATACAAATACACATAAGTTGAAAGCTAAGAGTAGGAAATGCATATTTATTGGGTATAGCACTAATGCATACAAATTATATGACCCAATAAATAGAAAGGTTGTTATAAGTAGAGATGTAATCTTTGATGAAAGACCTCCACATGTGAATACATCAAAATGAAAAGGTGAAATTTTGCAAGGTGACAATAAAGAGTTTGAATTCAAAATTCTTATTACATATAGGAGGTCTAGAATATAAGAGAACAAAGAAAAGGAGGAAGACAAAGTAGAGTTGGAGTTGGAAAGACAAGATGGCAGTCAACCTTAGAAAGATGGAAGGCAATCTCATAAAAGGCTAAAATAGTTCTATCAAATTCTCCAACGTACACAACCAGATGGTATGCAACAAGGTCGAAATCCTCACAATAGGTAAATCTTGCTTTGATTAGTGAAGTTCTGCACTTTTCTGATCTAGTTTTCTTTTATGAAGCAAATCATAAACAAGAATGAAGAATTGCAATGCAAGTAGACTATTATACTTTAATGAAAAACAACACTTAGATATTAGTTGAATCACCCCAAAATAAGAAATTGATAAGCTGCAAATGGGTATTATTGAACTAAGTTTAAGTCAAATGGATCTATTGATAAATACAAAGCCAAGTTAGTTGCAAAAGGATGTGCACAAAAATAAGGTATAAACTATGAAGAAACATTTACTCCCACTGCAAAATTAATCACAATCAGAATGTGGTTAGCGCTTGCAGCACAGTTTGGATGGTAGGTACATCTGATGGACATCAAAGTGCATACTTAAACAGGAATTTGCAAGAAGTGTATATGGAGCAGCCTAAAGGATTTGCAATTGAAGATGAAGAAAAAATTGGTACATAAGTTGGTGAAGGCTTTGTATCAATTAAAACTAGCCCTTCGTACATGTTTTGAAAATATTAATATGTATCTTAAAACTAGAGGTTTCAAGAATTGATTATGACCCTAACTTGTATATCAAAGAAAAAGGTGAAGAAGTTATCATTATGGCAGTATATTTTGACAGCTTAATCCTTACAAGTAGCACTAATGACTTGATTCAAGAAGAAAACGATAGTTTTTGCAAATCATTTGATACGCCTCAGTCAGGATTATTACATTAATGTTTGGGTACTGAAATATGGTAGCAATCAAACAGAACTTTCACCTCACAGGCAAAATTTGCTTCAGGATTGTTGAGCCAGTTTAGATGGAAGAGTGTAATCACAACAAAACACCAATGGAGGTAAACTTAAAGCTTTTGAAAGATAATAAATCTGAGGTGGTTAATGAATATACCCTTGGAGACAAATGAATTTTACAAGAAGGGGAATCTAGAGAACCTCAATAATTGTCACGGGAAAAAGGGACCAATTTACAATCCCACGGATATAGCTTTGGAGTCAGACTTTTCATTCTGGACATCACAAATTAAAAATCTGCTAGAAGGGACGAAAAACTTGGAAACGAAAAATTGTAAGTTTCATTTAGAATTGCAACAAGCCCAACACAAAATGCTAGCTCTATCGAATAAGGTCACAAAAGTGGAATTGGAAAACTTGTCCCTCAAGGAATTACTAAATGATGGGAAAGTACAGGAAACCCTCCAACCCCCGAAGATGCCTTACACACTGAAATTATCGACCTTAAAAACAAACATGAGAAGATCCGCCAACAATAGAACACATTCGAACAAGAGACAAAGACACGTATTAACTCTTGGGTAGAGGTTATTAGGGGTAAGCACAGAACCCCCCCTCCTTTTATTGCAGACGAGGAAGTTGTGCAAGCCAAGTTACTTGAAGAGAGCAAGTAGAAGGATTGTGAACTGAATCTCAAAGTTAGAGGGCTTCCCTCACCCTCTCCTTCCTCATACCCCTTGTGGTGGGTGACATGTTCCTCTGGGATTACCTCGAGCTTCCAGATATTCCCCTTGAGCAAGCTTGTTTTGGTCATGACTCTACATTGTTTATCCAGTTCATGTCAGCAGGCGAACGACTTCGAGATCTCCGAGCTTAATGAAAGTTGTTCTTTCTCCCTACTAAGATTTTCATAGACGTTGATCTCACTAGATCCCAGGTTGAGGAGCTGAAATGTTCCAAGGATCTAGTTGTAGCAGCAAGACAATCAAGGAAATGGCAGTCATCTGAGACCTCCGAGCCATCATTCGAGATTCCCCCTATTGGGCATTCTCAACCCGGGCTGCCTAAATGACTAGCTCGTTGGAGGAGATGGCAAGGTGTGGGGGTTACAGAGGGATGTTGGAACAATAATGGGTGATTCTTGTCTTCATCAAGCATGTAATATTATGCTCTTGGTTCATTGGATCTCCTCTTCATTACTGAGACAATGAGTCCCACATCAAACCACTTCCAAATATTACAGATTATTACTGGTTTTCTGCTTGTCAATTGGAAACCCGATCTTCAGGTGAGGTACATGGTTCCAATGGAGTGGCATGCTTAGTGAGACTCCCTTCGAGGTAGGGTCTCATTGGTAGCAATAGATGAGTTTACCAAGTGTTGGCCCTAGGAAAAGTTAGGTTGAATTTGGCCAAAATTTTGTTCAGAAAGATAAATATTTCGGTCGCAAAAAGAGTCTATGACGGAAGAGAAGCTGGAAAGGAGCAACCGCCACGGAAAGATCGGCAATGAGAGCAGTCACAATGAAAGGAACTACGACAGAAGAAGAGTAGAGTAGTTGAAAAGGATAGTTCGATTGATCGTGGGTAAGGAGTTAGTTAGAATAAGAAAGCATAATTGTATTTTTGGGTCAATAGAGCCTATTGTCAGCTGTAACTGAATGTACAAAAATAGAAATGGCAGCCTATCGGCTAACAGAAACGAGTCGGTTGATTAAGACATGTAGAAGCTTATAAAAGGGTGAACCCAAGCTGTGTGTGGGGTTGGTTGGTTGGGTGCTTGTTGTTCATCCTAGGGGTTAAGTCACTGTGTAGGTTGACAAAGGAAGAAGGGAGTTGTTTAGCTAGAGAATCAATCCAGGTTGCACGTGGATCGACAGTGGAGTGAAGGAGAGGAGAAATACATAGACCCAAAACCAGAGAGCATGAGAGAAGAGAAGTTTGTATGCATTGTAAAGAATATCTAGAGAAGAGTCTACAAGTTGAGTGCACAGACAAAAGGTGCTAACATATTTCTCAATCAAGATGAAGAGTTAGAGAAAGTCACAGAGCAGTTGCGCACTGCCGAGACAGAAAGTGAACCAGCTGAAGAATGAAATGAAGAAGCTTTCGTTAGTAGACAAAATGGCTAAGGATGCTGACATGAAGAGGCTACAACAGCAGGTCACAGCACTACGAGCACAACAGCAAAAGACAACTGACAGGGTGCAAAGTTACAAGTAGAGGAAAAGAAAGTTACAAATATCATTCAACTTGTACACGAAAAAGTGCGACAAGCAATAGAGTCAACAGGACTTACAACTTTGGAACACATCAGTTCTGAACTTGTGGAAAATTTGAAGAAGACAGAAGCAGAAGTACAGGAGGAGGCTGAGCAAATAGTGAAAATATTTCAGGATTTTCAAAATAAGGTCGCAACAACGGAGATTTCAAACTAATATGGCTCGGGACGAGCCACGGGTGAGTGTCAAGGGCCTATTGGCCCTAGGAAAAGTTAGGCAAAATTCCCAGAATTTTGTTCAGAAAGACAATGATTTCAGTCGCAAGAAGAGTCTGCGACGGAAGAGAAGCTATGACAGGAGCAACTACGAGGGAAAGATTGGCGACGCGAGCAACCACAACGAAAGGAACCACGACATAAGAAGAGTAGAGCAGTTGAAAAGGATAGTTTGGTTGATCGTGGGTAGGGAGTTAGTTAGAATAAAGCACGCTTTTGGTAATAAAGCATAATTGTAAGGATCTAAACCTGGGTCGATGGGAAAAAGGCCAACACCAAGTTCATGTGGGTTCAGCTCAACAAGTTACCCCCTCTTCTCAAGGATATCTATATTGTGGTTTGATACTTTCTCCCAACCTCATCTCAGTTCGCTATCCATGACGAGGTCGATGGTGACCCATACTTGGATCAATATTCTAAAATCATCCAGCATGCTACAGTAGGGGAGGTCATCCTATTAGGGGATTTTAACGCCCACACTAGAGCCCTGCAAGTCCTTCACACCGCTTTAAGGATGTGTTCTGTGTTCAAGAGATCGATCCAGCTTTAATGGAACTCCACCATTCATCTGATGATGCTTTGGGGCCTCTGACAGGGTATGGAAGGCATCTCCTACGGCTGGGAGAATCCCATGAGCTTCTGATCCTTAACGACCTCCCCTATCTCCTTATGTCTCATTCCTTTACTTGTCAACCTCACGGTGGCAGTCAATGCATGGTGGATTATGTCCTTTCCAATCAAGACCTACTCCCCTCATTCATCACTTCTCTGTAACCCCCATTTGTTTAGCTAACCATGCTCTCCTCTCCTTCTCCCTTCATACTGACACCCCTCCTCCCCTAACCCCCCCTCCCCTCTCTTTGGGTCCACCTCAGACCACTATACTCTTTGTTGAGGGAGACTCCAACACCTTCACTTCCACACTGCGCCAAATGTTCCCTTTCATGTCTCGATTCACTTCGCTCAAATCTGCCACTGCCAAGTACACCTATCTTTCATCTATCATCTGGGACGTTGCCCATAAAACTTACCCCTACTCCATTCGATCCACCCCCTTCCCTAAAGATTGTGTCCCACCCCATGATCCTGTGGTATGACGGGGACTACAAGCACCTCCACACCCAACTCTGGCATACCTTCACTCATGGTCATCCCTTCTACTTGTTTTTTAAAGCTTCCTACCATCGACTACTCCACCACAATAAACACCTCTTCATCTCTCGTAGGAGAAGTGAACTGAGAACTTCCATTACGCACTCTTTCAAAAATTTATGGTATACCATTTCCCCCCACCACTCCCATCTCTAGCCTGATCTTGATCCAAAAACTTTGTTTTCCCACATCTCTTCAATCTATGATATCTCAGGGAAGTCCTTTATCCAGGTTATCTCTCCCCCGCTTCTTGCAATTTATTCACCCCTTATGATATTAGGTGTTAAATGTACAAGATCTCGAGTCATTCTCGAAGCCAATCTTATGCAACCAAGATTGGGCCTCATGTGTTGAGGTAGAGATATTGAGTTGAACTCAGTAACTTGGAGTAGATTCTTGAGTTGGACTCAAGGATGACTAAACCTTCAGTTATAAAAGGTTATTCCTCATGTGTTGAGCTGAATGCTTTGATTGATCAAAGTGATGATGTTGTAAAGTCTTCTTGGACAAGGGTCAAGACTTGTATGTCAAGTCAAGATTCCCATGAGGTGGACCTCCAGTTATAGTAGGTGCCCATGCGATGGACCTCCAGTTATAGAGGTAGTTGATTCTCATGTGGAACTCTAGTTATAGTAGGTACCCATGGGGTGGACGTCTAGATATAGAGGTGGATGCTTTGCATGTTGAAGCATTTAATGTTGTGTGATATATTACTAACCATGGTCACTAGATGCTATTAAGTCTCCTCTAGAGATTGGTGGCCTCTAAGAGTGAATTACTTTAGCATATGATCATATGGTCCGGAGTAATATAATATGATCACAACATCAAACAAATCTTCTAGGTATAATATGATATGATAGATAATTAAAGTTAACACATATTGACCATGCAGTAAAGATAAAAGATAAAGAGATAAGAATAGATTAAAAAAGGAATTTGAGTTGCCCATGAGATGACTAAGTGAACTCGAATTGATTAAAGCTTCAGTTGAATATCAATGTATGCTTCAATTAAAGCATCAATTAAAAGATTAATGTATGCATCAGTTAATTGAGGAGAGCTCATAGTGGTCACTTTAAGTAAATCAATCAACAAGATTTCAATTAATAATAGTTAACTAAAGTGATTATGCATTGATTACACTTTAGTTAAACTAAAAGACGACACTTAAGTTAATCAAAAGATGACACTTTAGTTAATAAAGTGTTTGCATGAAAACACTTGAGTTAATGCATTACTACACTTAAGTTAACATCCTAACTAAGTCGTCATGCATTCAGTTAGATGGCGAGTTCACTCTGGAGTCAATTAAGCATCAATTAATGTCAAATGAAAGGCATGACGCGTATGTTATACATGATGAAGAATCCAATGTGCTGTATTAATTATCCATGAAGGCAATTCGTAGTTTTGGTGCAAGTGGTGCACTATTCTCATGCAACTATTCACTATTAATAATTATTTGCATGGCAGTGATTTTGACTTGTTATTAATGTGTTGGGGACATAGTAAGTTCAAACAGTTAATCTCTATTCTATATTGCTCATTATTCTCTATTATGTAGCACCTCGAGTGCCGAAAGCAATATGTTATTTCGTAAAAGACATTCTCTGCAATTTATCATAATTATACTTTGAAGATTTGCTAGGGTTTTTCATCCTCATTGTTTTGAGGGTTTTCCCCAAGGTACATCTTGTGTTATGGTTTAATGATTTAAGTGTTTGAATGTTCTATTGATTCAAATGTTAGTATTTTCGCACATAAAGTTTTAAAGTTCAAAGTTCATCATATTTGCTCAAAAATCAACATTTGGGAGGTTGTTTGGGTCATGAGCCCAACGCAACAGCAGAATTCTTCAAGAGACAAAGACACATATTAACTCTTGGGTAGAGGTTATTAGGGGTAAGAGCAGAACCCCCCCTCCTCTTGTTGCAGTCGAGGAAGTTGTGCAAGCCAAGTTACTTGAAGAGAGCAAGTAGCAGGCTTGTGAACTGAATCTCAAAGTTAGAGAGATTCCCTCACCCTCTCCTTCCTCGGACCCCTTGTGGTGTGTTCCATGTTCCTCTGGGATTACCTCGAACTTCCAGATATTCCCCTTGAGCGAACTTGATGTGGGCATGATTCTACATTGTTTATCCAGTTCATGACAACTAGCAACCGACTTTGGGCACTCCGAGCTTAATGAAAGTTGTTCTTTCTCTCTGCTAAGATTTTCCTAGACGTTGATCTCACTAGATCCCAGGTTGAGGAGCCGAAATGTTCCAAGGATCTAGTTGTAGCAGCATGACAAGCAAGGAAATGACAGTCATCTGAGACCTTCAGGCCATCATTCGAGATTCCCCCTCTTGGGTATTCTCAACCTAGGTTGCCTAAATGACTAGCCCGTTGGAGGAGATGGCAAGTTGTGGGGGTTACAGTGAGATGTTGGAACGGTAATGGCTCAGTCATTCTTGTCTTCATCAAGCATGTAATATGATGCTCTTGGTTCATTGGATCTCCTCTTCATTACCGAGACCATAAGTCCCATCAAACCACTTCCATATATTACAGATTATCATTGGTTTTCTGCTTGTCAATTGGAAACCCAGTCTTCAGGTGGGTTACATGGTTCCGATGAAGTGGCATGCTTGGTGAGACTCCCTTCGAGGTAGGTTCTCTTTGGTGGTAATGGATGAGTTTACCAAGTGTTGGCCTTAGGAAAAGTTAGGCAGAATTCTGTTCAAAAAGATAAAGATTCTGGTTGCAAGAAGAGTCTGCAACAGAAGAGAAGCTGCAAAAGGAGCAGCCGCGACGGAAAGATCGGCGACGAGAGAAGCCACAGCGAAATGAACCGCGACAAAAGAAGAGTAGAGCAGTTGAAAAGGACAGTTCGGTTGATTGTGGGTAAGGAGTTAGTTAGAATAACGCATGCTTTTGGTAATAAAGCATACTTATATTTTTGGGCCTATAGTGCCTACTGTCAGGTGTAACTAAATGTACAAAAATAGAAATGACAGCCTGTCAGCTAACAAAAAAGAGTCGGTTGATTAAGACATGTAGAACTTATAAAAGGACGAACCCAAGCTGTGTGCAGAGTTGGTTGATTGGGTGCTTGTTGTTCATCCTAGGGGTTAAGTCACTATGTAGGTTGATAGAGGAAGAAGAGAGTTGTTTACCTAGAGAATCCATCCAGGGTGTGTGCGAATCGACAATGGAGTCAAGCAGAGGAGAAATACATAGATCCAAAACCAGAGAGAATGAAAGGAGAGAAGTCTGTATGAGTTATAAAGAATATCTAGAGAAGAGTCTGCAAGTTGAGTGCGCAGAAAAAAGGTGCTAACATGTTTCTCATGCCCGATGAAGAGTTAGTGTACACAAAAAAGTGCAACAAGTAGTAGAGTCAACAAGACTTACAACGTCGAAACACATCAGTTCCAAACTTGTGGAAAATTTGAAGAAGACGGAAGCAGAAGTACGGGAGGAGACTGAGCAAATAGTGAAAATATTTCAGGATTTTCAAAGTAAGGTCGCAACAACGGAGATTTCAAACTAATGTGGCTCGAGGCGAGCCACAAGTGAGTGTTGGGGGCCTATTGGTCTTAGGAAAAGTTAGGAAGAATTCGGCCAAAATTATGTTCGGAAAGATAATGATTTCGGTTGCAAGAAGAGTCTGCGACGGAAGAGAAGTTGCGACAGGAGCAGCTACGACGAAAAGACCAGCAACGAGAGCAGCCGCGACGAAAGGAACCACGATAGAAGAAGAGTAGAGTAGTTGAAATGACAGTTCGACTGATCGTGGGTAAGGAGTTAGTTAGAATAAAGCACGCTTTTGGTAATAAAGCAAATGGTAAGGATTTGAATCAGGGTCGATGGGAAGAAGGCCAACACCAAGTTCATGTGGGTTCAGCTTAGCAAGTTACCCCCTCTTCTCAAAGATATCTATATTGTGGTTTGATACTTTCTCCCAACCTCATCTCAGTTCGCTATCCATGACGAGGTCGATGGTGACCCATACTTGGATCAATATTCCAGAGTCATCCAACATTCTACAGTAGGGGAGGTCAACCAGGATTGGGCCTCATGTGTTGAGGTAGAGAAATTGAGTTGGACTCGGTAACTTGGAGTAGATTTTTGAGTTGGACTCAAGGATGACTAAGCCTTTAGTTATAAAAGGTTATTTTTCATGTGTTGAGGTGAATGCTTTGATTGATCAAAGTGATGATGTTGTAAAGTTTTGTTGGACAAAGCTAAAGATTTGTATGTCAAGTCAAGATTCCCATGAGGTGGACCTCCAATTATAGTTGGTGGCCATGGGATGGCCCTCCAGTTATAGAGGTAGTTGACTCTCATGTGGACCTCTAGTAATAGTAGGTACCCATGGGGTCGACATCCAGATATACATGTGGATGCTTTGCATGTTGAAGCATTTAATGTTGTGTGATATATTACTAACCATGGTCACTAAATGTTATTAAGTCTCCTCTAGAGACTGATGGCCTCTGAGAATGAATTACTGTAGCATATGATCATTTGGTCCGGAGTAATATAATATGATCACAACATCAAACAAATCTTCTGAGTATAATATGATATGATAGATAATTAAAGTTAACACATATTGACCATGCAGTAAAGATAAAAGATAAAGAGATAAGCATAGATTAAAAGAGAATTTGAATTGCCCATGAGAAGACTAAGTGAACTCGAATCGATTAAAGCTTCAGTTAAATATCAATGTACACCTTATTTAAAGCCTCAATGTATGCTTCAATTAAAGGATTAATGTAAGCATCAAATANAGAAGACTAAGTGAACTCGAATCGATTAAAGCTTCAGTTAAATATCAATGTACACCTTATTTAAAGCCTCAATGTATGCTTCAATTAAAGGATTAATGTAAGCATCAGATAATAAAAGAGAACTCATAGTGGCCACTTCAAGTAAATCAATCAACATGATTTCAGTTAATAATAGTTAACTAAGTGTTAATAAAGATGGACAAGTTAACTAAAGTGTTTTTTCATTGATTACACTTTAGTTAAACTAAAAGATGCCACTTATGTTAGTCAAAAGACGACACTTTAGTTAATAAAGTGTTTGCATGACAACACTTGAGTTAATGCATTACTACACTTAATTTAGCATCCTAACTAAGTGTTCATGCATTCAGTTAGATGGCGAGTTCACTCTAGAGTCAATTAAGCATCAATTAATGTCAAATGAAAGGCATGGCGCATATGTTATGCGTGATGAAGAATCCAATGTACCGTATTAACTATCCATGAAGGCAATTCACAGTTTTGGTGCAAATGGTGCACTATTCTCATGCAACTATTGACTATCGTTTGCATGGCAGTGATCTTGACTTGTTATTAATGTGTTGGCCACATGGCAAGTTCAAACAGTTGATCTCTATTATCTAGCACCTTGGGTGCCGAAAGGAATCTGTTATTTTGTAAAAGACATTCTCTGCAATTTATTATAATTATTCTCTGAAGATTTGCTAGGGTTTTTCATCCTCGTTGTTTTGAGGGTTTTCCCCAAGGTACATATTGTGTTATGGTTTAATGATTTATGTGTTTGAATGTTCTATTGATTCAAGTGTTCAATATTTCCGCACATAAAGTTTTAAAGTTCAAAGCTCATCATATTTGCTCAAAAATCAACATTTGGGAAGTTGTTCGGGTCATGAATCCAACCAACAGCAGATGAGGAGGAGTTCCAAGTTGAACTCTTCAAGCATGACCTTCGTGCACTCGATTTCTACCTAGCCCATTTGTTTAACCATGTGTTCTGTATAGGTTTCACAGAATCATGGTCGCATCATATTATCCACCCGATCCATAAATCAAGCCTCCCAATAACTATAGAACAATCAATAAATGGCCATACCTTTTCCAAACTTTATGCAAACGTCCTTCATATCAATGTTATCAGAACCCAACCGACTTTGACAAAACCGACCGTTGGACAGGTTTACATGCTTTGCTAGATCAAATCATTCACTCAAACCGTTTTTGGACGATACCGTACATTAACACTAGGTACCCCCCAAAAAACAACAAATTTGTATTTTTTTAATAAAATAAAATAAAAAAGAGTCCATGTGTGAGATGTAACATGTAACTCCTTTCTGCACATGATTTAAAAAGCAACTGCATGGAAATAATCTGCTGCATTAGGCATTTTAACTCGTTTGTTTGATAGAAAACTTTAGATTTCAATGGTGGAACCTGGTTGCAAAGTGGGTAATTTGACCCTCTGTCTGTTATTGGAGACCGATTCANAAATAATCTGCTGCATTAGGCATTTTAACTCGTTTGTTTGATAGAAAACTTTAGATTTCAATGGTGGAACCTGGTTGCAAAGTGGGTAATTTGACCCTCTGTTTGTTATTGGAGACCGACTCAAAAAGATAACTGAAAGGGGAATGGGTGTTTGGGTGATATTTGAACTTTGTATTCTATACGCAATATTGTTTTTCTTTCAAGGGCGTGGTAGATTCTGGAAAAGATCGATGGTCGATGTTGAAAGATATGCACTGCAGGGTGATATTTGAACTTTGTATTCTATACGCAATATTGTTTTTCTTTCAAGGGCGTGGTAGATTCTGGAAAAGATCGATGGTCGATGTTGAAAGATATGCACTGCACTGTTTTGATGGGCGTGTAGATGATATGCCCCATATCAGAAAGATGTTTCGACAAATGGATGAAATCTTAGGGATGGATGTTTCGATAGGATCTCTTAGGTCTAATTCGACATCTATATCATCCTGCCATATTACGAAAGTAATAACTTTAGATTCCTTCTGACAATTGATTGAGACCTATGAGGCAAGGGTACCCGTACCCGAGGGTAGGGTACACGTTCCCATACCGAGTACTTGGGTACTCGTAAGGTACATCTCCTATCGTACCCCATACTGGCTCCACATACCTAAGACACCATTATAAAAAAAAGGTATTTATAGGCGAAATGGTACGTCGTACCCCGTGTTTGGGTACTTTGTACCCCATGTTTGGGTACTCCAAGGGTCTAACCAACTCAGTAAAATGTAATCCACCGGGGAAAATGTAATGACCCCCAACCAAATCTAAACTAACTTTTTGCTAACTGCGTATGGAGTTTGGTTTAGGACTTATATCAAACACTTTGCAACACTATTCAAATTCCACTGAATATTGTCCAAATCTAGTAGACTGATTTTGCATTGATTTACAATGAAGGTTTTTATGGTTTTGTGTTCAACACTCGTGGAACATAATTGACTACCAAATGTGAACATAAAAAATATACATATGTATTTAATACTGAGAAATACACTCACATCAACCCAAGAATATATTTGGCAATTTGCAATTTTTTATTGCCTGTAACAGCAGTACAAATAGGTGTTTAAAATAAGACTTCAAGTGTACCTTTAGGTCTGAGTTTGACTGTTTGTTACAACTTCCTGGTATGTCTTCCAATTGATATCTACCGAGTCTATGATGAATCAAATTTTATGTTTCAAATTTTCAATGTGAATGTTCATTGTTCAATGAATCATTGAACTTATAATTATGAATCATGATTCATAATTTATGAAGAAATTTGAAATATGCAAGCATGATGTGACTGTGACATGTTTTTTTATAAATAAATATATATATATATATATATATATATATATATATATATAGTACCCCCGACGTGCCCAGGTGCCTTGTTTCAAAAAGTAACATCCTCGCCCCATACCTGTCCTTGTACCCAAGTTTCCTGGCAACTTAGATTGGGACACTCTTATATTATATAAAGAGATCAAAATCCTTGATATAAAGAATTAAAGTTGAGCAAAACTCTCTTTGATATACATAATATCTCCAAAGACCTCCTCCTATTAAGTTTTATACACTCTTACTTGCTATATACATGAGAAACTAAGTTGCACGAAACGAGGAAACGTGACCAACCCCCCAAATTTTGGAAACGGGGTAACGCAATAAAAATATATGTATATATATATATATGAGCAAAAACAAAGTTATTATAAAACATAAACCATAGATTATTAATAACATTTAGCTGCAAGCAGCATTGCCAATCGATAAATGATAAATGATACAGATAAAATTTAAATCATGCATGTACATTACATTTTACTCATGAACCCAAGTCTATATCATTTCATTCATCCTAGTAATATCCAAAAACAGCCTTTATAAACAAGGCTATATAGTATAAATTTAGTGCAGTAAGAGAGAGGTCCAAGTCAGCAGATTCTAGCTTGACATCCAAATCTGCCCAAGGCCCATTGCTATATTTTGGGCCTTAACTGCCTAAGTGATCTTATTTTTATAACTTTCTTCAACCTAATTAGAAGCATCTAGAATTAAATTTTATTTTAAATTTTGTGTATTAACCCTTAACTGTTAAAATATGTGGGTGGAAAGAGACTTTACGTGCCAGTTTTTTAAGTGACGAGCTTTTATTTGATGGGAAATGTGTCATGCAAGAGAGGAAATGTGTTTCAATCCATACGAACACATTTCCCATACGGGAAACATGTTTTGTACCATACGCGTTTTAGCATTTTAGTGAGTTTCCAAGGGTGAAACAAGTGTCAAACCCAAGTTTCATGCAACTTAGATAAAAAACTTTGCATATTTGTGTATAATGGTTTGAATTCACATGGATGCACAGACACACACACACACATATATATTGAAAATATGAATATTGTATGTATTTTTGCTCAACCGATTTTTCGATCCAGTTTGTTTCCTGGTTTTTGTCTGGTTCTAGTTCTCGGGGTCAACCAGATCGACCACTGACCCGATTCTAATAACAATGCTCCAAATGCAACTTTCTAAGCAACTTGAGCAGTGACAGCTTACAGCTAGAGGACACGTTGGATTCAGATCGACATTCCAAACAATTAACCACATTCGTACACTCGAGGCATTCATTGAGGAGGCTCGCCACCACTCTTCGAATGTTTATTGTTGACTTGTAGACTTTCAAAAGGTGTTTGATTCCATACCTAGAGTGGCATTATTCCAGAGGCTCAGAGGCAATTGGTATTTCCGAGACCCTTTTGACTACCGTTAAGAGATTACATGAGTTGGTTCTTGGTTGTCTTCGCACCGCCCACAGGATCTCAAATTTCATCAAGAGTACCATTGGGGAGAAACAGGGATGTCTGTTATTCCCCACTTTATTTGGAATCTACATCAACAAGCTAAATTCCTTCCTTCATGAGCACATTTAGGACGACGATGGGTGCCTTCTCTACCAGGTCTTGATCTCCAGCATGCTCTTCACTGACGATGTGGTCCTCTTGGCCTCATCAATGAACAATGAACTTAGGTAAAACCAAGGTCATGAGTTTCAATGGGTCAAAGAAGTTACTCATTGATCTTCATTTATTTTTTAGAGTGGAGGAGATTGAGATCACTAGCATCTATACCTCCTTGGGGGAACAGTTCATTTAGTCTGCGGCATGCCCTTCAACCCTACATCAACAAAGGTTACAGATCCCTAGCCCTTCTCGAGAGGCAATGCTTCAGACACCATTTTTGAGACATCTCATCCAAGATGTCTCTCATGGACACTCTCATTCGACCCATAGTCCTCTATGGATAAGAGGTTTGGAGGCCTTGCTTACTAGTTTGTAATTGGGCCTTAGCTGAGAGGGTGCAAATCCTCCTTCATCGCATCATCAAATGCAAACAATCAATACCTCAACCCATTATACTAGCAGAGTTTAGTGCCCGACCTTTTTGACTAGAGGTTGTGTTCATACTTGTCTCTCTTACATCGCCTTCGGATATTTGTTAACTCAACGAAGGAGTGTGACCGATACTCGTACCTAGCCTATTTGTCATCATGTTTCATTGCCTTAGCTAGCCCTTCTGGTCACACAAGGTGTTGGTATGCAGGGGTTGCAAATATTCTGGCATCCGTTGGTATTATGATGGACCAGTTTTCTCCATTTAGATATTCCCTAAATGCACCTGATTGCCTCTTACCTACCAGAAAGGAGTTAAACATAATCACTAGAGACAATATTTATAGACGGTATGTGCAGGTTACTTGGATCAACCCTCATTGTGGGTTACGTCCAAAGATGGGTTCTACATTGCATATGTCATGGATTTCAGGGATGGTCTCATTGTTCGGCCCCAATACACACTCTGCCAATGGGCACACGCTCTTAATATTCCTTTAGGCTAGTTCAAAGTGGGCTCCCATCGTCTCAGGGTAGAGATAGATCACCAGATCAACTGATCAAATAAGATTTGCCAGGTATGTCACCTTCGAGAGGTTGAGTGAGAGGAACACTTCATCTTTTGGTGTTCCTTCTACTATGAGATTCGCAAGCAATTCCGTTGTCTTTTTAGGGACCTTCTCATGTAGCTTTAGGCTTTGACTAGCTTCTTCAAGAATCCTGATCAGAGATGCTCGGCCTTATACCTATAGGAGGCACTTCGCTTCACTCCTTCGCCTTCCAGTGACATTCTCAATCAAGAACAACCTTGGTACTCAGCATATCACTTCCTTCTTTCAGTGCTTCCTTCCTCTAGGGGCGCCAAGAGATAGACAAACAACAATACTTCCTTTGACCACAGATCAGTTAGGACACGAAGGACCTCCTCCACTTCCACCTGACACCAGTGACATGGCTAGTCTCAACCCCATCCTAGCAACCAAATGACTCCACCCAAAACATAGTAGTAGGCTCCCCACTCCAGGTGGCAGCATACTACCCACTACAGCGCATCTTCCAGTTCTTCCTCTAGACAATGCACTCTTCTAAGATTTCTCTAGTCGATCTCGGATGGTAAGAGAGATGCTTCTAGCACTCCATGATGGACTCGCCATTTTTGTATCACCACTTTCAGATCCACTCTCTCTTCTGGATTGGATCTCTTTGTATATCTCTCTTCTGGACCAATTCTCCATCTATGGAGCTAATTCCTTCTGGTTTGGTCTTTAGGTTAGAGTTTTGCTTCATGCTTTTTATAGGGGCCGCCTTAGTGCTCCTACTTTGTATTGAAATCATGGTACCACACAGTCTCATTGATCTACTTTTGTGATCAATTTTTGGACATTAATATAATTACCTTACCTTTTTTCCCGTGATTAGGAACATGAGTAGGAGCAGTTGGAAGTGTCCGTGCACACAAACAATAGTTGCACGCACCCCACACAATGTTGGACGTTGTGAAGCTAAAGGCAAAGATCCTACATTTGGAAACTTGTTAGTGATTGGGGGTGGCATCTCTACTACATGAATTTAATCACCATCATAATCACCCAATTGTTCAACCTCCAAGCACTCTAAAACTATGGCTCCATCCTCCAAATTAGCCTCCTTCGGATTGTTGTCCTAAGTCACATATGTTCTGCAACGATCAAAGTTAATTTCCCAGCAAATTTCCAACATGGGAAAGAAATAACAAAAATCCATATAGAATAGTAATAAAAACATATATAAATGATTGAATAAAAGAATGTTGATGATACAATGACCATGTGACGGTGTACTTATAGCATTGACTAGTCACAATGGTTGGTAGGTAATGTCCTTTCAATAGGTCATGCCTTTTAAATAGGATGTGTCATTTCATTAATTATTATTGTTATTCCTATTTATATATTTCAAATTGTATATTTATACATTTATGTTCATTACATTGCCTACCCCTTTAAAAATGTTTTTCCTCAAAGCATACAAGTTATGTCTTTGCTCGGGCTTGTAATGCCTTCTCAAGATTATTCATTCTTAAGCCCAACATTTTTTATGACCCAAAGCAAAATGATCTTCCAAGTGTAAAATAGAGTTGTTGAATTGTATAAGTCATACCACCCTAATTCAATCTTCTGCAGGTTTGAATGACAATGACTTCTATGATTTGGAGGACGAAAGGACTCCATATTTGAGTTTTTCATCAATATAGTAGAATCTCTACTTAGCTTTGTATATTGATTTTGACTTCGATTAGTTTGTTGATGAACTGCATCATTCAGATGGCAATAAGGTATCCTTGTATGTGGTGTCATGTTTTCAAAACCCTTGTCTTTTGATACTTATGTTGACTTATTGGTTGGTAAGATTTTGATTGGATCCGTATTTGTTCATTTTTCCATTGTCTTGATGTTTACATATGATGACTTATTTATTTCAATAAGATCAATCGTTGTTTCTTTATCAATTAGGGATTCCTTGCTAATAGATTTCTCTAAATTTTTCTGTAGCAACTTCTTGTCATTCTTTAGCTTATAGATTTGGGTAAGTAAACTTTGATTATGTACCTTTAAGCATGAAAGCTATCCATCTTTCTCTGGTTTTCTGACTGCTCTTTTTTTAATCTTTTGATTTGCTGAAGCAGCCTCTGATTAAGGTTCCTTAGGCTAGAATCTTCATCTTTTGTTGATAATTGATTCTCAAGATCTTCATTATTTGTTTTAACTTCTGAACACATTGCCGCTTATCCTTTGACTTCTTGATTTTTGCAAGTAGTTTTTTATTATGATTTATTCATCAAGAAATTTCTTCATCTTTTTTAGCAATAACTTTGTCACATTCTTTTTGCCAATCCTGAAACTTTTGTATTGACTTCTAACTATCTTGAAGGATAACTTCTGATGTGTCCTTATAGTCTTCTAATGAGAACACTTCTAAGCATGGCGTCATTGTAACATCATGTAACATTATTTTCTTCTTCTTATAGGAGAATGCCAAAAACAATTAAGTACTCAATGTTTCTAGCCAAGCTGACCCAAGAATTATGTCAACCTCGTTTTTATTCATAGTCGTAACATTGAATAGAGATATGTATTTATAACCATCAATTGTCAAGTGTAAGCCTTAATTCCGTATTCATTGCCTTAAATGCCTTTCTTTTCAATTATACTTGGCTCTGGAATCATTAATTGATTGACAAAATTTACATTAATGTAATTTCCCTTACAGTTTGCACCAATAACAATGTTAATCTATTTTTCTTGAATATTTCCATTCAATGTTAGTAATCCAAAGCACGAGAATTCAATACCTTTCAACTTTCCTTCTTAATAAAATCCTTCTTTTTCTATTGAATAAATTCTAAATATTTAAGATTTAATATCACCTTGGTTTATATTCTTCTTTGAAACTTCGATGAACGTACCCTTCTTCCCTTAATTATTTTTAGTAATTCTTCAATCAATTTTTGGGAGTTATGACTTAGCCTTGGAATCTTCCTTCCATAACTTCAAAAGACTAATAAATAAACTTGCACTTATAAAGAGTTTAATTAATTCTAGCCCAAGTAATTACACCCTTCGCTTGTAACTTTATTTACTGAAGAGTTTACGTAATTCAGCTGTACCTTTATGGACTTTATCGCTTTATATATTTTTACTAATGCTTTTGGCAGCTACTCGATGGGCACCATTTAACAAAGAAAATACTCTATTAATGCTATTTATGATTAATTAACCATGTATGATCAGCAATTTAGCCAGTTAAACCCTCACTCACATATAACTTCACCATCATAAGAGCCGTGACTAATAGAATTCGCACTGGTATAACCCTATCGCATTGTCAATCCCACAATAACATTTCAATTTGACATGTTTGAAAATTCACTATTGTAATTGCACAGAGTTATTTTATTTTATGACATCGACTACGGCACACCAGTGATACAGCTCGATTTTAACTACACCAAGGACCAACAACTTCGGATATACCTGAAATTGGTGGCGGCTGTATGATGTTTGTGCGATTTTAAAGGTGGCTCAATCTTTCCTTAACAGCGGCAGTCTAATTTTTAAATGCAGTGTGAAATCACAAGGTGGCCGTACAGTGGATATTTCCTTGACGGTGGCAATCTAGGTTATAATTGCTCCCTGCATTCAGTACTGGCATCTTGTCTTATGCACAATCCAGATATTGCCCATAAATGCTCTTGATTTATCTCATAACAACTTTTTTTTATTTTTCCCCCGTTTACTTGATTATCGTCCTTTAATTTTGGATAGTATTAGTAATTGTTGGAAGCAATCAATCATCAATTTGCAGCATATCCTTCCAAACTTTAAAATAGCTAGAACCCAAATCTGGTCAAAAACCTTGTTCAGAGAAATTCTGAAAAAATATGACTGTAATATCCCCCTTACTAATAAGATGAAATTCAGTTGAGTTTACGGCTGATATGTTTACTTATTTGGTTCTGCACTTTTGTCAAACTCTTGTCCTACCACCTCTTTAATAGCTGACATGTTTTCCTTCTTACTGCTGTAATACCCCTTCCTCAATCTGCTGGTATAAACTGAGCTTTACTGCTTCTATATAGAATTTATTTGGCACACTACTTCCATCAAACAGTTTATTCTACTACCCCTTACTAATTTTGATTGAAGGCTGAGATGATTATCAGTTATGTGTGCATTTTCTGGGTTATGGTTTTCGTCAAACACTTCATCACCACCCTCTCATACTCTTAATGGCTGCTGTTACTCTTGCATAGTCGGATTGATTACTTACACATATGACAAATACAAACTAATTCCATATATAATGACCATAACATATGAATAAGCTGTAAACAAGTTAGTAAGAGGATTCAAGCTGACCTGGTACATTACTGAGCAGCACTTTAATGATAATAATTCGTTCCTTGCAGCAGCAATAGTACATCATATGTATAATGTTCATATTCTGGAGGTTAAATGCAGATGCGATATATGAGTATTGGCAGCAAATGGTACTAACACAGTCTGATATGAGGAATATGCACCCAGTCACTGATTGAACACACTGTCAAAGTAGATATACCATCTGTCCACTAGCAAACTCATCAATATAATTCAACACAAATGATTTCTAACTGTATTCTCTCCTGTAGATAACAAACCAGCAAGGTACAACCCCTTATGTGTAATGTGCAGCCAAGCAAGGTACAGTACAGCCCAGCAAGCAGCAACACTGCCCAGAATTACAGTGTACGGAACGGCTAACAAAATAGGCGAGACTTCTTCTACCATGGGAGTTATTGCTTCTCCCGAGGCAAGTTCTCATCAAACGGCCCTCCTGCACTCACCTGGGGAGAAGCAAGAACTCCCTCAGTAAAATAAGTTTTGCCAACAAAATAGATGCCAGTAAATATAGTGTATGGCCCAATAATAGAATATTGAAGCTAAAAATGCACTGTACGGCCTCCACAAAGGATGTATGCACCTGGAAGTAGATAGTACCACTCTGCAAACTTCAGAAATGAATGTATCTCTTGAGTCTTTTCCAATCTCAGCAAATAGCAAGAAATCTCCTTAGAAATGCAAATGTCTCCTTCCACAATGAAGCTCTATGAGCGATTTCGCATTAAACAATAGTTAGGTGGATTTGTCTCACCACCGAAACTATTTCACCCTTAGGGTTTTCGTTCAAAGAGTAACAAGCAACAAGAGCTCTCCAAAATCACTTTTCAAAAATAATTCATGAACATCCGGAAATGAGCTCTCATCTCTCTTTTATAGGCCCCTTCTTCTTTTCTCCCCATTCACATAAATTATTGAAGTGACTTTCTAAAGATATTCTTCATATTATTAATCAAATCACTTTTCAACCCCCAAAATTGCTTTATTTTTTTTACACCTTTCTAGGTACTGAAAGTAACCCTATTTATCCTCCCATCATTTAAAGCTCTTCATCCTGGTTCCAACAAGTGTGCCATCACATGAGAGTATGGTGAATGGTGAAGTAGGAATGGGAGAAGGGGGAGGACAGATGGAATCTCTAACTGTATGGACCTTCAACCAACTAAAACACCTTCATTCAGCTCCAATGAGAGGTATGAATGGACTCTCCATTAACCAACTTGGAAAGGAATCCAACCCCCTCGAAATTGGTTCAGAAGCAGGGAGAGTGAACACTCACCGTGCAATGGACAAGCAAAAGCTCTCCAAAATTCCAAAGGCCAATTAACAAAATATCAAAAGTTGTTCTCCTTCCTCAAGACATCCTTTTATTAACTCCATGAGGCCTCCTAAGGTCGAATTTCCCTCCATAGGCTTCCACCAACTCATCTTAGTGGTTTAGTAACTCTTGTGACACTTGTCTTCTCCCTCATGCTCCAATTCTTTCCCCAATTCGAATGGCTGCCTCTAACTCCCAAATGTGCCCTCTTTGTGGCTATTTTTAGCCCTGTCATGTCATATTTGTCATAGATCCGCAATCAAGTCTGAATTTGTCATATTTGTCATAGAATCTTCCATCATTTGTTGTCATAGAGTGCATGGAATCTCCTTCCAAGTAGCACACATTGTCTTCTTAGTCTCTTCCTCTTCCATGGAAGTTACTATCCTCTACTAATTCGAATTCATTGGCTCATGATATGCTATGTGACACCACATCACCCTCCAAGAACGTTACATTCCCCATAGATTTGAATTTGAATGAAGGTCATGCCAAGTGTGTGGGGGAATCTAGCCACCCAAGGACTCCTTAAGCCTCCAATTGTCTCCATGAACCAATGCCACCTTATTTTCTTAACATTTATTATTTACCAAGTTGTCAGGAACCTTGGGTACAGGGATGGGTACAGGGACTGGGACGCCACTTTTTGAAACAGGGTACTTGGGTACGTCAAGGGTACTGTATATATATATATATTATAAAAAAATGTCATAGTCCCATCATACATGCATATTTCAGATATTTTCATAAATTATCAATCATGGTTCACAATTATAGATTCAATGATTATTTGTACAATGAGCATTCACATTGAAAATTTGAAACATAAAATTTGATAAATCATAGACTCCGTAGATATCAATTGGAAGACTAGAAGTTACATAAAATTTGATAAATCATTGTACCAGGCAACTGTAACAAACAGTCAAACTCAAATCTGAAGGTACACTTGAAATCTTATTTTAAACACCTATTTGTACTACTGTTACAGGTAATAAAAACTTGCAAATTGCCAAATATATTCCTGGGTTGATGTGAGTGTAGTTCTCAGTATTAAATACATATGTATATTTTTTATGTGCACATTTGGTAGTCAAATTATGTTCCATGAGTATTGAACACAAAACCATAAACACATTCATTGTAAATCAATGCAAAATCAGTCTACCAGATTTGGACAATATTCAGTGGAATTTGAACAGTGTTGCAAAGTGTTTGACATAAGTCCTAAACTAGACTCCATATGCAGTTAGCAAAATATTAGTTCAGATTTGGTTGGGGATCATTACATTTTCCCCAAAAGATTGCATTTTACTGAGTCGGCCATATCCCCGAAGTACCCAAACATGGGGTACGAAGTACTATTTTGCCCATAAGTACTCATTTTTTTATATAGGCGTCTCGGGTACGTGGAGCCAATATGGGGTACGACAGTGTACGGCAAGAGACGTACCTTACGAGTACCCAAGTACCCGATACAGGTACCCAGTACGGATACGTGTACCCTACCCCCGGGTATGGGTACCCTGGCTACGTAGATTATTTATGTGACCTAATTAAATGTGAATATGGTAAACTAAGGTCCTTTTGGGTCCCATAGCTCCCTTGTTACAAAATTTATGCCTCCACCTCAACCTAGGGAACTAGTAGGTTGGTGAAACATTGTTTGCAAGTAGTCTTATTTGGGTGGGGACACTACAAAAACTTTAGCCAATCAAAATTGCACTCTGCAATTAATGCTAGAACCTATAAACACATACTGTTGAAAATATTTACAGAAACACAAGAAGTTAACTGTCAAGACCTGTTACTGATTTTTATTACTTATGAAATGAAAATCTGCCACTTGAAAACAGAGAACTGCTTACTGCTGAACTGAAAAACTGAATAATATATCCATAGGCCGGCCTTTCTCTTATAAAATTAAGAAGGGCATGCTTAGGGTTTACAGAAATAGATCTCAGGATATATGCCTTACCCACTAGGCTGCATGCACCTTACCTAATTGATGGATGCAAAATTAAATTAGAAGCTTATTGCATGAACCTTCACATGCAACCTGTCTAACAGTAACTCAAAATTAGGAAAGACTGCTATAAATAAAACTGAGACTTTATCTGAACTTAGAAGATAACCTTATCTTCAAAACTGAAGATTGAGGATAACCTGATCCTATCCTATCCTATGTATAGCTGGTGCATGCATGCATGCATCTGCCCTCAATGATGAAAGCCTAAATATAGTGATGTGCCATCTAGCCTTCTTTAGTGCTGCAACCTCATCTACAAACCATCATACAGCATGGACATCCATATTGTACAGATCTGTTGTGTGTGCGATGTTGCTGTAACAGAAAAGCGCCAGGATCAGCCACACATGTGCACAGTGCTGTAGAAGACTATCCAAGGTACACTCTCTAACAAAACCATATGTAAGATCCCAGACTACTCATTATGAACTAGATATGTGCCACCACCAATTGCATCCCTATGTGACAAGCATGGAACCCACCATGATCTATTTCCACGCATTCAAAGACCATGCAGAACCTTTCAGCGACTACTAATTATATCTCACAAACCTTGATATTTCCTTGAATTATTGCCAAACAAAGAAACAAACTAATTCCTCACGAATGAATTAGGAAAATACTAGGAACCCACATTTTTCAAAATTTGCTCAAAACTTCAAAAGAAACCAATGCTTAATTGAGGAAACTCCAAAAGTTTACATCTAAGGAGATGCCATGAAGAATCTAATGACAAAATATGGTAGCCAACACAGATGATGTTGGTGAACACCAGTTTGCACTCAAATGGATGGATAATAATTAATAACAATGTGGAACTTGCAAACATAGCATACCTATCACATAACAAGGTTTGAGTTAAATGAAAAAGAAAAGAGAACTCATCAAGGGTCACCGTACACTGACTGTAGAGAACTTCAGTGGATTGATATTATAGCCAGCGATGCGATGGAAACCTTAAGCACAGTCCCATGATGACTAGCTATCACCTCAAGGCACTTGAGGTTGTGCAGAAATTTCAGAATGGTGTGTATTTACTATTTACAAACACTTACCATTCTAAGGATCTATGTTCTCCCAGTGAGGATGTTTTCTCTCTAAAGATAAGAAACTGCACTCCCTAAAAGGTTAAAAACAAAGTATTCTTATCTTTCTATATTTTAAACTGGCATAATCTCTATAATTTGACAGCCTAATTAGTTCCAGTAGGAGTCCCAATGCATTTTGATTTTGATAACGTCAAATGACTCAATGAGAACACTGTAGCTTATGGTTCTAACTTCTAAGCCTCTCTTTTATGTGTATTGAATATTCTAATTTAGTTGTGTGATGTATCAATATTTTGTAAAAGTTCTAAATTCTTAAAAAAAATGTTCTTTATGTCTATATTTCATTTTTGTATCTGTAATATATATATATATCATGTCCTCCATGTCCTATTTTGGGGATCAACATGTCTCACGCTGGATCCTCGTATCACATGTCCTGCCTGTCATGTCTCCCAGTGTCATGTGCCGTAGGATTGAATGTATTGATAAAATCATGTTTATGAACAATGTGTCCACCATAAAAACCATTGAAACTCAAGACGTTTTTCAAAGACTAGGAAAACCTTAACGTCTAAAACTAGTAAACAACAAACAAGAATGTTTGTGGATGTTTTTATATCAATGGATGGCATACTTGGAGAACATCATTAGATTAGCAAAAAACCATTTTTGAACAACAACAATACATCAATTTGAATCAAACAATTGCCATCAATAATCTGTAGTGAAACAGAATTCATTGTATGGTCTATAAAATATGTTATATTATGAAGAGTTACAACCATTAAGATATCTGAAAGGAATGCATTATTTTGAAAAGAGTTTAAATAATGGTTATGACTAAATAGGATGCCAAAAAAAGGAAAGAAGGTGTGTTATTTCGAAGAGAGATTAAATACCACAATAGGTGGTGCTTAAAGACAAAACCCCTCATGTACTATACGTGTTTTTCGCAATCAAGTATGAGATCATGACAAATATGTGTTTATCAATGTGTGGATGATTCTTTATTAATTATACTTTTGTAGCACAATTTTGTTAAGCGTGTTCCATGTAGACTTTCACACTTTATATAAAGCCACTTCAAGATAACTAACACTAGAAGTACCTAGATCCTAAATCCTCCATGACACAATTAAATTCAAACAATCTAGTCATGGTGAAGAGCATATACACCAACATAATGAAGGTGGAGTAGTTAAAATCTTAATCAAATTAATGCACACAAGTATAAAATGTGTTATCTTTCCCAACTGTCTAGTAAAAAAAAGGTACCTTTCTCAATGCCTCCTCTTTGCTAGGTTGATTTTGATGCTGAAGGCGAATGAAGTAGAGTTGAAGTTTTTTTGCTGCTTCCATGAAGTCCCTTGCATGCCTCTCCACATCAACTGTATGAATGTAGTTGGCACATGAAATTTTCAACATTAAATCAGTATTTAAAACAAGTTAGCTAGAAGAATTATAACAAGAGCAAAAGAGTGACCTCCATTGATTCCTTGACTTTGTCCCCTTTCGAGAGGCAGGAATTAGGAACTAGGCTCAGAAGAATTAGGAGATTAGGAATTGAAGAGGCAAAGGATATCAAGAAGTGTCAGTGATTTCAAAGCCTGCAGAGTTGGTCATATCTGGAATGCAGATGTCTTAAAGAAAAATGTAAAGACAAACAAACAACTATTAGAATAGAAGCACAAAGAGAGAGCTTTTGAATCTTCACATACTATTCGCTCACTTATATAAAAATATAAGATAATGTATATTAATTTCCATAAATGACCAAAAGAGTAGGCCTATGAGACTTGAAAGTACATTCAATTATAATAAAATTGCACAAGTGCAAAAGGCTACTCCAATAAGTAACAAATAAAAGATATAAGCAATGTTCCACCATGTTTCAAGATAGGGGGCATGGGAACAAGGAAACACATTTTGGGGACGTGTGGAGACACTCCCCAAATTTTAAGAAATATCATGGGAAACATGGTAGTCCCCGACATAGGGGACCTTGTTCAAAATCCTAAGAAAATAAAAATTTAAAAATATGAGAAGCAATAATAAATTACAAACATGACAATGAAAGTATATAATAAATATTCATATTGACTTCAGGGTTTTTATTTTTTTGTTTTTTAAATAGAATTTCTCTAAGGTTGTAGGGCAAAATACATAGGACGGTGCCTAGGAGTTCCCTTTTCGAGGGAAGGGGGGTGCCCAAGAGTCTCATAGAAAAGTGAAACATATCCCTTGCATTTCTTCTAGATTCCCCGATTGGGAAACATCCCCCCTTTCCTCATCCCAAAAACATGGGAAGCATGAGGGATGTGCCCCCCACCCATGGGAATGTGTACCCATGTAACACTAGACATAAGTGACTTAAGTAATACAACAAAGAAAAAACAAAGTCACTATATATCGTTAGCAAGAAGCCCAAGGAGTTAACTCAACTAGTTGTCACCAATGTTGCTGGAAATTTGGCTAGTCATGTGCCCACAAGTGCCCAACTCAAATCCCCCTGGGTTGCCCACATTACTCTACAACAACAAATTTGCTAGGGATGCCACCCAAGTATGTGGAAAAGCATCCCTTTAGTTTCCCCACGAGGTTTTCCTTGGAAAGAAAAATATATCATTAGGAAGAGATGAAAAGGTGGAGATGAAAGATTTTCATGAACCCCAACCCGGTTTCAAGCCTTTTGGCTTCACTACATAGTTTAATGCCCAAGCCCTCTATGCACAAATTTTAAACCAGATTTGACCAAAACTGAAACACATGAAGTTCTTTTTCCAAAATTAAACAATTCAGAAATTTTCTTTTTCAATCAAAATTTCAGACAACCAAACACACATGAAAATGACACACTTGTTTTTTACCAATGGTCCAGGATAATAACCCCTAAGCGAAAACCTATTTCTAAGTGTGAGATTTATTATTTTTCTTCAGTAAAAATACATAAATTAAATCAACAGTATTTATCAGAATTTCTGTCTCGAAATTTGAACCCAACTACTGAATTTTTCCACCTCGAAATTCGTGCCAATTATGCCTGTACAGACAGAATTAAATTATGTACCTTCACCTCGAAATGTGTGCCGACCATACTGCTGTACAATCACCTCGAAAACTTTGTCCGTTCGTAATGTTGTACAGATTCTCAAATTTTGGGTCGTACCTCAATTTCTGTGTCCATCCATACTATACGGATTTCTCGAAATCTGTGCAAAATTAATGCTGTACGAATTCTCGATTTCAGTGCTACTGTATGGAAATATTCTCCTCGAAATTCGTGCCAGACTTCTCCTTGAAATTTGTGCTTCTCGAATTTTGTGCCCAAACTTTTTTTTGTTTCTCTCTCTTGCTGGTTAAGAAATCTCTTCAAAACCCTCACTCTCTCTTTCTCTTCCTCTCTCCAAAAATGTCTTTTGGAAATGATCACAATGAATGATTGAATGCCTTGCCCTAGCCCTTTTTGTTCATGGTAACTTCTCCTGTCAATCTAATGGTCAAAATTAGATTAGATGAAGGGTTCACATTAAATGCTCCATTAAATATTAATTAAATGACATTTAGTGCACCTCATGTCATTTAATAAAGTTAGAACAACCCCTTTCTATTTAATCACTCACTTAACTTTATTTAAATGTGAACTTAGGAAAACCATGACTTAGCCTTTTTAATAAAGTCACTTTAAAAATATAAAGTACTTCTCACTTCATTAAATGCACATTGACTAGGTGTCAAAACTTAAGTGTCCCTGTCCACCCCAAGGCAAGTCTAGGTGGACAAACACTTCCTAGGAAACTATTCAACAACACTCCCTCTTACCGAGGAAGGTGTTTTTCACCACTCCCAACTTATCTCTGAAGTAGACATGCTTCCCTCTACCCAAAGCCTTTGTGAGAATGTCAGCCACCTACTCATCTGTAGAAACATACTGCAACTGAACAGCTCCTCTCGGAACATAGTCTCTGATAAAGTGATATATATCTCTATATGCTTCGACCTGTCATGAAATACTGGATTCTCAGAGAGCTTGATGCAACTCTGATTATCACAATGTATAACTGTAGGACTCAACTATAACTGTAGGACTCAGCGCCTGATCAAATAAGTCCACCATCAGCTTGCGAAGCCACAAAGCCTCACAACTAGCCTGGCTGGCTGCCATATACTCAGCCTCAGCAAAACTCAATGCCACTGACATTTGCTTCCTGCTGAACCACGACACGACTGTCGAACCCAAGCTGAAGCAACAACCAAAAGTGCTCTTCCGGTCTGAAACACTACCTACCCAATCTGAATCTGTAAAGCCAACCAATCCCACTCCACTAGATCTCCTATAATCCAATCCATAATCAGTTGTACCTGCAAGATATCTCAATATGTGTTTTGCAGCAGTCCAATGCACTCTCTTGGGCTCCACCATGAACTGAATGAGAGTGTTCACTGCAAAACTCATATCTGGTCTGGTGTTGACCAGATACATCAACGAACCAATAAGTTGACGATATAGAGTAGGCTCCACCAACTCTCCCTCAGAAGCATGAAGCTTCATCCACTTGGTAATCATGGGTGTAGACATGGGTCTGCAATCAGTGGTATGAAATCTCTTTAGAAAATCTCCAGCATATTTTCCTTGCCCCAGGAAAACATGTCCATCCTCCTGCCAAACCTCCAACCCCAAATAATAGTGCATCAACCATAGGTCAGTCATCTCGAACTCTGAAGCAAGATCCTTCTTGCATGCATGAATCAGGTGTTCTCCCCCAGTAATGAACAAGTCATCAACATACAGCAGAAGAATAAGTGGAACACCACCAACCACAATGTAGTATAGGTTGGGATCCGCTTCACTCTTCTGAAACCCAATCGAAAGCAAGTAGGAATAGATCTTGGAATACCAAGCCCGAGGGACTTGCTTCAAACCATACAAGGCCTTTTTCAGCGTGCAAACATGAGAATCTCTCTCATACACCTAAAAACCCTGTGGCTGCTCCAAATACACCTCCTCCTGTAGAAAACCGTTGAGAAAAGCGGTTTTCACATCCATCTGATGGATCTTCCAACCCATCTCTGCCACGACAGAGATCACTGCTCTGATCGAAGAAAATCTGGCCACTGGTGCAAAGGTCTCATCATAGTCAACTCCCTCAACCTGTGAGAACCCACGTGCAACAAAACAAGCTTTGAACTTCTCAATACTGCCATCTGCAACATGCTTTATCTTGTAAAGCCATTTGGAAGTCACAACAAACTTCCCTTATGGTCTTGGAACCACTTCCCACGCCCCATTCTTCATGATGGAATTGTACTCTTCCATCATGGCATCTCTCCAAACCTGGTGTATGGAAGCCTCCTCATAAGTAGTTGGTATGGTGTCACGCAAGCTAGTCGAAAAGAAAATCTCTCAGGTGCCTTGCTCTCTCTAACCTTCCTCTTGGGTGGTCCAACTAACTCCTATGCTTCCTTCATCAACTCCTTTAGCCAACTTGGCTTTCTCTTCCTGGAGGAAGCATCTTGTCTCACACTCTCCTCTACCTCATCAGGAAGAGAAAGCATCCTGTCTCAGACTCTCCTCTACCTCATCATCAAACACCTGTCTCTTTGAAGAAGTACCAACAACCTGAGAACCTGTCCTTGGTGAACCTGAACCTGTACCAGTAGAACTCGAATCACCTAAAGGTGTAGCATGTGAACCTGTGATCCGTGAACTTGTTTCTGTACCAAAAGTACCTGTGGACTGAGCCCCTGAAACTGAAGAACCTATAACCTATGACCCAGTCACACCTGAAACCGGTGACCCTGTACTCTGACTCGCTGAACTCTGAACTGTCACCTGTGGAGTACTCTGCTGCTCCTCCATCTCAAAATCTAGAGACCTCCTGAAGGCTTTCTCCACCTCAAACTTCACCTCCCTCCTCACCACAACTTTCCTCTCTGTAGGAAGGTATATACAAAAAGCCTTCGATGTCTCATCATAACCAACAAAGATACCCCTCTCGCCAGTAGCCTCTAACTTTGTCCTCTTCTCAGAAGGGGCATGTGAGTATGTAAGGCAACGAAAAATCCGAAAGTGACCTATCTCAAGAACTTTCCCTGTAAACATCTCCTCAGGAGTTTTGCACCCCAATGCACGGTGCAGACTCCTGTTCAGAACATAAACAGCAGTGATATAGGCCTCTGCCCATAGAAAGAAAGGAAGACTATGATCATGCAGCATGGCTCTAGCTGCACCCACTATCGAACAGTTCTTCCTTTCAGCCACTCCATTCTGTTGTGGAGTGTAACTATCAACTGCCTCTTGATCCCCTCCTACCGACAATACTCATCGAAAGCGTGGGAAGTATACTCACCCCCATTGTCTGACCGAAGTACCTTGATCTTCTTTCATGTCTGGTTCTCCACAAGAGCTTTGAACTCTTGGAACTGAAGCAAGACTTCCTCTGATCTCTTGTTTCTAAGGAAGTAGATCCAGGTCTTCCTGGAAAAGTCATCGATGAAAGTGACATAATACTCGTATCTTGTCAAAGAGGTAGACGACATGGGACCACACAAATCTGAATGTATCAACTAAAGCACTCCCTCTGATCTGGAATCATTGCTCGGAAAAGCAGTCTTGGTGTACTTTCCCAAAGCACACCCTCTACACACACCACTCGACCCTGTGTTGAACTCAGGCATACCTGTCATCATCTCTCTCAGCATCCTCAAAGCTGGATGGTGAAGATGGGCCATCCTCCTATGCCATAGTTCACACAACTCACTACTGCTCTGAGTGCGTGACAGTGCATGATGTGGCTCGAAGAGAAGCTTGTACAGTTTCCCGCATCTGACTCCAATCACCTGTGAATCAGACGGACCTGCTGCCTTGGGAAAGATGTAAACTTTCCCATCAAGGACATATACACTGAAGCCTCTGTCCTCAATCATGAAAACTGAAACAAGGTTATTCTTGAGCCCAGGGACATACAACACATCCCTCAGAAACATAGGCTGCATGGACTCCCTCTCAAAACGGATAGTCCCACGACCAACTGCTCTCACCACTGTGTCATCTCCCAATACAACCTCCAACTCCAAGTCTGTCTCTGACATATCTGAAAACATATCACGATCACCTATCATATGACTAGAAGCTCCACTATCAATGTACCAAGTGGAGGAAGTAGTGGTAGCACTCAACGAATGCCCAACAATCATGGAATGCTCCATGTGGTCCTGAAAGTCCCTGCTGGTGATAGAAGATGCTCTCTCAACACTGACACCTGCAAAGAGAGAAAAATATTTCTCAAACCTCACAGCAAACTCATCAATCTCTGTTGAAGTTGTTGTCTGTTGTTTCTTCTTCTTCTTGTTTGGACACTATCCAGCATAGTGTCCCATCTTCTGACATGCAAAGCATTTTAGTTTGCTCAAGTCCTTCTCCCCATGATGCTGTTTGGCTCCATCCTTGGAGCCCTTCTTGAACTTCTTCTTCTTCTTGCCCTTCGCTGCTAATGCAACATTCTCCTCATCATCCCTGTGATGTGATGAACTGCCCTGTAAGTAACCTCTCTGTGTCTCCTCTTGTGTGAGATCATCCCACAATCGATCCCATGTGGGCATGTTCTCCCTACCAATGATAGTCTACACAAACACGGTCCGCTGCTGAGTCACACCATTTAGTGTTGTACGCACCATCTCAGCATTCCCTATCACCTCACCTACAGCTGCAAACTCATCTCTTACCTGTGTGATCTTGGTAAGATATGAGGCCATGCCTTCCTCTTTGCCCATGTGAACACTCTTCAACTTCTCCCTCAACACCATCTTTCTGTTTTCATTCGAACTCTGGTAAAGATTTGTTAAAACTGTCCACATCTGAAATGCATGATCTTTTGCTAATATGTGAGGGATTACATGATCCTTCACGGCATCAAGTATAACCCTCATTTCCCTCACATCCCTTTTCATGAAAGTTTCCTTATCAACCGCATCAGCAGGTACTACTACAGGATTAGTAGTTGTACTGTGAACTATATCCCATAGTTCATTTTTTTCAAGTATCAAACTAATTCTAGCCTTCCATGGGCTAAAATTTCCAAGCCCCTCTAACCTGTCTTCAACTCTAAGACCAAACACCATGGCTACAACCTATAACTTCAAGCAAGCTGTTCAAGAATTTCTTTTCTCCAAATCCTTGTTTTCTGAATGTTCAAATTCTGAATTTTTAATGTGCTCTGATACCATGAAAGTTTTTCATGAACCCCAACCTAGTTTCAAACCTTTTGGCTTCTTTGCATAGTTTAATGCCCAAGCTATGCACAAATTTGACCAAAACTGAAACACATTAAGTTCTTTTTCTAAAATTAAACAATTCAAATATTTTCTTTTTCAATCAAAATTTCGAACTCAGAAAATTTCAAACAACCAAACACACATGAAAATGACACAATTGTTTTTTACCAATGGTCCAGGATAAAACCCCTAAGGGAAAACCTATTCTTGAGTGAGAGAGATTTATTATTTTTCTTCGGTAAAAATACAGAAATTAAATCAATTGTACTTATCAAAATTTCTGTCTCAAAATTTGAACCCAACTACTGAATTTTTCCACCTCGAAATTCATGCCAGAGGCTGCCTCAAAATTCGTGCCAATTCTACCTATACGGATAGAATTAAATTTTGTACCTTCACCTCAAAATTTGTGTCGATCGTACTGCTATACAATCACCTCGAAAATTGTGCCTGTCTGTACTATTGTACAGATTCTCAAATTATGGGTCGTACCTCGATTTCTGTGCCCATCCATACTATAAAAATTTCTCGAAATCTATGCAAAATTAATGTTGTACGGATTCTTGATTTCAGTGTTGCTATACGGATTCTCGATTTCAATGCTGTTGTACGAAAATATTCTCCTCGAAATTCGTGCCAGACTTCTTGAAATTTGTGCTTCTCGAATTTTGTGCCCAGTTTTTTTTTATGTTTCTCTCTCCCACTGGTTAAGAAATCTCTTCAAAACCCTCACTCTCTTTCTCTTCCTCTCTCCAAAAATCTCTTTTGGAAATGATCGCAATGAATGATTGAATGCTTTGCCCTAACCCTTTTTGTTCATGGCAAATTCCCCTCTCAATCTATTGGTCAAGATTAGATTAGATGAAGGGTTCACATAAAATGCTCCATTAAATATTAATTAAATGACATTTAGTGCACCTCATGTCATTTAACAAGGTTAGAACTACCCCTTTCTATTTAATCACTCACTTAACTTTATTTAAATGTGAACTGAGGAAAACCATGACTTAGCCATTTTAATAAAGTCACTTTAAAAATATAAAGTACTTCTCACTTCATTAAATGCACGTTAACTAGGAGTCACAACTTAAGTGTCCCTGTCCACCCCAAGGCAAGTCTAGGTGGACAAACACTTCCTAGGTAATTATTCAACAGGAGAGAGGGTAAGAAAAAGTATTTGTTGCCACATCAATCATTAAGAAGGCACCAATACATTATGTGATGATGTCATCCAAGGAGTGTCTAGGGCTGAGAGGGCCTAATTTTATGACCCTAGGAGGAGCTTGGAAACAGAGACTTCTAATATTTAAGGTCAATGGGAAGAATCTAGTAACGTGGGTATAGGTGATCTAGATTGAATTAGCAATCAGGCATGCTAAGAATGAATACTCCTTTGTATCCTAGTAAAGATGGGTTGTTTGGCCCCTGAATGCAAGGTTATGCCTAATCTCATTGATCTAATGCACGCTATGCCCAAATCCAAAGGGTCTGCATTGTGCTTTTCCCTTTCAAATTATGATGTAGGATGAATGAAAGAGGCAATCAAACTAACGAGACGAGGCATTGAAGAATCTTGCAAGGCCTAGTCTAGGAGTCACCATCTCATGCATGAAAAGAGCTAGGTACCTCTAATTGAGATGGAAAAAGGTGGAGAGGGACCTTCAAAGTCATAGAATAGAAAATGGTATCTCCCACGGATCTCATAATAAATAGGGCATATGAAAAATAAAACTACCCTAAAACTACACCTCATGCAAATGGCATAACTAACATAGCCTCTCTTCAAGTGGAATGTAGTTATCAAACTCAACCCAAACCTAGTGAGAACAAATTCTACTTGTTCAAGCAGGACCCTAAGGCCAATGCCCAATGCACCGTGTTACGTGGTACCAGTACCAGCGTAACTTCAGATGGGTCCCAGGGAGAGAGGGTCATTTTCTTTAGACCATGACGGGTGTTATCCAACATTTTCTGAGTGGTGGTCATGGTCAGACCCTTTGGTCCTTCCTTTAGGAGTACTATGGCTTAATGGCATTGTTACTGCCCTTTGTTGGGTTTTTTGTTAGACACCGAGAGGGGGGGTGAATCAGTGTGACGCCAATTTTATAACTTTTCTTAACTTGTCACAATTAACTACCAATTCATCATTCCATTATTCTACCAATCTTGTAATCATTACATAAACATCTTTCACTTCATCATTCACATATCATAAGCATTTGAATCATTAAAAACCATAACACAAAAGAACACAACACCATATAATTTAGTAAACTTTTTGTATTAGTTTTGGTCCGGCTACAACCGTTAGGTAAAATCAGCACCTACTGATACATAGAGCACCTACTCTGCATCCAGGACCCTGCCTGGTTTTCTTAGACCCTGCTAAGAAGGGTTTGAGGTATCCTAACCTCAACAGCAAGACAAGCTTGCATTTACAGTTAAAGCTCACTGTCTCAACACACTTTCATACATGTCACCAACACTTATCTCTAGTCCACTTCAGCACCTCTTCAAGGAGCATTCATCAGCACTTCTTCATACAGTCTCATTAACTCTTCATTCTGTCCACTGGCATCATGTCTTCATCACAAGCAATCTCTGTCACTATCATTTGTTATATCATATCAGACTGCTGTCACTGTCATATGAATGGTTGTCACTAACTTGTCAAGTCAATGTATGTCACTGTCAAGCTGTGACATAAAGATGTTATAACTGCTGTAGATGTCACATCAAGATATTGTCATTCAAGTTATCACTACCAAACCAATCAGTCACCTACACCAAAGGTATCACTTTGTCAAATCAAGAGTTGTTACAAATCTCTAAATCAATCAAAGCTGCTCAGCATACCATCAGATCTGAAGTCAAACCTCAACTTACTAAATCACAGTTCATCTCATTCAACTAATTCTACTATGACCTGTGAATGGTCCGCTCCAGCATGCAGATGATCTTCTTCTTGGCTACTAATTTGTTTAGGAATTTAGTGCCAACGGTCTTGGAGATTCTTCAACAATAGTTCTTGACTATGTCTGCTTTTATGCCTCTGTCATGCCTTAGTAAGTCTTCGAATCACTTGAAAGTATACATGTATTTTGCTACCTCCTTTTAAGATGCTCACATGACTGTTCAAGTTTGTGTCTACCCAACTTAATTGCTTCATGACTGATCTTAAACCATCAACACTGCAAACATTGCGGACTGCTTCATTGACTGACTTGTAGTATTCAGATCTATGGACTGTGCAACCTCAGACTGCATATTTCAAACTGTGGTATTGTGGTTGTCCTCGAATGCTTCATATGCATAGGACTGTCATTCTCCTATACTCATGTATGTCACTCAACTTTGTTGCATCATCAACAAGTTAGGGCTGTCAATACTAGGGTTGTCTTCATCTTAAACTGTGCATCAAGCTTGCACTATGTGTCAACTCTAACTGTGCATGTTTAGAAGTACCCTAAACAATGTCACACACTCAGACTTCAACCTCAGATGGTGTGGAACATTTTCATGCTGCTGGAAGAACAACTAGTTCTGTGAGATGTCACTATTGTATATCATGCTTAGGAAGAACCCTGGACATTGTGTAAAATTATATGGACTATATGTTATGGAAGAACCCAGAAAGACTTGTCAAAGGGCATAAAAGTCAGCCCCTAAAACAAAGAAACCTTCATTTACTGTAACCCTCGGATCTGAGGCTACCTCAGTCCACGACTTCCACCTCAGTCCACCAAGCACAAGCTGTCTCCACCATTAAAAATTCGGGACTGTGTATGATTGAACTGCTGCCATCCGAATTTTCTCAGTCACGAAAATCAAAGCAAATCTCACAACATATTCACCGGAAATCTCAGTCACAGTTGACTGTTGTTGCTCCTTCACCCGAGATCCCTCAGTCAACAAGCTTTCATCCACCGAGATTACTTCACAACTGTTCATCCACTATATACTGCTGTTCATCCACTATATATGAGGGTTGTTCATGCATGGCATAGTTCACGAGTTAGGGCATACTTCAATGCTGCTCACCATACACTCATACTGCTGATAAATACAGACTCAGTCAAGTAATTTGTTGACTGCTTCTTCTCCATCGAAAAACCTCAGATTACTGATCCACAATACGGGTTTGCAAACTTCGGGCTGTGAAAAAGAAGAGGTTAGGTCTCACACTTTGAGAAGGAACCCAAAACGAGGTTATGCTCTGATTCTCTTTAAAAAAAAATCGGGACTGTTCACCCAGGAGCAAAAGTATTGTTCTCCTTTGAAGGAAATTCGGGATGCTCTCAGCAGCAAAAAAAATAAGAATTAACCCACAATTATGTGAACCTTCATTTGTTGAGACCCTCGGATCTGAGGCTCCAACAGTCTACTGGCTGCCTTGGTAGGCCCGACATTCTTGGTTCATCTGCTGCCCACTGAAATTCTCCTCAGCTCACCGAAATCAGAGCTCCTTTTTCTTCCACAAAATCTCCACCTATTCACTGCAGCTAACTCAGCTAGCTCACCCAAAAATTAAACCAAAAATTCCACCGAGATTTACTACTGCTATTGTTGACCCCAACAACCCATAAGAAAATTGGATTTGTTCCTATGCTGAAGAAGTTCGTGGCTGTATATGCCCTTGAGCTCAGGGCTGCTATCCAAACTCCACAAAAAACAACTTCCAAGATGTTGTTGCTACTGCTCCGAGTTTCCACAGCAAAATTGCTTCAGCGAGATTCTTGCCTCTAACTTGTTGTGAGTATATTGCTGCCTTCAAACCCTTAATTTCTCAAGCTGTGAATACTTTCTCAAGAGATGAGCCCTTATTTGTGCTGCTTTATATAGCTCCCAAAACAGACCTTAAGAGAGGTCTTTTACTGTTCTTGATTGCGGTTGTCCTCTGCTGCCAATTTCACCCGAAATTCAGTGATCCACTGCTGCTGCCCCCGAAATTTACCTCAGTCCGAATTTCAGAGCTGTATCCTGCTACTGCGGCTGCCACAGTCCTTCTACACCCGAATTTCCTCAGTAAAGTCACAGCTGCGAGTTCTTTTACACTGTCTTCAATTTATATCAAAAAGGAAAAAAATTGTTGCCTTTGCTGCTGCTCCTTCCACAGTCCGAAATTTGCCTCAGTCAAACCTCCAAATTTTACCTCAGAGCTCTTTCCAAAATTCACACACTAAAATGAAATTTGTTAGGGTATTTATAATGGTTTTTCCACCATAAATTCTGGAGCCGACATGTATTTAAAATAAACAAAATTTAATTTCTTTATTTTAATTTAAGGAATGGTCAACGTTGGAGGAATTAGGCCGGCCGACTTCAAAAAGGTAAGATGGTAAGTGTTTTAATTTTTAATTTAAATTTGTTATTTGAATTAAATCACTTTATTCAAAATCCACCCACTTAAGTCACACAATCACTTCTTAGGGTTTGCAAGTCTTTAGGTGCCCTTTTATCTATACATCAAAGACTCATACACATGAGCCACACCATTTTCACCTAGTGTGGGTTCAAGGGCCTTCATAAAGGTTTCATGACTTCATTAAGTGATCAATGACCATATCTTCATGTCACCTAACCATGTAAGTGCAAGTAGTGGGCTCCATGATCTTTGCAAGGCCATCAAGGTCTTCATCAGGGGTTCCAAGTCTTCATGGGCTTCTTCATCAAGCAAGGGGCTTCATGGTCTTCTTTAACCGCCTCAACCACATGATCCAGCATGATATCACCTGTGGGGTAACTTGGTTTCTCCTGGGGTACCATGACACCATCAGAGCATGAATGACCACAGAATGGGTCATTAATGCTTCTCCAACCCATCTAGGGTTTCTCCAACGTCTACCAAGGGCTTCAGGACCATCCCAAGGTCTTCAATGTCTTCAGCAAGGTAGCGGCTTCAAGATTCATCCTTGTGGATACAAGGACCTTGTCCACTGGGTACAAGGTACAAACCCACTCTGTAAGGGGTTAAGGCACTGCAGGTGGGACTTGGTGGCATCACTGACATCCCGTGGGGCCACTACAAGTCCTTGTTGGCATCAATGACAATTTCATCAACAATCTCCCCCTTTTTCATTGATGACAACAACTCATGCTCCCTCTATGAGCATGCTCCCCTTTTGTCTTCATCTCTCCCCCTTTGGCATCAATGGCAAAGGGTGTGCACATACCTATGTCTGAAATCTCTAATCACTGCTGGCTGCTCCCCCTGTCAATATGCACGATCCTAGGACCTGTCTGTATGCCTGAAGTAACCATCCTTTCTCTGTTGAGTTCATTCTCCATCCTCATGAACTCAAGGTGTGTTAAGGTCTTTGAGAGACCTTACACTTGGCTTGCCATATGGCAGCCATCCGCCTTGCTCTGATCAACCTCTCCTATCTGCAACTACTCGGTCTTCATCATCCATACTTGCTTCTTGGCATCTGTCCTTTGAGCATTTGTTCCTTCATTTGCACTAGCTTTCCTTGATGAACTGTATAGGAAGTTTCTCAACGGTTGTTTCCGTGTACTCCAACAATCTTGAGCTTTGTGCCCAATGCCACTGCAGCTATAACACCTCATCATACGACAATATGCAGCAATGAGACCAACATTGTTGCATGTCCAGCACCTGACTGAGCTGTTGGAACTTCCAACACTTCTTTGATCAGCTTCATTTCTCCATGCCTGAGCATATCCCTGACTGTAGACATTTGTCTTCTGATCTTCAAATCTTCTTGCTGATGTATATGAAGGACTCCTTTTTGGCTGACTTCCTTGACTTACACATTCTTGGGCTTTGTGGCCAAACCCACTGCAGGTGTAGCATCTCAATGAGTGACATGTGGCAGCAACATGTCCGACTTAATTACATGTCCAACACCTAACTGAGTCATTGGGGTTTCCAGCCCTTCTTCTTCCATAGAATCTACAATCCATAGCCTTATGACCAAAGTTAGAACAAAAATGACAATAACCATTGAAGCCACTTTCATACCTGGGTCTTGAAGTTGTTTCCTTTATGAAGTTGCTTTGAGGAATAGACCTAACTCCTTGTTTCATCTTTGAACTTCCAAAATCCTTGTTGTCATGTGCAGGTGCATGGGGAGCAACGTTGGACGTTGATGGACCTGCTTTTGGAGTCTTCAGAGACCAAGTGTCATCTTCAGATTTTTCTTTGTTCTTCTTGTAACCAAGACCAGTTTTGTCGAGTGGAGATCTTTGGCAATCTAAGATCTTATCTAGGACAATTGAACTGTCCTGAAACTTGACCAAGGCTTCGTTCTTCTTACTTTTCTTCCTGAGACCAACTACCTCCATTTCCAACTTCTGGACTGTCTCCTCCTTTTCTTCCAGCTGACTATTCAGGGTTTCTTCCGTCCTCTTGGCTTCCTCTAGCTGAGTCTTCAGATCATGATTGACCTCTCTAGTTTCTTCAAGCTCTTGAGCAGGCTTTTCTGATTCTTCTTTTTGACTGATCAATTCAGTCTTTAATTGTTCAACTTCAGCATCCTTGTCTTTCATTTGATCCCGCAACTCTTTCTCCTTGTCTTTGAGCTTTACAAGCAACACTTTCATTGACATGGTCTTCTGCTGATATTCATTCAAGGAGTCCAAGATTTTCTTTTTGAACTTCGTGAAATCACTCTAGTTCAGATTTACTATGTTTAGGAACCAATTGGCTCTGAGATCAATATTTAGCAACATGAGATGTATCTCATTTGCAGTCTTTGATAGCCCTTCATCATCTTCTGCAATAACCTTCTCAATTTCATCACACAAGCTATCATTATAATCACAAGAGTCCATACCTTTACTAGAGTCCTCTTCTTGTTTGTCTTCTTCTTGATTGAGCTCTTCTGGGGGCTTGTCTTTTGATTCCTGATCTGTCTTTTCGGGTTCTGGTCTTGCCTTCTGATACTCACTCTCCAACTTGAACCATAGGTCTTTTGCCGACGTTTACTCTCCTACACTTTCCTTCATTGAGCTAGGAAGTCCATCCATGAGGAACTTTAAGGCTGTAGTGTTGTCCTTCTTTGCTTCCTTTTGTGCAGCTGATTTTCCTTTCTTGTTTGATGGAGCAGATGGATTGATAACAATTTCCCAAATACCAAACTTCTTCAGATAAGCCTTCAATTTGCTCCTCCAACTGAAATAATCTGTAATATCAAGTATAGGCACGTCATTACTTGATGACTCTTTCTTTTCCTCCATTGTGTCTAAGGATCTCCTTCAAGCTTGCTACGCTTGTGACGAAGGCCTGCTCTGATACCAATTGTTAGACACTGAGAGGGGGGGTGAATCAGTGTGACGCCAATTTTATAACTTTTCTTAACTTGTCACAATTAACTACCAATTCATCATTCCATTATTCTACCAATCTCGTAATCATTACATAAACATCTTTCACTTCATCATTCACATATCATAAGCATTTGAATCATCAAGAACCATAACACAAAAGAACACAACACCATATAATTTAGTAAACTTTTTGTATTAGTTTTGGTCCGGCTACAACCGTTAGGTAAAATCAGCACCTACTGATACATAGAGCACCTACTCTGCATCCAGGACCCTGCCTGGTTTTCTTAGACCCTGCTAAGAAGGGTTTGAGGTATCCTAACCTCAACAGCAAGACAAGCTTGCATTTACAGTTAAAGCTCACTGTCTCAACACACTTTCATACATTTCACCAGCACTTATCTCTAGTCCACTTTAGCACCTCTTCAAGGAGCATTCATCAGCACTTCTTCATACAGTCTCATTAACTCTTCATTCTGTCCACCGGCATCATGTCTTCATCACAAGAAATCTCTGTCACTATCATTTGTTATATCATATCAGACTGTTGTCACTGTCATATGAATGGCTGTCACTAACTTGTCGAGTCAATGTATGTCACTGTCAAGATGTGACATAAAGATGCTATAACTGCTGTAGACGTCACATCAAGATATTGTCATTCAAGTTATCACTACCAAACCAATCAGTCACTAACACCGAAGGTATCACTTTGTCAAATCAAGAGTTGTTACAAATCTCTAAATCAATCAAAGCTGCTCAGCATACCATCAGATCTGAAGTCAAACCTCAACTTACTAAATCACAGTTCATCTCATTCAACTAATTCTCGTATGACCTATGAATGGTCCGCTCCAGCATGCAGATGATCTTCTTCTTGGCTGCTAATTTGTTTAGGAATTTAGTGCCAACGGTCTTGGAGATTCTTCAACAATAGTTCTTGACTATGTCTGCTTTTATGCCTCTGTCATGCCTTAGTAAGTCTTCGAATCACTTGAAAGTATACATGTATTCTGCTACCTCCTTTTAAGATGCGCACATGACTGTTCAAGTTTGTGTCTACCCAGCTTAATTGCTTCATGACTGATCTTAAACCATCAACACTGCAAACATTGCAAACTGCTTCATTGACTAACTTGTAGTACTCAGATCTATAGACTGTGCAACCTCAGACTGCATATTTCAAACTGTGGTATTGTGGTTGTCCTCGAATGCTTCATATGCATAGGACTGTCATTCTCCTATACTCATGTATGTCACTCAACTTTGTTGCATCATCAACAAGTTAGGGCTGTCTTCATCTTAAACTGTGCATCAAGCTTGCACTGTGTGTCAACTCTAACTGTGCATGTTTAGAAGTACCCTAAACAATGTCACACACTCAAACTTCAACCTCAGATGGTGTGGAACATTTTCATGCTGCTGGAAGAACAACTAGTTCTGTGAGATGTCACTACTGTATATCATGCTTAGGAAGAACCCTGAACACTATGTAAAATTAGGTGGACTGTATGTTATGGTAGAACCCAGAAAGACTTGTCAAAGATCATAAAAGTCAGCCCCTAAAACAAATGAACCTTCATTTACTGTAACCCTCGGATCTGAGGCTACCTCGGTCCATGACTTCCACCTCAGTCCACCAAGCACAAGCTGTCTCCACCATTAAAAATTTGGGACTGTGTATGATTGAACTGCTGCCATCCGAATTTTCTCAGTCACGAAAATCAAAGCAAATCTCACAACATATTCACCGGAAATCTCAGTCATAGTTGACTGTTGTTGCTCCTTCACCCGAGATCCCTCAGTCAGCAAGATTTCATCCACCGAGATTACTTCACAACTGTTCATCCACTACATACTGTTGTTCATCCACTATATATGAGGGTTGTTCATGCATGGCATAGTTCACGAGTTAGGGCATACTTCAATGCTACTCATCATACACTCATACTGCTGATAAATACAGACTCAGTCAAGTCATTTGTTGACTGCTTCTTTTCCATCGAAAAACCTCAGACTACTGATCCACAATTTGGGTCTGCAAACTTCAGGCTGTGAAAAAGAAGAGGTTAGGTCTCACACTTTGAGAAGGAACCCAAAACGAGGTTATGCTCTGATTCTCTTTAAAAAAAAATCGGGACAGTTCACCCAGGAGCAAAAGTATTGTTCTCCTTTAAAGGAAATTCGGGATGCTCTCAGCAGCAAAAAAAATAAGAATTAACCCACAATTATGTGAACCTTCATTTGTTGATACCCTCGGATCTGAGGCTCCAACAGTCTACTGGCTGCCTTGGTAGGCCCGACATTCTTGGTTCATCTGCTGCCCACTGAAATTCTCCTCAGCTCACCGAAATCAGAGCTCCTTTTTCTTCCACAAAATCTCCACCTATTCACTGCGGCTAACTCAGCTAGCTCACCCAAAAATTAAACCAAAAATTCCACCAAGATTTACTGCTGCTATTGTTGACCCCAACAACCCATAAGAAAATTGGATTTGTTCCTATGCTGAAGAAGTTCGTGGCTGTATATGCCCTTGAGCTCAGGGCTGCTATCCAAACTCCACAAAAAATAACTTCCAAGATGTTGCTGCTACTGCTCCAAGTTTCCACAGCAAAATTGCCCCAGCGAGATTCTTGCCTCTAACTTGTTGTGAGTATATCGCTGCCTTCAAACCCTTAATTTCTCAAGCTGTGAATACTTTCTCAAGAGATGAGCCCTTATTTATGCTGCTTTATATAGCTCCCAAAACAGACCTTAAGAGAGGTCTTTTACTGTTCTTGACTGCGGCTGTCCTCTGCTGCCACTTTCACCCAAAATTCAGTGATCCACTGCTGCTGCCCCCAAAATTTACCTCAGTCCGAATTTCAGAGCTGTATCCTGCTACTGCGGCTGCCACAGTCCTTCTACACCCGAATTTCCTCAGTAAAGTCACAGCTGCGAGTTCTTTTACACTGTCTTCAATTTATATCAAAAAGGAAAAAACTGTTGCCTTCACTGCTGCTCCTTCCACAGTCCGAAATTTCCCTCAGTCAAACCTCCAAATTTTACCTCAGAGCTCTTTCCAAAATTCACACACTAAAATGAAATTTGTTAGGGTATTTATAGTGGTTTTTCCACCATAAATTCTGGAGCCGACATGTATTTAAAATAAACAAAATTTAATTTCTTTATTTTAATTTAAGGAATGGTCAACGTTGGAGGAATTAGGCTGGCCGACTTCAAAAAGGTAAGATGGTAAGTGTTTTAATTTTTAATTTAAATTTGTTATTTGAATTAAATCACTTTATTCAAAATCCACCCATTTAAGTCACACAATCACTTCTTAGGGTTTGCAAGTCTTTAGGTGCCCTTTTATCAATACATCAAAGACTCATACACATGAGCCACACCATTTTCACCTAGTGTGGGTTCAAGGGCCTTCATAAAGGTTTCATGACTTCATTAAGTGATCAATGACCATATCTTCATGTCACCTAACCATGTAAGTGCAAGTAGTGGGCTCCATGATCTTTGCAAAGCCATCAAGGTCTTCATCAGGGGTTCCAAGTCTTCATGGGCTTCTTCATCAAGCAAGGGGCTTCATGGTCTTCTTTAACCGCCTCAACCACATGATCCAGCATGATATCACCTGTGGGGTAGCTTGGTTTCTCCTGGGGTACCATGACACCATTAGAGCATGAATGACCACGGAATGGGTCATTAATGCTTCTCCAACCCATCTAGGGTTTCTCCAACATCTACCAAGGGCTTCAGGACCATCTCCAGGGTCTTCGATGTCTTCAGCAAGGTGGCGGCTTCAAGATTCATCCTTGTGGATACAAGGACCTTGTCAACTAGGTACAAGGTACAAACCCACTCTGTAAGGGGTCAAGGCACTGCAGGTGGGACTTGGTGGCATCAATGACATCCCGTGGGGCCACTGCAAGTCCTTGTTGGCATCAATGACAATTTCATCAACATTTTTAACCATGGGGTTGGTGTCCGAGGCTCCTAAGGGTGGGTCACTTGGTCACATGACCCCTCCCACTTATTTCTACTCCGGTGACATTTCTTCCAGTTATAAGGCTCTTGCCTCTCTTCCAGGTCACCTTAGGCAACCTCCTGGTCCCTCTACAGCCTAGCGCCCTCTCTCCTTAGGTCTCTTCCAGAGATGACATCATCATCCTCACCAGGTCATACTGCTTGTTTGGGGGAGGCGTTGAGGGATTATCAACACTGTTGGGGTTAGATGGGGCATAACTCTGCCCCCCTTGCTTACTCCATCCTTCAATTTAGAATAATTTGATCAGTTTTAGCTATTTTGTTCATTTTTGGGTAAACTCTGGGGAAAATGCCCCAAGTTACCCACAGATTTGATTATTTTATATTATTTTATGTTATAATTTTAAGTTGACATTTTATAATTTCAAATTGACATTTTAAGGCACGTCAGCCTAGTTTATTTTTAAAAAGTGATGTGAAAACATATAAATAGATCTCCTCACTTAATTTTTGAAACACCACTTATGATATAAAACTCAATATGTTACCTTTTTACCCAAGATAGCCTCTTGGAAGTGATGCGCACCTCTATGAGTCTTTTCTATTTGCTCTTGTGGATGAAAGTTGGATGAACTCTTTGGTTATGCTCATGCTTGGTGGATGTATGGATTTGTTGGACAACACATAGCTCAAGTATGTCAAGGTTTTTGTCTTCTTGGTGTAAGGTAGGTGGACTTTTGTTTCTTGAATGGTTGAATGGTAGCCCTAGGGTTGCATTTTGCTAGAATAGAACCCTTTCTCTACCTTCTATCATTTTTGCATGGTGGAAAACACTCCCAAGAGGAGATTTTCTCTAGTTTAGCCTTGGATCTCCAATTTTTTCCCTAGATTAGGGACTTGTAACGAACCCTAGAGGCTGTTACTGTTGGATTTTATGCAACTTCTGAAGTTATTCTTATTGTAATTTTTATTATATTGTTTTGTACTTCCCACGGAGATCGTGCTGATGTAATCATTCATGTAGACCCTAGAAAGAATCAATGTAAACCTTGTGGAAGTTTAAAATTAAAATAAAATTATTTTTTATTAGTTTTACTTTCCCCCAAGGTAAGTCGGCCCCAGTCAGTTAGACAAGTCGGCCCAGTTAGGGTCAAAAGGTAGATTTGTAAAGTGTATAAATAGAGAGGTTGGGCGCCTCATTTGCTCACACAGCTCAACAAGCAAGTTCACCTAGTGAAGGAGAAGTTTGCTGCAGTAGGAGAAGCAGTGTTTTTCTGGGGTTTTCTGTTAGAGAGACTTTCTTCTTTCTCTCTCTTCTCTTACTCTATTCTCAGGATTGATCATCTCTATACGAAGGTTGTTGGGTTTTTCCCTATTGGGTTTCCTAGGATAAACTCTTGTGCTCTTTGTTTCTGTGCTTTGTCTTTCTTCTACAGATACTATTGTTCATTTGCAATAAAGTTATATTGTTATAATCTTGTAAAATCTAAACATGGTATCAAAGCAGTTCTAGAAGAAGCCATTGTCGGGAACTAGGGCTTACTATTTGAAGGCCTTCCCTCGTCATTTCTGGAGAAAAGAGAGTTGGAAAGTTTGCTCCAAGGGAAGCGCATCTTCTGGTGAAGGAAGAATCAAATTCCGAGAAGTTTCATTTTTGACCTAATTCCACTATTGCCGCTATTGTGGAAATTAGGCTTTCAAGTTGTGAGCTGATCAATCCATAGTTTTGGCACAACCTCACCTTCTCTCAACTCTCCTTGCTAGGACGCATCTATCTATGAAGTTAATTTTACAAAATTGTAACTTTCATTTTTTGACCTAGCTCCTAGGGTTTCTGGTTCAGATCTGCAGGCGAGGTGATTGGATCAAGGTTGAAGATCGTCTTGATAGAGCCTCCAACTTCATCTCTTGGAAGTCTAGAATTATTCTCATCTTAGAAGAAAATGACCTCTTGAAGTTCGTCAATGAGAAGGTCCCAAAACCAAAAGCTGATTCTGACCAGTCCCAGTGGAGGAAGAATGATGCCCAAGCTAAGAGATTACTAGTGGACTCAGTCAAAGACCACTTGGTTCCTCAAGTTTCACAAAAGAAGATAGCTAGGAAGATGTTCAAAACCCTGAGGAGGCTATTTGAGCACAATAGCATCAATGTGACTCTCACATTGAGAAACCAACTATCTATTACCACCTAAGTTGTACTTAGTGGTTTTGTATCAAGTGAGCCTGGTGAACCGGACAAGGATAACTTGTTCGGACTTAAGAAGATCTTTGGAAGTACTTCTGGTAAGTGCTTGTTGTACTATATCACATGTTCATTCCCCATGGGGGAATTGTAATAAATGTTCTAGCATGATAGTGTCTGTAAAATACTCGCTCTCTTAGACTTTATTTGTCAATCCGATCAGCCCAGGGTGTTTTTTCCCTTGGTTATTATTGGTTGTTGAATAAACGACTGATAATTCCTAAGTTTTTCACTCCATACCTCCAAAGTTGGGGTGGTCGGCTTGGCATTTAGGCCTATTGAGGTTATTAGAGTCTATGTGTCAATGTATAAACATGCTAGACATCATGGTCGAGTCATATGAACATGTCTAAGTCCCCCTAGGTTTTTTCAATTTTTCAAATTTTTTATTTTTTCAGTGTTTTTTATTAAAATTTAATTTTTCCAAAACTTAGGCTATTTTTTAATAGTTTAATTGGAAAATTTGATTTTGTAATAAAAGTGGGCCAAATAATCAGTTTCAGTCATGTAGGTGCTCATTTTCAAGCTAAGAGCACCATGTAAACCCATGGACCCACTATTTCCTAGTTTTGAGTGATTTTCCATCACTCAGGTCAGAAAGCCCCAAAAATCAATTATTGATTATTTTAATTAATAAATTGATGAATAATGGAGCAAATCCAAAATCATAGATCAGTGGATTCTCAACCAATTTGATTCAAATCAATCAGATCTGAAGCAAATTGACTGGATCTGACAAATCCTTGACTGAAGGAGGTGATCAAATCAGATCCAGAGTTGATCTTCAGCATCCTTTATGGGGAATTTCTCCCTCCCTCTCTCCTCAACACGTTTTGGCTCATCTGGATGAGTTTTGGTGGATGCTTCAGTCAACAGGTTGAGGTGTCAGTCAGATCAGCTCTCCGATTGACAATTGCACTTAGTGAGACTCAGATCTGGCTCAGTTAGACACAGATCAGGCATTGATGGACTCTCCATCAACATATTTGGTCTATCTCCTTGGGATTTGTGCCCCCCCTGGGTTGGATCTCCTTGTTTTTGTATATATCCAAGCATAAGCCTCCTCTTCCAAGGGTTAGAACTGGGATTGAGGTGCTGCTACTATTGTACTGTTGTTATTGTTCATTTGAAATAAAGAGAAGCTTTGGAGGCAAGACAGTGTTGTGCCATTGTATGTGTGGATGATCATTGCCAATTTTTTACTGAAGTAACCTGTATCTGTGTTCATAATTTGCTAATTTCTTGTGGATTCGTTGTTAAGATTGATAATAAGCTTATTATAATCTTGATAGGAAAGGTGTTTTTCAATAAGTTTATTGGCTATCTCTTTCCTTTGATGCATTTTTAGAGATCTAGATTCAGCATGTTCTATAAGCTTATATGCATGTTATTCTGAATCTCTGTGTATGTACTAATCGGATCTCACAAGTTTTTCGGCAAGTTTTTTTATTTCAACTGAGCTGCAGGTTCCTAGATTGGAGAGGATGTTGATCTAGTTTGCTTCTTCACTCTCTCCAAAACCTTCCAAAGGCATAGTCCCTCGACATTCCACCTGAAAGCTCCACTGTGGATCTTCAAGGCTACCAGCATTTCTCTCCTCCTCTTCCTCCCTCAAAATCAACTCTTTTACTCGGTTACTTTGTTCATAGCTTTGATATTGTTTAGATCTATCATCTTAAAAGTAAATTTAACATAGATCTATCTTCTCAAAGTCCATAATCTAGATCTTGTTTTTAAAAAGTTTCATAAACATTCTAGATCTAGCTTTAGGGAAATCGTCCTTTTTGCATGCAATTTTAAAGAAAATCTGTAGCTTGCATGCATTAGATTTCTGTTTTCTGTTATAAAAGATAAATCTAGCAATCAGTGCACATCATATTGGCTGCCTAAAAGGCAAGCCAAGATCCCAAGGAAAGCTTGGTTCCTTTTTTACCTTTTTTAACTAGTTTTTACTTAGCATTTTTTGATTAAAAGTAAGCTGACCCAAAGGTACTTTCAGAGTGCTTTTGGGCATCTTTCAGTCTAATAAGCTTGCTGGTTTTTAGCAGGCATAACAAAAAAAAGGAGGAGTTGCTGCTCGAAAATGACTTTTGGGCCTCTGAATCCCCCTAGGGGTCTCCCTTTTTTACTGAAATCTTTAATTTTCGCACTTTGTAAGCTCTTGATTTCATTCTATATAAGAATCAAGAGGCATCATATCAGTTTTCTGATATTGTAACCGCTGGTAATAAAAATAATTTTTGAATAGGCTTTTTCGAGCCCATTCCCCATCCCCCCTAGGGGAATTTGCGTCCGTGTCATTTTTTGCTTTCGTTCATCTTTTTTCAATCTAGCGTAGTATTAATCTACAGGGTAGTATACTTTGATTTAAAATCAATTCCATATTCCATTTCTATTGGTTTCAAAGTAACTTTAATACTTACCCCACGAGCCTCCTTTTGAGCCGAAAGGTGAAGAAAGGTTCGTGGTAGTCTAATTAGAAAATTGTGGTTTGCTCATCTTTTTAAGTTTCATTTGCTATCATCATTTGTTTCAATAACCATAATAAAATCAACCCCTTCTTAATTCCCCGATTGAGGTCCACTTGGACCGAAAGAGATTCCTGGAGGGTTTTCTTTTTTAACAAGAACATCCATCTCAAAATTTACTAAAATTGACAAGACTCCGGTGTGTATGCTCTGCACTTGGCTGCGGTTCGTCCGATCAGTCAAGTTGTATCAAAAGCATTTGAGTGACTAGTATAATTAGGATTCACTCTCCCAAATTGACAAACCATCAGGTGAAAATCCAACACCTAGATCAAACCATTACGGTGGCAAAATACCCAAAGGAAGCAGGAATTTCTGAAAAGTGACCTCGGGGCGCCGATCTCTGTCACACCCTAACGGGTGTGTTATGAACAATAGCCCCAGAGACTCCATTCAGCCCACATATTCATTGCGAGTAGCCATGAAGGTTTAGTTTTGGACATACTCCAAGTACTCTCGGGTATATCTGGAGTCCACCCCTTCGCCTAATTTTAATCAACTCATATTTTTACATTAACTTAAAACGTACCAAGAGGCAATTACAAAACATTCACTCCAAGCACATGCAAGTACATTGATTTTATTTTGATTCCATTTTAAAGCACTGGTTATTTTCTTGCTATATATTTATATTGTGTCTCAGCATTGTACTTTCGTGCGCTCATTTTGTATCTTGTCATCTATGGTTGTTTATGGTTAAATTTCAAACTCCTAAGTAACTCATTCAGTTCAACATCACCTTACTAAGTAATTTAGCCTTAGTAACTTAATAGGGTCTACCCCCTTGGCTTCGTTAGGAGTTGAGCCTAAACGGAGGAGTCAAGAACAAGGTGACATCCTTGACTCAAGACTTGCCCCCAAGGACACATCAAGTGGCTTGAAGATTTCTGCCACGTGACCCAGGTGTGTGTAAGGCGGCAACACTATCAAACATGAAGATGGCCAACTCTGAATCAATTTCTTCATACTACATGAGAATTATAGAGCTAAGGGACAAGATGAGATCCATTGGAGCCTAATGAAGATAAGGAGCTTGTCGTGACTACGCTAAATGGGCTTCCACCATCTTGGGAGTCTTTCATCCAAATAATCAGTGGACGCACCAAGTTGCCCAAATTTGACAGATTATGGGCAAATTGCACTCAGGAGGAGACGAGAATTGCAGCAAAGCAAAGACTTCATGGCACCTAACCTGAGGAGAATCAAGCATTCATGGCCCATGCCAAGAAAGGCAAGGGAAAAGGAAGAAAATCTCATCACCATATGCATCAAGGTAGAAGACCAAGCCCTTCTCCAAATCAACAAGAAAAGAAGAAGGATCTATCCCATATACAATACTTCGGGTGCAAGAAATATGGACACTATGCAAACAAATATCCAAGTTCAGGCAAAAGGAAACATGAAGACTCAACAGTTGATGTAGAAGAAGGTCATCATCACAAGAAGCAAAGGAGTGAAGATCGTACAGAATTCTTCTTCATATCAGCATTATCAGGTATTGTTCCCACCACTAGTGACACTTCGCTCATAGATAGGGGTGTTTCTAGGCATATGACAGGATATAAAGAAAATCTCTCAGAAATAGTTGAGAAAGAATCTCATCTCTGTGATGTACTTGGAGATGATGCCAACTATACTGTGAAGGGATCTAGGGCTACCTCCCTTCAACTAGAATCTAAAGATATGTTACATTTGAGTAATGTGTTATATGTGCCTAGTATGAAAAGAAATCTTGTCTCCATATCTGCCTTGGAGAACAAGGGATTAAAGTTGCATTTTTCGATGGGAAACTGCTTGCTTGGCACAAGAACTCAAGCATGGACACAGCAAAAGAAATTGGAGTAAGAGAGGAGAGCCTGTATCGATTGAACACTCCACCAGCTCAAGCACTAGTTCATGATTCCATGAGCATGGGTGAGCTATGGCACGGAAGATTAGCTCACAATAACTATAGAGCTCTCCCAACATTAAGAAACATCGTGACAAGTCTACCAGTACTTCACATGGACCATGACGAAGTCTGCAAGGGATGCGCACTTGGTAAGAATACCAGGGGATCTTTTCCGAATAGTGAGAGAGGATCCAAGGAAATATTGGATCTAGTGCACTCCGACTTGTGCGGACCTATGACCGTTGCCTCGCTGGGAGGTTACAACTATTATGTAACATTTCTTGACGGCTACTCACGGAAGACTTGGATATACTTTCTCAAGAGCAAGGAATCCGAGGAAGTGCCCAGCAAGTTCAAAGAATTCAAAGCACAAGTCGAGAATCTGTCGGGAAAGAGGATCAAGACTCTGAGATCAAACAATGGTGGAGAGTATACATCCATTGAGTTTAATGATTTCTGCAAGGAAGCAGGAATTAAGAGGGAGCTAACAGTTCCCTACAACCCTCAACAAAAAAGCATTGTTGAAAGAAAGAATCGAACAATTGTGAAGGCAACCAAAGCCAGGATACATGACCAGAGTCTACCGATGTTCTTGTGGGCAGAAGCTTCCAGAACAGTTGTCTATGTACAAAATAGATGCCCTCATAGAATCTTGAAGAACATGAATCCAGAAGAAGCCTTCACAGGAGTAAAGCCAGAAGTGGGACACCATATCTTTGGTTGTCCATTCTACATACATGTGCCCAAGGAGAAAAGGACAAAATTGGAGCCTTCAGGAAAGAAGGGGGCTTTCATCAGATATAGTGAGTCTTCAAAGGCCTACAAAATTTACATTCCAAGATCGAAGCAAATTGAAGTCAACAAGGATGTGTCCTTTGAAGAAGAAATGGCTATCCGAAAAGGAAGAGGATCTAACATGGAGATCAATGACAATGAAGAGATGAGATCGTCTCCCCCTCCAACAGTTCAGAGGGAGTTGCCAAAGGAAGAATCGATTGACTCCATTGATCCAATTGAACCAATTGATGCTCTCACGAACATTACTATTGGCCGAAAAAGGCCTAGATGGGCACAACGGACGCTGCAGGATGCAAAGGGACATGAACCTCCACATGGCACTTTTCGGAAAAGCAAAAGACCTCAAAGGTTCACGAGTTATGTAGCTTTGATATGTCACATCATTGACTCAGAACCAACCACATATAAAGAAGCATATAGGCACCAAGTTTGGAAGGATGCCATGATGGAAGAATACAAACCATCATGAAGAATGATGTATGGGAGGTCGTACCGAGACCTGAGGGGAAGTCAATAGTAACTTCCAAATGGATTTTCAAGATTTGTTGCCGAAGGATTCTCTCAAAAAGAGGGAGTTGATTACGACGAAACATTTGCTCCCGTGGCTCGACATACTTCCATCAGGACCATTATTGCTATTGCTTCAACTATGTGATGGAAGTTTCATCAGATAGATGTCAAGACCGCCTTCCTCAATGGTGTAATTGAGGAAGAAGTATGCATTGAACAACCAGATGGGTTTGTTGTCCATCAGAAGGAGTCCCACGTCTGCAAGCTGAAAAAGGCTCTATATGGACTCAAGCAAGCACCCCGTGCTTCGAATGGATGGATAGACAGATACTTGGTGAGCTTGGGATTCACCAAGAGTGATGCAGATCCTAATCTTTACTACAAGATTGTGGAAGATGAGCCACTGATTCCAGTTTTGTACATCGATGACTTGTTTCTCACAGGAAATGAGAAGTTTATTGCATGGTGTAAGAAGAAGCTTACCTCTAAGTTTGAAATGAAAGATCTTCGATTAATGCACTACTTCTTGCAATTAGAAGTATGGCAGAGACAGAAAGAAATTTTCCTAAATTAAGAAAAATACACCATCGATATACTAAAGAGATTCGGAATGTTGGACTGCAAATCCATGGCTACTCCGATGGATGCGAACTTGAAGAAGTTCAAGTACTTAGCTTCAAATTCTGACTTGATTAAACCCTCCATGTATCGCCAGTTGATTGGGTCACTAATGTATCTGACGAACACCAGACCAGATATAGGTTTTGTTGTGAATGCTCTCAACCAGTTCATGAGTAAGCTGAGGGAGATTCACTGGACTAATGTAAAACATGTACTCAGATATTTGTGTAGCGCTGTGGGATATGGATTGAGATATGCTTCGGAATGTGATTTGAGATTGCAGGGATTTTCATACTCATATTGGATCGAATACACTGCAGAGAGGAAGAGTACTTCCGAATGTTGCTTCAGTTTGGGTTTTGTAGTTACTTCCTAGTGCAGCAGGAAGCAGACCTCAGTAGCACTCAGTACAACAGAGGTCGAGTATATGGCTGTTAGTACAGTAGCTCGAGAAGTAGTATGGCTTCGGAAACTCCTTGCAGGATTGTTTGGTCAGATTCAGGACCAACTATGATTCACTGTGACAACCAAAGTTGTGTGTAGATGTCAATGAATCCTATGTTTCACGATAAGTCGAACCATGTAGAGATTCAATATCACTTCATTCGTGATATGGTGCAAAAGGGTGCGGTCGAGCTAGAGTACGTGCCGACAGATGACCAAACTGTAGATATTCTTACCAAGCCTCTTCCTAGGACAAAGTTTGAATACTTTCGTGGAAGACTTGGAGTAGAAGAAAATGTATCCCTCCTTGAGAGGGAAAGGTGATTCAGACATCTACCTTGCTTTTACACCGGTGCCTCTACTCATTCTGGTTCTCATCCTGGTATGAGAGAAATCTCATCGACAGTGGAGATGGACTGGTAGAAGATGGTGGTGTACATTGGTGCCTCTGGTTGTCCTAGTTCTTAGCTTGGTGTGGGAGAAATCCCATCAACAATAGAGATGGACAAGCAGTAGATGGTCGTGTACACTGGTGCATCTGCTCGTCCTGGTTCTCAACCTTGTATGGGAGAAATCCCATCGGCAATAGAGACAAACAGGTAGTAGATGGTCGTGTGAACCATGTCCAGGTTCTCATCCAGGTATGGGAGATTCCCATCGGCAGTAGAGATGGATTGGTTGTAGATGAGACATTGATTATAGTACTTTTCGATAGACTGTGAGAGCCGATGGATCCACCAATGAACTGTGTGGATCGGATGTATGATGACAACTCTCTGGTGCACTGTGAGAGCTAATGGATTCACCAATGGACAATGTGGATCAGATGTATGATGACAACTTTCCGATGGACTGTGCAGAGTTTTAGAACTAATGTATTCACAGATGGACTATGTGGACCAAACATTGACGATGATGACTCTCCAAGGGACAGTGTAGAACCGATAGATTCATCGATGGATTGAGTGGCTCAGATGCATGATGGCACCTCATGACGAACAAAAATTGTGTTGACAACCCTCAATATGTATCAATGTTATCAGAACCGAACCAGTGGTCTAACTGGCTGACCTCGGCAACTGGAACCAGACAAAAATCGGGAAACAAACCGGATCAATAAACCGGTTGAGCAAAAATACATAAAACATTCATATTTTCAAAAATACATATATATCCATGTGCATCCATGTGAACCCAAACCATTATAGACAAATATGCAAATTTTCTCATGTATATAGCAAGTAAGAGTGTATAAAACCAAAATAGCATCGACTGCAAATACATATCTAAAGAAACGTACATCAACAAAAAGGTTATAAATGGCCTCTAAAGTCAAAATATAAGCATATGACTGTAGTCTAGACTCTAGAATCTACAATCTAATGATTCTAATCATATATCAGAATTATCTGAGTCCTCATGCTCAGACTCGGAGTCATCATCTACATCCTCAACATGAGCATGGCTTGACTCCCCTAGGCCTGAAGGCACTTGTCTAACTGCAACATCAATGTCCACATCCTCTTGTTGTGGAAGAGGGCCCAAGTCCACCCACAACTAAATGTGATTGATATGGAGAGTGGGAGCCTCTTTTTATAACATTAAAAGGGTCATGGGTTAATTAAACAGCTCACACATGGACCCTATTTTTTATTTTGTTGAAAGAATTTGAAATTAGCTATTTTTGGGGGTCCTTGGCGTTTTTGTATAGAACCGGCCAGTTTTGTACTGAACCGGTTGGTTTGGATAAAACCGGGCGGTTTTGTATGGAACCAATCGGTTCAGCCTTGAAACTGACCAATTTTGTATGGAACTGGCCAAAAACGGTTTGAGTGCGTGATTTGATTCTATGAAGCTTGTAAACCGGTCCAACCGACGGATTTTTTCAAAACCAGTTGGGTTCTGATAATATTGATATGTATAGAGATGATCGAGACAGATGTGTTGTATGGAAGAGACCCAGATGATCGTGATGTTGATGATGTTCTTGATGCTCATATCCGAAAAATACCTTACTTGTTGAGAGGGAGTGTTGGATTTTGTGCAACTTCGAAAGGTATTCTTATTGTAATTTTTATTATATAGTTTTGTACCTCCTACAAAGATCATACTGATGTAATCATTCATGTAAACCCTTGAAAGAATCAATGTAAACCTTGCGAAAGTTTAGAATTAATATAAAATTGTTTTTTATTATTTTTACTTTCCCCCAAGGTAAGTCAGCCCTAGTCAGTTAGACAACTCGGCCCAATTAGGTCAAAATGTAGTTTTGTAAAGTGTATAAACAAAGAGGTTGGGCGCCTCATTTGCACACATAGCTCAACAAGCAAGTTCGCCTAGTGAAGGAGAAACTCGCTCCAGCAGGAGAAGCAGTGTTTTTCTGGGGTTTTCTATTAGAGAGACTTTCTTCTTTCTCTCGCTCTTCTTGTACTCCGTTCTCAGGATTGATCATCTCTATACAAAGATTGTTGGGTTTTCTCCCTATTGGGTTTCCTAGGATAAATGCTTGTGTTCTTTGTTTTGGTGCTTTGTCTTTCTTCTAGAGATCCTATTGTTCATTTGCAATAAAGTTATACTACTATAATCTTGTAAAATCTAAATAGTTACAAGAAGCCCTAGTTTAGTAAACATGGACAAATACTCCAAGAGGAAGGCTAGTCACCTCCCTCTAAGCTAGGGTTTAAGGGTATCATCCATGAACATTGAAAACCCTAAGTTGCCATCTTTTGCCATATTAATCTTGCATTTTCATGTGTAAATATTGCATTTTATGGTAAATTAGGCCATTTAATTAGGTTTGCACTTTTATGTCTGAAACCCTAAAAAATCAAAAAATTAAATTTTTCAAAGTTTTTGCCTTCCTAAAATTTCAGCCCTCCCTCCTACAAATTCGGCCTGCCATTTAGGGCCATAAAAACCCTAGGATGAAATTTTTGGCGACTCTAAAAATATAAAAAATTCTAAAAAATCCTAAAATTTGCGTTAATTTAAAAAATCTAAACCCTAACCTGCCCTAAACTCCTATTTCACCCTTGGCTTCCCTCTCTTTAGCACTTGGTAACCTTGGCCCTCCTATAGGCATGTCCTAAGCTCGGCCAGTCTTTTTACAGGGCTGTAGCAGCCAGCCTCTTCGCTACTCTTAAAACCTTGTCCTGAAGTCTGAAATATTACAAAATGTCCCTCATCTGTAGCCCCAAATCTTGAAACAAAAGACAACACAGAACATTTAAAGAGGTTAGCAAAGGATACATTAATTACTGTTTGGTGAAAGGACTGATTTGGATACTGTTACATGACACTTATTAGACTGTGACAAATTGCTATGTTGTTAGAAGATACAGATTTAAATGCTAAAGTTATTTGATATAGACTTGAATGGTATTGGTCGTTGTTTGGATGCTTCATCATACTTAGCAATTACTTTACCACTTACTATTGCACTCACTGTTATAAAAGGATTGTTATCGCCCGTGCTAGCCATCTAGGCAGGGCCAAGTGCTGGCTATCAAGGGTCTCAAGCCTCCTTGCTTCAGTGGGGATCCAGTTAGATCATCTTCCACCATTCCAGTACTCTCTGGATGCTCCGGGTCACCTTCTACCTATCAGACAAGAGTTGAATAAGATCATCAGAGAGGATATCTACAAGCAGTTTGTCCAGGTCACTTGGATCAATCCTCCGGGAGGATTGCACCCAAAGATGGCCTTTTATGCCGAACATTTCTTGGAGATCAGAGATGGGCTCATTGTCCAGCCCCAGTATACGTCTCATCACTAGATGCATGCCCTTCGAATCCCTCTCGGACAGTTCAGGGTAGGATCACATAGATTCTAGGTAGAGTCAGACCATCAGATCGATAGATCAGATAGGATCTGCCAACTATGTCATCTACAGGAAGTGGAAACTGAGTCACATTTTATTTTCAGATGCCCTGTCTACTACGAGATCGGAGGATGCTTCTATTGCCTGTTCCGGGGGCCCCAAACTCTAGCCGCTTTCTTCAGATACACCGACCAGAGATGTCTAGCGCTTTATATTCAGGAGGCTCTCAGGTTTCGAGTGCAGATCCTCCAGCCTCCCACTAGACCAGACACCACGCAGTGGATCACTGCGTTCTTCAGCATACTACCATCTTCCAGGGGCACCAAGAGATCTACTGACCTCGATATCGACCCAGCTCCCAGATCAGTAAGGGCTAAGGGTTCTCGACCCTCGAGATCTCAGCAGCAGCTCCGTACTAGCCCTCCCCCCAGGAAGCGATCAGGACCCTCCAGACCCCACCAACATCATTCTAGAGGGCGGCCTGCGCCTACCGGCCCTGACTCGGGACAACATACACTTTTACAATTCTCTCAGTTTTCCTCACTCAACCTCAGATGTTAGGAGTACCAGACCTCCCTCGGTCTTCTCGGCTCCCGAATCTTGTTCACCTGAGCTCCTTCGCCCCTGTGCAGGGCTACATGATTGGAACTAGAGCAAGAGCTCTTCCATGCTTTAGCCTAGATCGCTTTGTACATCTTTGATTATTTCTATTTTATCGCTTATATTTATTTCCTTTAAGGGAGATCAATTGATCCTCCCACATGCATAAAATATCATTGTAATCGACAGTCCCATTGACCTACTTTGTGGTCATTAGTGGACATTAATAAAATTATCTTATCTCATTATCTTATCTACTGCTGTAGACTATTATCATCACATGTGGTTGCTATTAAAGTTATAATAGTCCAATGCTATACTTGCTTACTGATGGTGAATAAATACATAAATAATTGAATGGTATTTGGATTGTTCATTGTTGTAAAAATAACTGCCTATCTCACAGCAATATACATATTGTCTTACAATAATGAGCAGTTACATTTCTATAATGAATATTCTCTGAACAATACATTGTTGGTCACATTGACATACTTTGTTGCACATTTACAGTGTTATTCTTTACCTATGTAGCACGAGAATCACTCCTGACTTTTAGGAAACTTGTTGCCGAACTTCCAGGGAACTTGGGAACTTGTAGGGAACTTTCCCAATCCAACGGAAACTATTCCGGATTGTTGGGAACTTATTGGGAACTTTTACCCTCTAAAATCGGGAACTTGGGGACTTTTTTTAGCGTGCTTCCTCCACTGGGAATTTCCACACATTCCTATTTCCTCGCGACCATACATATACATGGTTGACTCGGAATTTTTTTCTCTAGAAAAATAAGTTACAATAAAAGTCGTTTTTGTGCTACCTTGTTGAGTTGGTGCACTAATCTCTGTCTACCTCTTGTACTAGTGTATTCACTTGTCCCTACACTGAATTGTAATTACCGCTAATCAATAATAAATGTAAATCTATTTTAACTTTTTATATATTAAAGAAAATAAAATAAATTTATTTGCTCTACTATTTACTTTATGAATAAAAAGTAAACTTCTAACTAATTGGAAATGGTTTCCAATCTTACTTTAAACTAAATTCATGTATTACATTCAAAGAAAAATTGTCTTGATTTTTATTTTATAATAATTTAAATTTGAATGTTTATACACCTTTGCAAATACCCTACCATAGAATGTCTTGTAAACATATAATATTCTAATACATTTTAATTATTGTTGACACAAAATTGAAAACTTACTCTATACATATAGCCACAAGTATAGGGACTACAACTTATAAAAGCCCCCACTTTAGAAAGAGTCTACATTATATAATCAATGACGTGGACAGTAATTTTGATTTTATTGCCATTTCCATCTGCTAAGAGGTTTTAGTTACAACCGTAATACATGGGATAAGTTTAGTCATCTTGTTTGTGTTAATGTTTCTATTCTTCTCTATGTTTCTTCTCTTTTCATGTTTTTTTAATTATTTTATTTTTATATTTTTTTAATATATATTATTGGCATTCCCAACCTATCGTTTCCTACAAATTTAGGGGAAACATCTAGATGTATCTGATACTTGTACCCATGTTCCCTACGTTCCCGCGTTCCTGAAACTTGTGCAATATAGTTATTCACATAGTATGTCTTCTTCATTATGAAGTTGATGATTTAAGGCACTTGACACTAACATCATTGTATAGAAGACATACTCTTTTTGCCTAAGTATTTTGCAGAACATATAAAGGGCTCTCCCCTTGGAAGTTAAACACTCCAAAGAAGTCAAATAAATTGTGACTAAGGTGACATTTGGTCACATCCTTCATATGTGCTTACTGGGCTACCCTGCTAGTTTGCCCGATAACACACCAAATGTATTCAAGATAAAGGATAAGCATGTCCCTCAGCTACAAAAAGTACTCCAAGTAGAAGGCCATCTTAGAATCAAGAGCCATGGGACGGGAGATCCAAGTTTTGTTGTAGTAGCTGCGTGAGGCATCCTCACACAGGTCGGCCCAATAAATAAATATAATAAAATATATTTTATTGTTAAATAAGACAAGTCGGCCCCAGTAAAACAATCAAGTCAACCCAATTGTAAAATTAGATTTTCAAGAACTTAAAGTATAAATAGAAGGCACCTCACTTCATTTTTATATCAAGCAACAAAACAAGTTCGCTCAAGCAAGGAGTTCGCTACTATAGCTAGGAGAAGTGTTTTCTAGGGTTCTCCACTTTGAAGAAGTTTCTCTTTCTTTTCTTGGGGTTTGCGCTACTACTATCCGGATGTACATCGATCTCTATTGGAAGGTGTGAGCTTGGGGGATACAAATAGTTTTGTCTATGGTTGGGAGGTGATAGATCATCACCGTCGTTAAACGAGCTCCACATTTGTTATTGTTTTTGTGCTTGGTTATTCTTTTTGTGATCCTACAAAATCTAACATGGTATCATAGCAGTGCTAAAAGAAGTCATTGCCAGAAACTAGGGCTCCAAGTTTTGGAGTGTTTGCAACCTCAAATCATCTCAAAAGGAGCATAGAGCAAATCGCCCAAAGAGGGCGCATCTTTCTATGGAGGACAAATTCAGTTTGGTGAAGTTTCATTTTTTGACTTAATACTATTGGGGTCAAGACCTAGGGCTCCATAAATCTAGCCCTTCTTCCCATTATTTTGGCTCGCTCTTATCTTTCTCCAACTCGTATGGATATGTACATGTAGATTTTGGTTATGCTTTGTTGTCTATTTTAGTAGTGAGACTTGGTTGATAGTGGTTGTATGTTGGCGATATTTTATTGGTTTTCATTTGAAATCTAAAATATAAGTGATCTAGTTGTTATGTTCAAGAGATTCTTTTGTATACTCATTGATCATACCCTACTCTTAGTTTGAATTTGGTCATTTCCCTTTAGAGACACAGCTTGCTAGCCTTGGCACCATCTTCACTGTTTCCATCCATCCGGTTTTTTCCCTTCTTTTTGTTTAACCCTGACTTGTAACTTAACTAGTGACATCTAGGATTTCCCCCACCTTCACCTCTATGTTGGAATAGGTCTCCATGTCTAAATTGTGTCTCGGTGTTGGTTTGTATGATTCTTATCACAAGAATTATTTGCCTCTAGGTCTTAAACACAAGTAGTCTTAATCAAAAGTGTCTTTAGAAACTAAGGCATTGGAACTTAAATGCTTTATCTAAATGGATGCCTAGTCAGCAATATAATAGTGTTTTTAAACACTATTGCAAATAAAGTGTAAAAGTCAGCCAATTGCCAAGAGACTAGCACTCATCCTTTGTATGATGTGAGGTTGTTTGCCCCAAATGGCAACAAAGTGGTCACTCCATCGCACCTATGCACAGTGCTGGGAAATGGAGGTCATACCGAGTCATTATCTAAGGCCCGCAAGGCTATTCAGGGCACCTTCTCTTGGAGGATGGCTAGTTAATTAAATGTTAATAAAGTAAATGTCTTAAAAAGAGTTAATGGCTATGTAGCACAGGAACCGCTCCCGAGCATTAGAAATGGCGTATCCGGGAGCTTTGGAGCTGGTACGAAACGCTCCAAAATTGTTGGGAACTCCCTCGGATACTTGAGTACTTTTCGGGTACTTCGCAAGCCTCAAACCGAAGCTCCCGATACGAGTTTCCTAGGGTACTTGTCGTAGGGAGCTTGTGGAAGCTCCCGATCCATCGAGGAGCTTCCACAAGCTCCCTACGACAAGTACCCATGTTGTGGAGCTTCCTCACGTTCCCAACCCACCGAGGGAAAAAAGTCAGATAGCGGGAAAATAAAAAATTAACTACACGAAAGATGGATTGGCGCCAAAATAAAGGACGCGTGGAGACAACAACAAGGGGAATACATGCAATCAATTCTTTATAAGCATCCTTCGGCTTCTAAAAAATCACAACACGCTGCACAGAGCTGCCTTGCATTCGCCATTTTCTTTCAGTGAAGTTTTTTTTATGGTTCTGACTCCTGAGTCTCTCCCATAATCCCATTCATGATTCGACTCATTCTGATTTTCCATCCCATTTTGTTTTCCATCCAGCGATCTTGGTGAACATTCGCTTCGTTTTAACTTTTCTAGCTTGGGGGACGTCATTTGGTCCAGCGATCCAGAGTTCGTTCCGGTTCCTTCACGAATATTGTTGTTGCTGTTACAGTTGCAGTTATTCCGGTTCCTGTTCCTTCACGATACTGCTGTTGTTGTTGTTCTGTTTCCTTCACGATCCTGCTATTGCTGTTGTTCTGGTTCCTTCACGATACTGTTGTACTTGTTGTTGTTCCGGTTACTGATTCTGATATCCAAACTCCAGCGATTTAAAGAATCGACAGGTATATTGTTCATGGGTTTTAAATTTTTTAATTTTTTTAACTTTAACTTTAATTTTTTAATTTTAAAATTATTAATTTTTTTATGGTTCATATATGCCGCTATGCCATATACAATATGGTTTTGATTCGAATCATTTAAAAATTTTAGTATTTGCATTTTATTATTTTAATATTTCTGTTTCATCATTCTTTGTTTTAACTTTTATTAATATCGGATTTCAGATTTTTAATTTTAAATTTTTTTACATTGTAACTTTTAATACTTTAATATTTTATTATTCTCTGTTTTTATGATGGATTTATAAATGGCATTTTCTCTTTCTGGCATGTGCAATGGCATCCCTCTGTCTAGACTTGGTCTTCTTTGGCTTATTGTCAAATTTATTAGACCCAACCAGATGTCCTGTTATTGCTTGTCTAGACTTGGTCTTCTTTGGCTGAAAAGAAGTGCGTGGAGAAGCAGCATTCATAGATATTAGTCTTGACTCTTTACTATTTAGTATTTAGGCTTTAGTATTTACTAATTTAGATAAACAGAAGAAAAAAATATTTAACTTTTTAACTTTTTAAGTTTTACAGTTTAGTAATTTACTGTTTTAACTATTTTAAAATTTATATTTAAGTTAAAACTTAAAACTTAAAAATTAACATTGTTTTAACTTTTTTATACACTGCCTATAATATTTAATAGCATATAAGTCTTAAGACTGTTGGTAGATAAAGTATTGGCAATTGCATAAGTAACTACATAGTGGCCTAATTCTCTTCCAATTATTATGATGTGAATGGTGCTTTTTATGTAACAGACTTACGATTTCACATAAATAAAGTGTAATGAAATACTAAACAATTATCTGAATGTTTGTATTACTGACACAGTTTATGAAATGGTAGATAGGCTATAGCCAATCCTTTTCATTTGTGTTCACTATTTATTATGTCTTAAGTTCTGTAATTTTTAGAGATGCCCTTCCTGTAGATGAAAAACTTTAAAGTTTAAATTTTAAAACTTAACTTTTGATTGTATTTTTAATGTTCAGTTCAATTATACACACCATGGACAGTGACTGGGAAAGTCAACGTGGAGACAACAACATGATGATGAGACCCCCACAAGAGAATAGCATGAAGCCCCCACAACCTCAAGAGCAGGAGGAATCCACTCAAACTCAAGGTAGCAAAAATTCCAAGAAACCATTAATGAAGTTTGTGAAGAAGATAACTCAAAACAAGAGAAAAAATAGTGGGGGTTGCGAGGAATGGGAATGTATTTTGTGTGGACATGTATTTAAGGGTAGCTACACTAGAGTATGGCATCATCTCTTAGCCATACCTGGGACAGGAGTGAAGGCATGCACATGCAGCCTTGATCAAAGGATGGAGATGACCAAGCTTCACATGAAAGGCAAGGGAAACAACAGTTGTAACATTGATAGTAGCTCTTCATCCCCTAGTAATAGGAAGAGAGCTAGGCATCAAGATAAATCCCCATCTAACCATGATTCTTCAATCAATGAGGAAATTGAGTCTCTAGGGGGGGGTTCTAGTACTAAGGGAAAGAGTGATGTAAATGAATCCATTCTGAAAATGTACAATGTGGTACACAGGGATGAGGCAGATGATGCTATATCAGATTTTTTTATGGCAAATGGAATTCCATTTAATGCTACCTGTTCACCACAATATAAAATAATGGTGAAAAAAATCCATGCTGCAGGATCAGGATATGCACCCCCAGGTTATAATAAAATGAGGGGTTCATTGTTAGATAGGGGGGTGACAAGAATGCAAATGTTAACAGAGGACCTCAAGCAATCTTGGGTTCATTCAGGTTGCTCAATTGTCATGGATGGTTGGACAGATATTCAGTCAAGGCCTTTGTTGAATGTTATTGTCACATCACCAGAAGGGCCTTACTTTTTAAAAGCAATTGATTGCAGTGGAAGATACAAGGATGCTACATTCATGTTTGAAATGTTAAAGGATGCAATTGAAGAGGTTGGCCCTTCAAATGTGGTACATGTGATCACAGATGCAGCCCATGTTTGTAGAGTAGCCGGATTGATAGTCCAAAGTCGATATAGGCATATCTTTTGGACTCCTTGTTGTGTGCATGCTCTTAACAATGTCCTAAAAGATGTTGGAAAAATACAGTGGATTGCAAAAATCATATTAGATGCAAGAGATGCACAAATGTTCATTTGCAACCACCGTGCTTCCTTGGCAATTTATAGGATGCATGCAAAGAAGAAATTTTTAAAACCTGCAGAAACAAGATATGCTACATATTTTATTTTGCTTGAGCGTATGGCTGAGATGTATGTACCTTTACAAGCCACAGTTGTCTGTCAAGAGTGGAATGCATGGACTAAGTCTAAATCACCTCAAGCAAAGAAGATAAAAGAAATGCTTCTTAATGAAGATTGGTGGGCAGAATGTAGATATATTGTATCTTTCACATCTCCAATTGTAGAGTTGATCAGGTATGCAGATTCAGATTCCCCTAGCCTTGGGGAAATATATGAATGTATTGATACCATGGTGGACAAGGTAAAGTACATTATTCGTCAAAGAAACCCCTCTTTGGATTTTTTCAATGAAATCCACAAGTTGATAGAGAAAAGATGGAACAAACTCAATACCTCTCTTCACATGGCTGCATATGCCCTTAATCCAAAGTGGTATATGGAAAGGCCAAATAGAGTTCTTCCTATTGATGATGAAGAAGTAAAGCAAGGATTTCTTGATGCCATAAGTAAGATGTATTCACCAGATGAAGCAAGTGTGATACATGAGCAGTTTATTGATTTTGGTACCTTAAGCTCCCCTACATTTACTCAAGAGGCAAAGAGGGACATCAAGAAATATGCTCAGAAGAAACCCCTTGGATGGTGGAGAATGTATGGGGGGCAAGTCCCAAAGCTTCGAAAGCTTGCCTCACGTTTGTTATCTCAAGTTGCTAGTTCCTCGGCTGCAGAAAGGAATTGGTCCACTTATAGTTTCATCCACTCTGTTAAGAGGAAAAGGCTTACCTCTAAGAGAGCAGAGAAACTTGTTTATGTGCACAGTAGTCTTCGACTTTGTTCAAGGAAACAACCTGAGTATTTAGAAGGGCCCACAGCACGGTGGGATGTGAATGCTGAGGATGCTGCCCAAATTGATAATGATGACGACAATCCTTTACCAGATGAAGGGTTGGTTGGCATACCCTTAAATGCCATTGATGTATGCAATGATGATGATGATGATGAAGGACCAATACCTAGTGAGGCTCAGGCTTATATGGACATCCTTGAAGCTGAAGATCGTACTTTATGATCATCTTAGCTTCATACTTCTATTGATATATCATATATTTTGGCCACTTAGCATTTTGGAATGTGTAATACTTTGGGCATTTTGCCAATATCAATATCAATATGATTTGTGTGGTGTTTTTGTTTTTAACATTGTCACTTGAAAAGTTGAATCATTTAAGAAATAAATCTGTCACACATAATTATAATTTTAATGGACAATGAACATTATTTGTTATTTTTACCATTATAATTAACATTTAAAAGAGGCAAAAACTTAAAAACTAAAGTTATAATTTAATAAATTTATGTTTTTTAATATATATTAAAATTTAATATATTATATT
>LPNX010870066.1:0-18011 GCA_001517045.1 Pseudotsuga menziesii | reverse complement strand
CAAAAATATCCTTTGTTTGAAGTTTAATATGAACCTTAGTAGTTGCCATCACATGACCAAAACAATGAAATAATGTTAGAAGATATACAAACTATTTAAAGTTCCAGATGCCAACATTGTGACCGAGTTGGACATATCAAAGATAATTGTTTTGATCTTCATCCTTGTCAACATTGTGAGAAGCATAACCATTCTTCAAATTGGTGTGTGGAGCTAAAGAAACTTGCAAGAGTGAAACTTCTAGGAGAATTGTTGGCACAATTCTATCTCAACCCAAGTTCACCCAAAACACATACTAATAAAACCCAAGATATTGTCCCAAAAGCATTTGTCCCTTTCGACAACACCTGCAAAGCAGATGAGGTCTCACCCGAAGTGCCTATGGGAACTGTCGAAACCAATCTTTTGCAGTGACAAAAGGGAATGGGTCAACATTCTTTACATTTAACATACCAACTATATCTTTGACATATTAAGATCTTCATCAAACCATACACTTCGACAAGTAACATTATATAGCTACGACATGTAACCTTGAATCATGCATTATACTTATCATTCATAAATCTCTTCATTAAGCACATTCAGTTATCATGTTATATGACATTAAGAAAATAAACATCAAACAAAGAATCAAAATCACATTTGAAACCATGTATTTTAACGTGGAAAACCAAGACAGGAAAAACTGTGGAAGTGACCATCTTATTATAGAGACACAGTAAAGAAATGATTTATGTCTATGCACACAGCCTGTAGACTTATCTTCATCAACTTTTTACAATGGATCTATGCACATAACCTATATATTATACATCATCCATGCAACTCTCTCACATCAATTCCTCACAGGTCATACTTCAACAATTATAGCAAAAAGTATATCCCAATCTAGACAACACTACCATGAAAAAGTTTCACTAAAGTGTAACCACAAAAATCCCAACCCGTTACATATTTATAGGCTTTTTATAGACCTTAACGTCATGCCCACTACCCAAACTTAATGATGTAAGTGGACACAAAACTCTAACATCCTAACTAACTTCATAGCTTGACATAATCAAAGCACCATTTTCCTTTAATTCTCATTCGCTTTGTCGGAGTTGACCACTTCATCGAACCACTTCATTATAGCCTCGTTCATATCAAAAATGCTTTTCCAAAAATAGAACCCAAAACTTCCTAGCGACAATAGTCCCCCAACACTCACATGTGGCTCGTCCTGATCCACTTCAAGTATGCTCTATTGGTGCTTTCAACTGCGACAATAAGTCTTCATATACTGACTTCGTCACTTTGTCTATCCACTAAAAAGTCTCTTTCTGCTTGCTTACTTTATCAACAATTTCTGAAGTAATTTTCTCTGCATTTTGCAACATAGTCGAGGTGAGAACCTTATTTATCTTTTTATGAGATACACCAATCACTTCATAAACTATTTCAACCTTTATCTGGAGTTCTTTGACCCTTTTTGTTATTTTATGTTTCTCAAACCTCAACTAGTTAAGCTATGCATGTAATACCTTGCTTTATGCAACATTTCCCATTATCTCTACTGGAAATAGAGGCTTTCAAAGACTCTATAGGTTTGTCAATTTATCCTTCTCCATGCCTAACTTGGCAGTAATATCCTAGAGCATTGCATATTCTATTAGTGAATCCCAATTCTAAGATATTTCTTCATACATCTTTGCATAGTGAGTCTCGAACTCCTTTATACTCTAAAGGGACCCTTGTACCTTTCTCTATCATTTTTCGATAACTTCAAGGGTCACGCTTAGTACTAGTTTTTCTTCTAATTCTCCAATATTTTGTCTAAATCTCGTTAGGACTCCTCCTATTCATAACATTTTCATCTCAAGAGTCATTTACTCGACAACCTCAACTTTTGGTACTTCACGACAGGAAACTGTCAAGTAACTTATGTTTTTCCTAACTCATTTGATCCCTCTCTTTTTGAAGCTAGGCATATTGTTCTTTAAGGGTATAATTTTGGTTCCTATAACCCTGTATTAAATCATATATTGATTGCTCTCATGCCTTTATATCTTCTACAACATTCTCTTGAAGACTATACAGCACAAAGGTATGCAAGTTTGATAGCTTCAGGTCAGCATAGCCTTATTGGTGAGCTTTCTTATTGAATTATGCCTCTGCAAAGTTCAATAACCACGATGGCATCTTAACTACCTAGTATGTGGCAGACAATGATTCTAAGTGTTCTCGCTACTCCTCCTATATTGTCTCCTCCTTCCTGGTTTCCTCCTGCAGCAGAACTATTCATTGTGTCGGTATCTTGATTTCTTTTACCATTATGTACAATGTTTCAATTAGGTTTGTCACTACGCCAAATATTTGGAAAGTTTTATCCTCTGCATGCCTCCTTATTTCATCTACAACTTAACCCATCTTATCAAACAAGATGTTAACATAATTGTCAGTTAATGCAATCATAGGGGTTTCCCTTCATGCCTTGTGCTTCTTTTAATTCCCCTTGTGTTGATATCATACATTTGTTCTTTTCCCCCAAGCCTGTATCAGTTGGTTTCTCACTTGATTCCTGGTCATCATCTTATGAATTTGGCAGGTTTCCATTATCACCTCCAGTTCCATGCTACCCAGATGTTCCCTCTTGTGATGGATTATGTTGCCGCCGATATATTGATATTTGCTCTACTTCGATAGGGACCTTCCACTCCGGTGGCCATTCCTGGACAATGGAATCCACCTCTTCATATGTCAACTTATAATTAGTTATTATCCATTATTGATGTGGGTCCCACCTTGCTTGCACATACATGTGATGAGGTTTGGCCTTGAACCTCACAATTTCTTGGTACCTTGCCACTATTTGTGCCTCTATAAGTGGGATCTTAACGGCATTATACTATAACACCTCTTTATGCATATATAAACTAATATTGTTATCTACATGTCTTATCCCATTCTCATTAAACCATAGATTTGAGTACCTTATTTCCAAACAAGGCCCATGTTGCTTCGCACACTCGTAATCCACTGTCTCTGCCCATGCAACAAATGAAACTAAAACTAATAACCATGAATATGCAAAAGGTTTACTATTATCCTAGGAATCAACACAGTAATTGAGGATTTTGTTGAGGATAAATGTGGTCAAATTGATAATTTGTATGTCTGTTGCACATTGTTCTACTGCTGCTATGACTGATGTGGGTACCTGGTTTGTCCAAACGTTCCTTGCTACTTTTGTAGTTAATTCATTTGTTGCAAACCGAATAGCTTGGTCATTAATAGATGCAATATCAAATCTTATTTTTGTCTTCAACAACTTATACTTTTCCTTCATCTGGCTTGCCAATTCTATGTCTTGTTTTTTACCAACAAAATACTGAGCATGGTCCACCCCGGACTTGGGTAACCCTATAATCCTTGCAGTCATGTCAGAATCAACTAACACCTTATTTTTGAGCCATAGGAATCCACCATGGAAACATAACAGTAACTACTTGGCACATGCATTATCCTCTATAGTCGGTCCAAAATGTGGCAAGTGCATTTGCAATAAGATACCAGACCTTTGCAACCATAGAACCCACTCCATAGGCTCAAGATCTATTAGTGCACCCTTTGTTGAATAAAATGTCTTCATGTATATTTTAATGTGAAACTCTGGGTACTTTTCAATATTGTCATTTGCGTGGGAAAACTTATTCATATTACCCATTGTGTCCCCCTGCACATGCTCTCCCTTGGGCATAGGTGGTGTTACCATACTATACTTAGCATTCTTGGCTATCCACACTAGTGGTGCATCCATATTTCATGGTGGTATGTATCCAAGAAACAAACTCACAGACCTAGATCCATATGCCTCAACATCATGTATTCCTTTTGTTCTTTCCTCTGGGTTCACGATGCAGTATGATGTTCTCTTTTTCCTTGGCATGTTCCTTGGAATTTGCGGTGATATGACTTTGGGCTGCTCTTCAACAACTCGTATAGAATCCTACATTTCCACTTCTTTAACAAAACCATGTGCTTCACTCATGGTTTAAATATCAACTTGCATTCATGCATTCTTCTGTGTTGTACTCACTTTGTGATATTGCTCAAGCTCTAGATTTCTCAATACACATTGGCGTATTAACAACAATGAGTCTTTAATGGTTGGTTGGTGTGATTTTAATCTTATTTTCACACGCATATTTTTTGTCGTTCCGATGTGCAATGAATATAACCTGATCTTTACAATGATGATGGAGGTGGCAGCCAATCCATTCACACACTTGATACTCTTTAGGCATTTATGATAGGATTCCACTAACGTCGCCACTACTTCCTCCATAAAAGAATCCATTAATGTGCTTTAAATAAAACTTCAACAGAATGTCAACCTCATGAACATAGCATTTATTCACTTCGATGGATACATGGATATTGGCCCAAAATATTATTGCGACAAACCCCTAATTCGAGCAACATACACCTGAACCTCGACAGAAACAAAAACTTTAACATATGTACAAGAATTAGATAAACCTGAAAAAATGGTGGAGTTTCCAAAAAAAAATTACTTTATACACATTCAGCAAAGAAACACATGGATATCTCTATAAGGTTTCAGTTGGATTCCATTAACCAACCCCTTAAGAGGCTCTCCATTTAGCTTATGCAATTGTACAATGCATCCCTCTGTCACATAGTTAATGACATAAGGTCCTAACTAGTGCATCCTTAACTTACCAAGGTATTTGAAAAACTTACTATCATAGAGGAGAACTAGGTCCCCTCACTAAAACTGCTTCTTAGTAATGTGGTGATCATGTGAATCCTTCTCTCTTTCTTTCTGAACTTGCTACTAGAGTCTTGTGATAAATCTATCTTTTTCTAGCTGAAACAACTGTGACAATCTCTCTTCGACAACACCAATCTCATACATACTCATGAAAGCATCAATCTGTAAACTTACCACAATATATTTCATAGGAATAAAAGCTTCTTGTCCATATACCAATCAAAAGGGTGTATGGCATGTCAAAATTTTACATGTCATTCTATAAGCCCATAAAATTGCAAGGACTTTCAAACCCCAATCATCACGATTCACATTACAGACCTTTCTCAAGGCATGCTCCAAAATCTTATTGAGCAATTGAACGGACCCATTTTCTTGGGGATGATATGGAATACTCTTTCTCGACAAAGTGTCCTCAAACACAAAACTTTATTAATGAAGAAGGAAAATAATTACATCACAGAGATGTGAGGGCTAAGTCCCGAAGAAGAGTGGAATCGACCAAATCTGAGATTGGTTCGACCGCTTGATCAACCAACGATTGAGTAGGGTGTTGATAAACTATAGGTTGTTCAAAAACGGGATGACCATGAAACCAAACTCTTCTTACCTCTTCAATAGAAGGGCATTTATAAGTAAGGTGGTCTCCCTCACAAATCTTACAAGGAAACTTGGGCTTGTTTTTTGAACGAGTAGTCTTTTCAACAGTGTCAACATGACTTGCAGTGGCTGACGAATTGTCTTCAGCATGAACTACAGAGGCTGAGAGACTGCCCCCAGCATGGCTTGCAGAGGCTGAGAGACTACCCCCAGCATGGCTTGCAGAGGCTGAGAGACTGCCCCCAGCATGGCTTGCATAGGCTAAGAGACTGGGTTCAACATGACCTACAGAGGTTGAATGGGTGCCCCCCTGCTTATGTGCCTTCTTCCTATTCCTCCTTCTTTTACTCCTTTTAGGCTGTTGGTTACTAGTATCAGTACTTTCACCGCATGAGGTAGAAGGAGTAGGAGAATTAACTACAAGTGAAGGGGGAGCAATGTTTTGATGCCCTTGAAATAATGAGCTTACTTGAGAAGCATCAGGAGCATTCAAGGTAGTTGGAGTGGAAAACAACCACACCGGTAGCCCTAGGGTGAATCCAGGTAGATTTAGGGTGGCCATCAAAGGAACACCAACATTCCCCGTGAGAAGAATAGTACAAGGAGTTCCCAGCATGGGGATCTCTTGGTTGGTGTTCAAAGGGGTGTTAACCATAGTTTCAAACAAGGAGACAAAATCTGAGGTTGACAGTCAACCAAAATTACAAAGCACACACCTAAAGGCACACTAAGTACAGACAAACCACACAACACTCACTAAAAATTCCTAAAGCCAAACAGACAAACAGGTATAAGATATGCTTTCCAAAAGAAAGAATATAGACAGTTACTTGGCATCCCTGTAGATGTTCTTAGGAACAAGTGGAGGAATCACCCACCGCCCTCCCACACATTCTACCGAGGTTACCTTCCAAGCCTGTCCTAGGTCAACCATAAATAGCCTTCTGTTGTACCTGTGTATGAGCCCTAGATGTCAAAGAGACTAAAGGATACCTTAACTATATTGACAGTTTGGGGGGGTAGTCACAAGCCTAGTTCGTACACATGGGAAAGGTAGCAAAGCCTGAAACCCTGTTTAGGACAGAATCCCCAGATGCGCAAAAACCCTGGCTTACATTTTGACAAGGAATCAGAGGGTTATCTCCTCAGTCCAATGCCTCCATGCGGCCTCGTGCTTACCTCCCATTTGAGAGGAGTTTCCTAGATACAATCAACATAGAAAAGGGTTTACCTAGTGATTGGCCAACTACGTCTGAATTTTAACACTTGTGGGGAGTTTAAAATCCCTATCCCACAAGTCTAGCCTAAGCTAGTTGGTGTATGACCCTATAAAATAAAACTTACTAATAATTTTTAAATTATATCATTTATTTTGAGGGTTGTTTTTGGTCAAAGGGTAAATGGCATGAAACTTATGTGGTGTTTTGACTCAAAGTTGAAACAAAATGACTAAACAAAGAGAAATGAAATGCAAAAAGCAAAAACTATTCTCTTCCTTTTCCAAGTAGAAACTTAGAAGCCACAAAAGAACAAATTCTTTTTATTTTTTCCAAAACAATGATATGCCATGCAATCTAGACTAATAAACTAATCTACATGCATATAAAGCAAACATGTGTTTTTCTTTTTCTTCTATAAATACAAAAGAAAACTAACACTATATTTTTTGTAATTTTTGAGATTATCTTTAAAAACTGAAAACGAAACTACTACATGCAAATCAAATGCAAAAGTTTCTAAATGTTTTCTTTTCACTTTTTAAAATGCTCAAAGACTACTTATGCACCTAAAATGCACAAAAACTCGAGTACGCTTGAATTTAACAAACTGTATAAAGTAAGCAAGGTGAAGTAAACATATTAATAAGACCAAGGATCAACCACCTAAGGAAGACTTGGAAGCCTAGCTTAGGCGGACACAATGACAAGAAATCACTGAAATCACACAAAGGCAAGTGCCAAACCAAATACTATCTAAAAATAGAATGGGATACACAGTGTCCAGAACCCTGATCACTGATTTGCACAACCTACACTTGAACCTATAACCCAGACAGGCAAACCTACTTCAAAATGCAAACAGAAGACAATCCAAACAAAAGAAACTCAAGGGATTTGTAGGAAAGCACAAGGTGTGGCTAACAAGGTCATCAAACTAACAGCATAGTGCTTATAGGGAAGACCAACTAACAAACAGGAATCATAAAAGGACAGGGACAAGCAAACCCTAGCCCAAAAGTCCCTATTTCAAGGCTTGTACGTGACTGTGTATAAGGGAAACTCGCGTACTGTACGTGACTATCCTAGAGAGAAACCCATGTACGCAGGCCTCTGTACGCGATTGTGTATAAGAGCAACCCGCGTACAGGTACAAAATTTTCTCAAAAAGAAGGAAAATCCACAAGGCCTTCAAACACTATGGTAAGCATGAACCAGGACAAGATACCACACACAAACTCAAGGAAAAGACTGGTCAAGGGTAACAGAAATAACCTACAACAGTCTGGGATCCCCAGCGGAGTCACCAATTCTGTTGTTCAGGAATAAACGCCTTATAACCAAAGGTCTAGGGTTACCAATGTACTCTTAAAACTTGTAGACAATTAGCTTTAAAGTACAGAAAGGAAATAAGAAGATAGGATAGACTCACCCGATTTACGACGATTGATCCAAGCTTTGTCTTCTCTCACTCTGCTTCTCCTCCAAAGCTTTCAAGGATGTTTCTCCTTCACCTGCAAAGAGAAAATCCTCCAAGTACAAGCTTATACATGTATATATGACAAGTTAGATAAACAGTATATAGAGTGCTTAATCATAAATATTCATCAAACCATGATACATGAAAGATATTCAACACACATTTGGAATAAGGATTCTCTTTATTAACAATAGTGAATGAGTTAAGGTTACAACCCAACTCCTGAAACAAGGACTCCTCTGCAACCAAAGGATTCTGAGTTCTGCTGCTCCAAAAACTTCTGAATAAATACCACCAGCATAACTTTGCTCTCCAATTATAAATGATTAATGCCCTCCCCAAGGCCTTTATTTACACTTAGTGAAATAAGGCAGTTTTGAAGTTTGAGGAGGTTGAGACAGTTAAGATAGTTATTGTCTAGGGCTTAACAAATCTCAATTAATCGCGATTTATTATTTTTAATGTCAAAGGAAGGCGTATGCGAGTATTGATACTGGAAACCCGCGTATGACACACTAGTTTCTATAAGGGAAACATGTGTATAGATCTATACAGGGGTTGCAATGACAAATACTCGCGTACAGTACACGACATGTTGTAGGAAAAATCGTGTATGTACGCAGGATGTTTATAGGAAAAGTCACGTACAGCAATTGACATATGAAAAGGTAAAAATGGCAAGCTAGATGGATAGTGAATGTATTTCATAACATGCCCATCTATAGTGTTTTAGGCAACCTTCAATCCATAAATGTCCTTTTGTGCGCCAACATAGGAAATGTCGGTACTCAGACAGAGAAGTGCCATTTGGGTTGATAACAGCTTCTACTATAGAATTCGCAATTGTATCCTGCTTTTTACAACTCCGTGCCACTGCATTTGATCCCGTATTCATTAAGTAACCTGAAGTACATGCCCTATCATCAACATCTCTAGCAAAATTCGCGTCTGAATAGCCAACAAGCTTGAAATTTTTGTTTCTTTTAAACTCAAGTCTGAAATTCTTTGTTCCTTGAAGATACTTTAACACCCTTTTTGCTGCATTCCAATGAATTTATCTAGGTTCCTGCATATATCTGGAAAGTATGTTGACTACATAATATAGATCAGGACAAGTATTCATCAAGTAAATGAAACATCCAATTAACTGTCGATATCCAGTACCATTTACAAGTTCCCCCCCTTCAAACTTAGAAAGTTTTAAATTTTGCTCCATGGGGGTAATCGTTGGTTTACATTCCTCCATTCCAAACTTCTTCAATAATCCAGAAATGTACTTAGCTTGAGAAATAAATATGGTTCCTTCCCGCTGCTTTACTTCAACTCCAAGATAGTAATGAAGTAATCCCAAGTTTGTCATTTCAAAACCTGTTTGAAGTTCTTGCTTAACCTGAAATATATGATCATTATTATTACCTACTATGAGAAAACCATCAACATACATAACCAAGATGATTAAGTTGTTTTCCTTGATTTGAACATACAAAGTATCGTCTGACTCACTACGAAGAAAACCAACTTTCTGTAGGTAGGCATCCATTTTTGCATACCAAGATCTGGGAGCCTGTTTCAATCCATACAATGCCTTAACCAGTTTACAAACTTGGTTTTCTTTCCCTGGAACCTCAAAACTAGGAGGTTGAGTCATATAAACATCCTCTTGAAAATCATCGTTTAGAAATGCACTTTTTACATCCATTTGATGTGCTTTCCATCCATTTTGTGCAGCTAAAGCTAGCACAATCCTGATAGTATTCCATTTCGCTGTTGGAGAAAATTTTTATTCATAATCAATCCCTTCTTTCTGAGCAAAACCCTTTGCCATCAATCTTTCCTTATATTTATCAATATATCCATTTGCTTTGTACTTAATTCTGTAAACCCACTTATAACCAATGGGTTTAACATCATGTGGACAATCAACAATTTTCCAAGTCTGATTCTTCATTACTGCATCATACTCACTTTGCATTGATATTTTTCATTCATCATAATCACTTGCTTCATTAAAAGTAGCTGGTTCAATAACTGAAAGAGCAAAATTTTTTGAACCCATATTAGAACTCCTTGTACCTGTTTTTCCTTTTTCATCAGACTTAACATCTTGAAGTAACTTAGTTGCCCATTTTGGTTGCTTCTTTTCAATATTAACTTGATTTGAATCATCCAAGTTAACTTGTGAAGAATTCAAATTATCTTCAACCTATCCCAAGGTGTCTTCAACCTGTTCATCATCCTGTACTTCTGAAGTGAAATCAAACCATTGTTCATTCCTTGTCTTGTTTAAGTGTTGCATCCTTATTTGTTCCTTAGTTACTTTTTCCTCAAAATGACTAAGTTGTTTTTCAACTTCTTCTACACTTAAACTTTCTATTTCATCAAAAATCACATCCCTACTGACAATAAACTTTCCATCTGACAGAAGCCTATACCCCTTTTTCTCATCAAAATAACCAATCAACATGCACTTAACACTTCTAGACTCTAACTTCTTTCACTTTTCTTTTGGGACAAGTGCATAACAAACTGAACCAAAAACTCTCAAATGTTTGACCATAGGTTTGAATCCATACCAAGCCTCAAAATGAGTTATTCCATCAAGTGATGATGAAGGAGATCGATTCCTCAAATAAACTGTTGTATGAACTGATTCATCCCAATAACATGAATTCAACCCTTTAAAAAATAACATTGCTCTAGCCATGCCCAATAAAGTCTAATTCATCCTTTCTGATACTCCATTTTGCTGTGGAGTATAAAAATTGGTCAACTGTCTTTTAATCCCTTTTTCCTGACAATAAGTCAAAAAATGATTTGATGTAAACTCACCACCGTTATTAGTTCTCAAAGTAGCAATCTTTTCCATTGTCGTTGTTTCAACCAAATGTCTATGAGGAAAAGCCAAATGTCTATGAGGAAACCCACCCAAGCTATCAACTACCTTTCTTGTCTTTTTCTCCAATCATTTATTTCTGCCAGAATGTGGTTGAGTTAGTTATTACATGGAAGGGGAAGAGTATGGGAAACCAAATTCGAATTGGGCAGAGACCCATTTTTGAAAAACGTGTTCTGACTTCCTTGGCAAGAAAAATGCCCAAAAAACGTATGCCATTCTGCTGGGCATTCACGTTTTTCAATTTCCTCACGTTTTGGGAGCAGCTGAAGTTTTTCTTGTGTGTTTGGATCCCACGTTTTGGCTGTTGGCTTCATTTTTTTCCATGGATTGAAGGTCGTTTTTGTAATGCCAGGGCCTGGGTTGTCTTCCTCGCGTTTTTGGAGCTGCTGGTGTATTTTTCCATTCACGTTTTTGTGATTTCATGTGTTTTTACCATGACTGTGAAGAGCCATTCACGTTTTTGTGATTTCATGTGTTTTTACCATGACTGTGAAGAGCCATTCACGTTTTTGGCTGTCTCACTGACTTTTGGTCTCACACACAGGCTGTTTGGGGACGTTTTTTTTTCCTGCTGTGAGTTATGCTCACTGATAAGCTACAGGACTGTGTGTTTTTCCCCATGTTGTGAGTCATTTTTGCTGTTACGTATGGGGCTGTGTAATTTGTTTTTACTGTTCAAGCTGTGTTAGCTAAATTGATTGCCTGAATGCAATGGTTAGTCTTTGGACTGTGTGAGGAGTAAGGATTTTGGCTTGGTTGCTTGATAAACCTGGTGCTAGAGACCACACAGACAAAACTAGAGGGCTGGCCTTCTTCTCCATCACCCCTGAATAGCACTGGAAGGGAATGCAGGGCCTGAGGGACTGTGTAGCAGAGAAGGGACTGATTCCTTGTGTTGGGTGTGTTTGGGTGTCTTAGAGGTCAGGCTAGTTTTGGTGTAGGTGTTCTTGGCTCTGTAATGAGCTCACCAGCTTAGCAATTTGCCTTCTCCAGCTCCTCAATGGCCTGATAAACCCAACTAAGTTGGCTTGGCTGTGTTTTGGTTGTCTTTGGCTATGTGTCAGCCTGCTAGTTCCCTTATTCCTTGGAGAATCATGCCCAGCTCGGGGGTGGCAGCGTTGCTGAGAGATTGATGAGCACGCTGGCCTATGGTTGGGTGGAACGTTGCAGCGACGTAGCTGGTTGCGGCTTGAGTTTAGCATAAGATAAGTGCCCTTATCTATTTTTACTTCTGCAATTTTATTTACTGTTAATTAAAAGGAAATGAACATGTTGAAGAATGCTTGTTTAAATGCATGTTGTTTCCGCTGTGCAAAATGAATTAATTAGGCTGTGTATGATGAACAATTGAATTTGTGCATGTTATACTGTCATGCATTCTTCTCAGCATTCTGTTTTAGCAATTTAGGCATTGTATTTAAGCCTGTACATGTTCATGGGCTCTTAACCCGGTCTGTTAGAGCTAGTAGTCGCGTCCTCTTTGCCAGTCGGAGGCATGGGGATGTGACAGTAATCAATCATAGCTTGATTCTGTAGTTGTTTGGTCCTTGTTTCGATGATTTTGTCAGGTTCCCATATGATTTGTGCTTCTTCAAACCTCCTTTGACGGTGATGTTGATATGTGTGTAGTTTCATCTTGTTTTCTGACATCGTTGGGGTTTAGAGAACTGCTTGTTGGTGCTCTATGTGATCTGCCACTGCTTCAAGTGTATACTTTCCTATCACTGCTCCAACCATCTGCTCCATTTCATTCTTCTAGCCATAGGGGTATTTGTAAGGTTTGATGATAGAAGGAACACTTCCTATATTTAAGTTAATAGTATTGTCCAAATCTTGAATAGGTGGATGACTTATTGGTATATGTTCAAATACCTTGGAAGGCCTTTTAAGGACCCTCTCGATATCTAGAAAAAAAGGAGTCTTATATGTTTGAACATCTAGTGATTATAATTCTGTATTTACACCTTGTTTTCCTTTCTTTAATAGTGTTATCCTACCATTAGAGATAATCACCTTTTTTGGTTTCCCTGTGATACCATATAACACAAACCATTATCCTTCCCATGAAACTTTTAGGAAAAGCGTCTAAAATTTAAAATCCATTGTTCCCAATGATTATAACCATTGAGATCCTAATACAACATTAGAACCCCCCATTGAGATATAAATCATGGGACTATTCAATACATATTCCCCCATAGTAAGATTGATCTTATGGAATTTCCTTGAACAATTGATAGTTCCTCCATCTGCAATCATTACTTGAAATTCTGGTGCTGGATATACAAAGTAATTGAGATCTTTGGCTACTTTACAATGAATTAAATTATGAGTACTACCCAAATCAATCAACATTGTTACCTTTATATTTTTGATATATCCTTCGATATTGAGAGTTTGAGGAGTGTTAATTCCAGCCAAATCATTCCAAGATATGGTGGTAGTAATCACTTCTAGTTCATCCCCTTGTGGTGGTTCCTATTATTTTAGTTCTTCCACATCACATTATATGTATAAGGGTTTCTTTTATCCACACTTATGTCCTTTACTGTACTAGTCATCACAATTAAAGCATAGACCTATCGTTCTTATTTCCTCTAGTTGTTGAGGTTTTAACCTCTAAGGTTGGTTAGAAGGAACATCATTCTCTCTGTATGTGTTGGAAGTGGTATTTCTACTAGTCATTGCAATATTTTTACTTTCAACCCTCCTTGTCATCATGAAATAATTTTCTAAGGATGATGGTTCAAAGACTCGCACCTCATGTTGAATTTCATCCTTCAAGGTTCCAATAATTATATCTAACAAATTATCTTCTGAAATATTCTTCAGTTTGAGACTTAGCTGTTGAAATTGCTTGATGTGCTTTGTAACTGAACCTTTTTGCTTGAGATTTACCAACTAGATAAATAAGGTGTTTCTATTTATATCTCCATATTGTGAAATCAATTCTTCTTTGGATATATACCAAGAGATAATAGAGTCCTTTTTACGGTCACAAAGCCATTGGTAGCATACAAATTGATCAGGCTCTAAATATAAGGATGCAATAGTTACCCTTTCCAAAGTTGGAACCTGGTGTAGATCAATGAATCGCTCCATCTAAAAGATTCATGTGATTGGATCCTTTCCATCAAACTTTATCATGTCAATCATGGGTATAAAGTAGTTCCTTGTACCTGAATTGAACACATGATGTTGTAGTGAATCATCAAATTTTGAAGACTCCAACTTCATACTCTCCAATTGTTTTTCAATTTTTTTAGAATAAGTCCTATTTTTCCTCCTTATCCTCCTCTTGAGTAGATACATGAGAAATCAAGCTAGGTTTTTCATCCTTCATCAACTCCTTCAAGTCTTGAAGATATTATTTTATAGCCATCCCTTTGAGATCCTCTTTACTATCCATCCTTTTGATATCCTCTTTATATCCATCCATTTGATATCGTCTTTACTATCCATCCTTTTGAGATCCTCTTTACTATCCATCCATTTGAGATCCTCTTTACTAGCCATCTTATTTTCCAATTAAACTAAGTAATCCATTTTCACGTTTCCTTTAATCATATCTTCCAACTTCGAAACTCTAAAAGATATGTCCATTTCATCGTATGTTGGGGATGAATCCTCTGGGTGTTTGAGTGGAGTGTTATTCTTTCCACTTCCTTTTGTTGGAATTTTTAACAATAAATATATATCACACCCTAGGGTTTACCACAAATAAACCTTCTACTCAAATCTATTCAACTACAAAATGACATACCTATTAGAAGATTGTTTTATGGCCAACATGTAACTGGGGTAAATTTTGAATTTCAAATCCTTTGGGTCTGAAACTTCTACCTATGGTACCCTAATGTGTCGTCTTTCCAATTCCGCAGGTATAACCTAATATGTATGTGCCAAAAAAATTATTACAAATCTCCCAAATCTTTTTTTTTTCCTATCCAGATGATCGATCTTGTACAGTATGACACATGTCCAATATTTTGTTTCTGTAGCTGAAAATTATACCACAGATACCCTAGTTTGTATTATTTCATACGTAACTATTCTCACTCAATTTGGATCTCGTATGCCTCATATATGACATTTTTCCTATAACACATGTTTCAAACCTTAATTGGAAGATTGTTTTAGGGCTAACTTGTAACTGAGATTAAATTTGACTTTTGACTCCTCTAGGTATCAAAATTCAGCCTATGGTACCCTGATGTGCCCTCTTTCCAATTCCGCAAGTTTGACCTAATTTGTATGTTCCAAAAAACGTTATTTCAAATATCCCAAAACTTCTAATTTTTGTCTTATTCAAAAGACCGAACTTGTACCATATGCCACGTGTCCAGTATTTTGTTGTCTGGAAGTAAAAATTATACCAAATATACCCTTTTATTTCTTATTTCTCATTCAACTGGTCTCACGCAATTTCCTCAGATATGACCTTTCTCCCTAGAACACTTGTTTTAGACTAGGTTTTGGACTAGTCAAAAACCATAGATTGCTCTGGAATTATCTCCAAAACTGTAATGGATCGGGATCTAAATTTTGGACTTGATATAGTTAGGCATGTTCTTGAAGTGGTTTTTTATCCTACATCTCTTAATACTTATATAAAAAAAAAATTGTATCAAAAATTACAATATGACTCATTTTGCAGAAGCCAGACCCGAAGAAAGAGCTCTGATACCAAATTTTATGCAACCAAGTCCAAAAATTAGCATAAAAGGAGAAGAAATAAACAATAAGAGAGTAATCCACACCTTAATAATGAATAATAGAGATGAATAAAAATCCTCTTCAAGGGAGGAACCTCCTTACACAATTTATTGTGTACCCAATACAAGACAATATATAATGCTTACTCAAATGAAAATATCTCTTTCCTATATATAGGAGACAAAGGTGTAAAATAACACTAATATACCCACTTATAGACCCAAGTATACATCAATAGTGTGTAATACACCACCATATAGGGCGTAAAGTGCCACACTATACATGGAACTATGCCAAACATTTAGGGCTCAAATACTTGCCACAATAGATGTCTACCCAAGTAGGATGAGAGATAGGAATTCGAGGTCCACCCAAACAGCAACCGCGCAAGACATGGAACCCTCAAGGAGGGACCCCATTGATGATGCAGACACAATCCATATGGAAAGGATGGGACATAGGGAGAATTTAAATCACGTGGATCACATGGACTCCATCTAGTGTCATTAGTGGTCCATCGCTCCAACATGCTCAAAACTATGTGAAGGCACTAGAACAAATATGAAAATTTGAAGGGAAACAATTACTAATACACCAACATGATGATAGTTGAGTTCACTTATACAACAAAGGGAAAACCAATCATGAGGATGATCAGAGCCATTATTATTAGGGGTGATTTAGGCACCTACCTCGTCCTTCTGAATGTGCCCAAAGACAAATCCTTCAACAACTCATAGCATCGTTCTAACCAGATAGATTTCATGGTGAAGGGAAGGAAAACAAACCAATTCCTAACAGCAATTCAGAGTCTCACCACCATCTATATTCGAGCAAAAGCAGCATTGCATTTCTACAAGGATTCAATCCCTCTATCTCATAAAATTAAGATTTAAAGGATGGAACAAAAAATATTGATGGAACCCATCATCTTTTAAGAAGTTGACGAATTCTAGGGTTTCCTGAACTAGATAGAAGACCCAGGGGACTCTAGTGCTTTCCAATCCCTCTATGAGCACTCTCTCATAAACTTTTGGATAGAGAAGGTGTTATTGGGTCGTATCCTCAAGGATCAAAAGAAAGAGTTGGACTCTCTTATGGATGAATTGAGGATTCTCACTTATTTGGTTATTGACACCAATATCATGAATTCCAATTTAAATCCTCTTGGTAAGCACCTGGGGATTGAATTTATCCCCTCGTCTCATACCCTATATTTTGATCCAATGAATATGGCCAACAAGAAAGGGATGAGAACAAATAGTATCAGAATTGATGCACAAACACCCAGTCATCCATGTAGATACTTCCCCAAATTTAATGGTTGATTGGATCCATAATTTAAGCGATACCAAAGGCACCATAATGTTGTTTGAATGTTTTGTTTCCCTACAATGGGTGACCAAAATTCTAATCCATAGGGTTCTAATGGAGCACAACACATAGGTTGGTAACCTTAGACAAAAGTTAGCAGACATGAAGGAACAGAGAAGGACGAACAAGATCATGGCTAACAAGATGCAAATAATTAGTAAGTGCTTGGATGCAAAGTTGGCATTGAATTGCACCATAGTGGGGAGTTCTTTTGGTATTCCTATTGTCATAAAATATGACCTAATTCATTCACTTATGTGGTATATCTTCCTCCATTTTATGCACTAGGTTTTTTTGATATTGTCATCAAATATGACCTAAGTCATCCACTTATGTGGTATATCTTCCTCCATTTTATGCACCATGTTTTTTTGATATTATGACATCACTAGATTTTTGTAATAACTATTGTTAGTTCACTAAATTTGAGCACTTTAGACATAAGTAACATGAACTTCAAATACAGACAACTAGTCTAGTTTTTTGGTATCAATTTCAACAACTATTAAGACATTCACATCTCTCAGACTATCTTCTACATCCTCATCTCTCCTAAACGAAAGCGGAAGTTTTTTTGTGTAAAAACTATTTTACTTTTTGACTTTGCTGTTCAATAAAAGTCCCCTCATCTTACTCACAAAAGAAAATATAACAACCCATTTTTAGGATTAACTGTGATTTTGTCTTAATTACATGTAAAATTTAGATGCATATGTAAATTAGAAGTTCATGATAAATTAGTATAAACAAATATTTGTTATAGAGGAATGAAATGCATTGGCATTATTAAAATAACTTTTAAAATTAATTAATTTAAATATAATTAATATATTACATTTCAAATCTTTCTCTATTTTATTTTATAATATAAGTTCACAAAATTGTTTGCATTAATTGTAACAATATGACAATAATTTCACTGTAAGGAAGAAGTTGTCATTTATGCTT
>LPNX010870065.1:156727-228503 GCA_001517045.1 Pseudotsuga menziesii | reverse complement strand
CCAAAGGTTGATCCAGAATAGGAATCCCCCCTTCAAGGTTTGGAATTTCATATTCATTTTCAGAATATGGCTTTGGATGAGGATAACTTTCCAAATGATCAAGTTGTATCTCAATGGACTGGTCATTTTTATTAGTTTCAAGAAAAATGACATCTCTGGAAATAACAAATTTCTTGTTTACCTCATCATACAGATGGTATGCCTTCAAGTATTCTTCGTACCCCAGGAAAATGCATTTTCTGCTTCGAGCACCAAGCTTGTTTCTTTGCTCCTTTGGAATCAAGGCATAATAGGTGGAACCAAAAACTATGAGATGCCTTACTAAAGGGAGATGGCCAAACCACATTTCATGTGGAGTCTTGTTATCAAGAGCATTTGAGGGACTTCTATTTCTCAAATATGCTGCACATTTTACTGCATCACCCCAAAACATTAGTTTTACACTCTTGAAAAACATCATTGAACAAACCATATTCATTATGGTTCTATTCATTCTTTCTACTACACCGTTTTGTTGAGGATTGTAGGGAACTGTAGTCTGATGTGCAATTCCATGTTGGCGAAGATAATCTTCGAAAGCATTTGAAGTGTATTCTTTCCCATTATCAGTACGAAGTGTACCAATTTTTGATTGTGCTTGTTTTTCTATCAATGCATGAAAGTCTTTGAATGTTTGAAATCCTTCTGATTTTGTCTTTAAACAGTAAATACAACACATTCTTGAGTAGTCATCAACAAATGTCATAAAATACTTATTCCCATTTGCTGAAGGAGTTGGCATTGGGCCACATAAATCAGAACGTACTAGTTCTAATTTCCTACTTGCTCTGAAATTAGATACATGGAATGGCAGCTTACTATGTTTCCCTAATATACATGCATCACATTTTTTCTTCTCTTTGGGAATGGTGGGCAAACCAAATACACCATTCTTTCTCAACAAACGAAGACTGTTATAATTTAGATGACCAAATCTTGCATGCCACAATGAACTAGATGACAAATTACCTTCTCCATGCTGAGAGAGGTAGGCATAGTTATGAACTCTTACAGATGAACCCTTTAGCTTCAGCGGCTTCCCATCTTCGTATCCAGTCATGATGACTTGGTTGTCAGAGGACTTTCTTATTTCAACGATTCCATCAAACATGTGGATGGAATGGCCTTGTTGTCGAATCTCCACCATGGACAGCAGGCTTCTCTGCAACTTTGGAAGATAAAGAACATTTTTCAACAAGAAATCAGGGAATCCAGGCATCTTCAATCGAATGGTGCCCATTCCCTTTGGTTTAATACTTGACTTATCTGCAAAGAACACTATGCCATCTATTGTTTCATTAAGTTCTTCAAAACAGTATTTTCTAAATGTCATGTGTGATGTTGCACCAGTATCAAGCAGCCAACAATCTTTGTAAGATGAAAGTGAAGTATTTTCATTAATTCCAATATTACAATGTGCAACAATACAATGAGCAGAATCAGAAGATTTACAAGCATCTTGATTTTTATTATCATCTTTCTTCTAGTTATTCTTGTCTTTGATGGAGTCCCATGAAGCCCAACACTGATCTGATGTGTGCCCAGTCTTTCCACAACGCTTGCATTGAAAATCTGATCTTTTGCTGAAGTTTTTTCTACCCCCTCTGCCTCTAAAGTTTCTTCTTCCTCTGCCTCTCTCTTTGCCAGAGAGAGTGGAACCAACTATTGATGACAAAGATTGTATCTTTTACAGCTGTTAGTGTAATTTACAAGAATGAACTTAATATGACAAGGAGAAATAGAAAACAATAACCTTGCAGGTCTACAGTCTCTGCCAAGGTGAATACAATGCAAGCTTCCGGTGAGCATACACAAGCTTCTTCCATATACAAAATATATCAATCATGAGCTTCAAATACACAGCAGCATTCCTTTTTATACAATATATACTCTACAGAATATGTTATGTGTGGAGGCACCAGAAGCTAATATATTAGTGTGCAAAGGATATAAGTGCACAAAAAAATCAAGCACCAAACTATATACTTCTGCAAAATCAAGTGATTAGCAGCATAAATTATCAGCAGCAACACCACACTTTGAGTGGACACAGCAACATTCTCAGGCTCATACAGCAGCCATATCATACATATGAGCAATATTTGCAAAATTTAGGTTTTATGCACTTCACTGGAAGAGCTAGGGTTTTTGCATTATCACCACGCAAATTATCTCTATGCACTGAGTCCTTCACACCGCCTTCATACTTCAAGGAAATCTCCAATGCAGTCTTTCACAGTCATGCTCCACGCAGTCTTTCACAGTCATTATCCACACAGGCTCTTCACGCAGTCTTTCACAGTCGTGCTCCACGCAAGCAGCAGTCTTTCACAGTCATGCTCCATGCATATACTTATCACGTCTTGCTCCACACATATACTTATCACAGTTGTGCTCCACGCAGGCAGCAGTCTCAGTCTCAACGCAGTTTCAAATATCAATATCAATGGTATTGCCTCATGCAGCATATATTATTGGAATATAAATCCAAAACTCATGCAGCATATATTATTTCAATATATACTCAGCTCCAAAACTCAATGATATTGCCTCACGCAGCATATATTATTGGAAAAACTCACGCAGTCGCAGAATGCAGTCCATGCTCAGTCTTTAGTAGTCTTTAATACACATTCCAAGCTCTGAGGCAGTCCTTTGTAGCCATGGGTATAACTCCCAGGTAGTCTTCAACGTTATTTCAGCGTTCAGCGAAGTAGGGTTTCCTTCCTCCACGCTATTTCAGCGTTCAACTCTTCAACAGTCTTCAACACATTCTCTTCACGCAGGCAGTAGTCTCCACTTCAGGCAGCAGTCTCTTCTTCAATATGCTATGTGCACTATTCTACATAGGGTTTTCTTGGATGTAAGGAGTTTGTTTTGGCAATGCAGATAATTTCTCTAGCTCAAAGTGAGAATGAGATAACTGCTGACATTCTGAAAAATACGGATTTGGAGAATATCAGTCCTCCAGCAATGGAAGGGTTGGATGAGATGATATCTACAGGAAGACGTTCGCCCATTAAAAAGGGGCAGATTCAAATGGCACATCGACTCGAGCACAGATGGAGTCAGCTCAGTGGTACAATATATCCACCATGACGCTATTACAATAGTAGTTCATGGGGTCTTGTTGAAGATCCTATCAAAATATAACCAAGCAACTGCAAACCAGTGATGGAAACCCCTAGGGCTCAGCCTTGACTAAACGCAGGAGAGGAGTCTCACTCACAAAAACACAGCACAATTAAACTCCACACATAGTTCGAGGGTATAAATTAGGGTTAAGCTAATTCAAATGTTTTAGCAGAGAATAAACGCACGCAGATGGAGGACTAAAATGCAGTAATGCATACAATGCATGCGACTGGCAGACTAATGGAGCAGGCAGTCTGGCAATGGACTGGCAAGCAGAATGCCAGGACTGAAATGCAGCAGGTAGGAGTTATGGCAAATAGCCAAGCTCTGATACCACTTGTTAGGTATAACTCCTGATTCTATTATTATTCCAATGCCAATGCATATATTTATACAAATGATATGACGGTTGTGTTTCACCTTCCGCCCAGCCTTTTCGGCTTCCTACTATTCAAATTTTTTTATTTATTTACAATAATCCCTACGGATTATATTCTAACATTTTTTTTTGGAAAGAAACCAGAGGTCATCCATCTCAAAATATTCGATTGTCCAGTGTACATACACATTCCAAAAGAAAATAAGAAAAAGTTAGATCCTTCTAAAAATAAGGGTATATTTGTGGGATATAGTCAAAGCTCAAAAGCTTACAGAAAATATTTCTTAGGATTCAAGAATATCGACATTAATAGAGATGTAACATTTAATGAAGACTCATCTTACAACAAATCCAGAAAGAGACCAATTGAAGACTCTGAAGAAACAGAAGTACCCGGTTATCACTCTAGGAAACTCCTCTAGGTTGTAGCTCGAGGATGCCTGGTAACTTACAATGTTTTTGGTGTTTTATAATATGGATCAAGTCAGGTGACCTATATGACCTTCCCCTCTCAAGACATGCATGAAACTCAATCAATTACAAGGCTTTAGTTACCACTGTTCAGAGGTTAACAATAAGGTGAGCAGGGATGGAGGACTCATCAGGCTGGCAGATTTACACACAAAACAGATGCATATAAATGGATAAATCATGATAAGGATGGTACTTATAATTAAATTCACATAAACATGCTAATAGGGTGATAGCTATCAGTCATTGATTAACTTGAATATAACCTAAATACACATTCAAGCATAAACACAGAAAAGATAGAAATGGAAACTAAACAAAATGATAACCAAAGAGCTTATATTAAATCATGAGCAAAATGAGAAGCTTACAATAGTATAGGTCTATAAATCCCCGAAGTCAAACCCTTTTCATAAAATAAGTCTTAGGCTTTATAGCCTTTACAAAATATATAGATCCTGAAAACTTGGATCTGTTTTTTACAAAAATAAAAAAAAATAATAGTTTTTTGCAAATTAGGTTAAAAACCCTAATTAACTACTTGTATAACTTAACTGAAGAATTAGTTCACTGTACGAACCTTCAGATAACTAAGGTAGCTGTTGATAATTACCGCTACTAGCCCTTTGTTGGTTAAGCCACTATTTTCTCTTGTCATCTAGGTGTTGGTGGCCTTTTGTGTTGTTATGTCATAGTAAAACTGAAACATAACCTTTTCTAATGCTTTCCTATGTGCCCTTCATCTTCAGACTATGTCCCTGAGCCATCTATATTCACCCAAAACCGGTCATGTATGCCAAAATTTGATTTTTAAGCCTCTGTCTGCTTTTGGTGGTTAGGAGGACTGACCATCAAAACTGTTAGTTGCCGAAAGCAGCACTTTCAGTGGTTAATGAACTACCCCAGCGTCTGCCTAAGCCATCAAAAGCCCTATTTTCAAAATTTATTAGGTTTTTCCCAAAAATGTTCTTTTATGGCTATCTGTTCATCTTTCTTCTTCAGCATGCTCTGTGCTAGGAGGGTTGATAGCATCTTGGCTGGTTTTTGGAGGCTGAAGGCTAACTGCAGCCTCAACTAGGGTTTCCAAGGTGGGGTGGCTACTAGGTTTTGCCTTAGCTTCCTTTCGTTGTAGTCTTTGGATCCTAATCATCTTGTACAATCTAGTATTGTCCTTTAGGTATCTTGTATTCAACCTCTTTAAGAAAATATATCTTTCTCTCTACTCCAAGTAAGACTTATGTAGCAACTTTCTTCTGTTGGTCAATGCAGCATTATTCTTCTTTATTTCCCTTTCCAGAATCTCCATCTCATAAATTTTCCTTAGGAATTGATTAATCTTTTGAGTTTTAGGCTTGCTAGAGGAATCCCTCTCTGTTGGTTCCTCTTGATCCTTTGTTGTGGGGGAGGGTAGTGCTTCAGTCATTGGTACAATTTGCAGAGCTAGGTATACACCTTCTTCTTGCTCCTCTTCAGAATCTGAGTAGAGTAGATTTGGAATATTCTCCTTGTGTGTTTCAATGTCCCGGCCCTTCCCACTGAAGTCCAAGTTACTGTTTTCCTTCTTGGCCTTGGAAGAAGAGGGATGTTTTTCTACTGCTGCTACTGGGAATATGGCCCTCCTCCTTCTTCTCCCACTCCTTGGTGTGCTGGACTTCTTGGCAGGAGACTTCCCTTTCTCTTCTCGCTGAAGGCCTATCTCAAATCCATTCCAAAACATAAAATAGGGCCATGCCATATTCCTTCTTCTCAGCAACTCTTGGATCAACAAATTGATAAGGCCATGCTGAGATAATCTGCCAACAATCTTGGTTGGCTAGGATTTCACTTGGTGTGCCATATTCCCCAAACTTCTGTGTAAGTAGAAGGGAAAATTGAGTGGGCTTTTACCTATGAATTGGTTCATTATCTTGAAATGGTAGATCATGGCTCTGTTATATCTTCCTTCACATATTAGGTAAACCAAAATGGCCTTTAGCAGTTGTTTTCACCTCTCTTCCAACCAGGATGATGGCACACTCTTCTTCCACACTATTCCTCTATGTTCAAGCTTTAGGTAAGACCTGAATTCTACATCTTTTTGTATGGTGGTCTTGAACCATTTCTCTCCTGTTCAAGGGAGTTCAGTTATTTCAGTGATTAGGGTTTCATCTATGTGAAATTTCTCCTTCCCTATAATTGCCTTTGAACCATCAAATGAGAGTGCAAACGCCTCAGCTACCTGTTGATGAAAGCCTTGTATCTTTTCACAAAAATTGTAGCAGCCAACCTCTTGGAAGAGTTTATAGACCTCTAGATGTGCTTCCAAATAAGTTATATCTCCCAGCTCCTGCCTAAGAGCAGGTCCTCCCTTCTTCATCCTGATGAGTGCCTCTCCTAGGTACCTGCAAAATAATTCTCAGTTCTGTACATAGTGTGCTAGCAAGCTGTTTTCCTCAGAGATGGTTTTCCTGGTGGTGAGGAATGATAATATTGAAACTGAAATGTGTTGGAGCCCCTTGGCACTGTGTTGCGGCTGCAACAATTTCCCAAAATTCCAAAAAAAATTGGGACCCTCCTTTGCTTGAATTAGTTTGATTTTCTTCTTGAATTTGGTCTGAGAACTTCCAGAAAGACTTTACTTATGCTTGGATTGAGCTACCCATTGTTTTTTGATCTCCCCTCTAATGTTTGAAGTAATCCACCATTTGATCAAGCTTCATCGCTGCCTTTGAATGCATTTGAAACATGCTTGAATCGGGAGTTATTTGGTTTTGCTCTTCCGCCGTTGCGGGCGGATTTTTTGCTTTGGTCTTCCGCTATTGCGGAAAGAAATTCACTTTCGTTTTTTGATCTAATTGGTTTTTACGTCGGATGCTCTTTAGTTGTGCATCGGAATTTTTATGATCTTTTCTTCTGCCGTTGCAGATGTGCTTTCGTTTTCGACTTTCGACTTCCTTTCCGATTTGTTCGTTTTACCTCGGCTATTTTCGGGCTTTACATCAGAGCGTTTTATCATTTCTCTCTCCGCCGTTGTGGATGGGAAATCTTTTTCTCTTCCGATTGTTGCTTTAACTTTTCAACCCCGTGTTGTTTTCTCATTGACCCATGAAGCTGTGGCCTCCCATCGTTGCGGCTGCAAGAAGCCTTTTCCTTCCGGCCATCTAACCTTTCCAATCCCTTAAAGTCCCAATTCAAGCCCGTCCTTGCGAATGGTGGGATGCTTTACGGATCCGCCGTTGCGGATGGCAGAAGTTTCAACCTTGCTGATGCATGGTTAGTTTGCCGACTCAAGCTTTACCCATTGCGGATGTATTTTCGGTTTAACCTTCCACCGTTGCGGAACAAAGTAAGCTTTCAGCCTCCGATTCAGAAGCTCTCCGATGTATGATGTTTTAATTTTTCCCGCCATGCATGTCTTTGTGGCTGGATATACACTTTGGCCGTCCGCCGTTGCGGATGGACGAGTGCTTTCAGCCTTCGATTAGAAAATGCTCTGACGTCTGATGTTTTTTCACGCCCGTGGTGTTGACTATATATATGGGTCGATGGGTTATATTTTTTATAGTTATTCTCGACTGTTGAGTGCTGTCATTGTTGTGCGTGTCATTCTCACGAGCCGCGAGGGACCCCTCGGTCGGTGTACTTGCATCCAGGTGGACATTGTGGAATCCTAACCGTCGTCGACCCGCCATAGTCACCGTATTTCCAGGTAGGCTCTTCATTTTTCCCTTTTTGTTTGAACTGTTGGTGGTTTTATATGATGGTTTGCTTCCCCGGTCGTCTTCCTCATCCCGTTAAATTAGATGCCTATAAAGGTGGAATTTTATCCTTTGACCATGGGATGGGGCATTTTAACCCGTGGAGTAGTATTTTGGCCAGCGGCCCTTTGTTTGCAAATCCCTGCACGTAGGGAATGGGGGTTTGGTGCAGATGGCCATTACGCCGTCTACACCAAGCTGCCCCGGGTGGTGATGATTGTGAAAGGGGGGTTCTGTGTGATTTTCTTGAAGTATCTGATGGTTCCCATTGCCGTCGCGACCTTCATTTTGCCTACATCCCCGAATAGCTATTTTGCCGCGTCGTTCCGTGCACAATTGTCTGAAACCCTAGCCGGGTCAAAGGGATATGCCGTGGTTTTTAGTTGGTTGACCTTGAGCATGTGGGCATGAACATTGTTGAAATCGCGTGTATTTTTCCCCTGCTTGTCCCGCATAGCGAAGCGATAAAATCACCTGAACATGGAAGATGGAGATTTTGGTTGTGTAAAATATGAATGTTTTTCCCGCGACCTGCATGAGTATTCTTCAATATTATGTAGATTTCATTCCTGCTGGATTATATTGTTAATGTTTTATATTGGCAAGTAATGGTAGCATGCACAGTTTATTGCACACAGCTAGTTTCCATCATGGTAGACATAAATTAAGTCACTGAATACTGTACATTTGGTTATCATAGTTCTGTTGCTTAAGCTATCTCAGGCTATACATATGTTAGCTTCGTTAACTAATTGTTGTCATGATACACATAAAAGAAGTAAAATGCTGCACATTGTCATATAAGTGCCTGCAATGGGAATTGCTAAATGTTACAATATCATATATGGCAGGAAGAATTCGAGCTCACAATGTCGAAAAGACAAAAGAAGAAGGCCCCTGTGGTCAAAGAAGAGCCATAGGTAGAAGTGGTCACCAAGACAGAATACCTATATGAAGACACTAAATGCATTTCTGGCTTGGAACCTAAATACCAGTGGGGGGAAATCTATAGACTGATTATCCGAAGAGAAGTTCCCGACATGGGCTTAGAAGAAGAGTCCATATATGCAAACATTGAAATATCTTCCCTTATGAAGGTCGCCACCAAGCCAGAGCTGTTCCCATGCTCCAAGGTAATTGGCTGGATTCTGCCCCAGGAAGATGTAACCACAATGATTCTGGAAAATGTCAAGAGACAGGGCTATGCTGCATTTAGCCCTGGATATGTGGCGTTGGCTTATCACCTGCCAGAAGCCCAAGTATTCCTATCTGATGATTGGTTGAGTAGCATTAGAATGGACCTGGTAGAGACCCTGAAGAGGATGTTGTTGCAGGGAAAACATTACCGAAATAGACCCACAGGTGAGTATGATACAGCGAGCTTGAGGGCTCCCTACATATTTATAGCTCTGATGCTTAATAGGATCTTTGGGAGAGCCCATGGCATATTCTTCAAGCTAGAGTGGATACCCATCATTTTTGATGTGGAAACACAAGGGACAGTCTTCAATTGGGCTAGCCTTGTATCAAGCAGTCTCTCTTCTTGCTTGGCCTCAGCCTTGGAAGGAGAGTCCCAGAAAAGGTCTGAATTTTATATGAGCTCAATACTCATAGACTGTATACTATGCAACCAGCCTTTCCCTGGTCTCAGGTGCATCTGGGACAGGGAAAGAATGCCTGTATATGCTTCTTATAGACCACTGTGGGCACACCAGTACCATAGCCATTACAGAGAAGTCTGTGAGCACTTCATTATGCCACTATACACACTCATTTTCTGGAAAGAGTGTGATTGTATGTCGGAGGATGCCATGCAAGTGATACAAGATTACACAGACTACTATTTGACCGAACATGGCATGTACTTCAGAATGTTTGGAGGCTCGAGAGCACCTTCCATACTGCCAAAATATGGAACTGATTACATTGTCCATAAGGAGGCAGTCAGACAAGTGTTCCTGGATGGAATAGGCAGCTTCCTGTTTGAACACAAGAAGACTGCTTATCCTCCCTTTCCCTTCAGACTTGGAAGCTATAGGGTCACTAAGGTGAAACAAGCTGGTGAATTCATAGAGGAGCTGGAGAGGTTCCATTTTGGCGAGATTCCCTATCACAGAAATGACTCCCACGGTAAAGTGGTTGATCATTGTAAAGAAAATAAGGTGCATTTCGAATATACCCATAATTTTGATAGGGAAGAATCTGTCTTCTGAAATGCCCCAAACATGACAGCACTGAAAAGAAGATTCACGAAGAAAATGACCATCAAGGGTGGAAAGGGGGATGAACAGGCAAAGGCAGAGGAAGAAGCCAAAAGGAGAAACGAAGAAGCCTAGAGATTGGCACAGGAAGCTGTAGAGTGGTTGCACAGTGAAGAGGAAGGGAAAATAAAAGCTACCCAAGAAGCAGCTGAGAAATCCCAGGAAGCAGCTAAAGAGGCAGAAGAAGCAGCTAGAAAAGCAGTTGAAGAAGTGAAAAGAAAGCTCGATGAGGAGCTACAAAAGCAGGAGGCAAAGAGGGTGAAGATGACACAGACTGAGACAGAACAGTCAGCTTCTAACATAGCTAGGGGGCAGACCCAGGATGTTGAGAACCCCGAGGTTCAGGACCCACAAGTACCTACTGCCAGCACTCCCATGATCCCCACTCTCAAGCTGGTTCCTTTTGTCTAGAAGAAAGGGGAAGAAATCCCCGATTTCAACACTGTATATTATGATAGGGCAATGAAGAGAATAATTAAGAGGACAGAGAGGAAAGTAGAAGCAAGAAATATGCCTGGAAAAATGATAACGGATACGGCTGTTATGTTAGGAATAGACCAAGATCCAAGACTCACCTTGAGAGCTGGGACTGCACTTCTCCACGCCTCAGAAGATAACATGGACAAGGTAATAACTGACTTGGAGCAGTCCAAGAAATCCTCTGCCCAGTTAAAAGACACATTGAGGAAAGAGAGGGAAGAAAGAAACAGGCTCAAGAGGAAATACGAAGATATGCAAAGGGAAATGAAGTCCTCAAGAGCTGAAGTACAAGCCCTCAAAGGAGAAATACAAGTGCTAGAAACGACACAGGAATCTCTGGAAAGAGTACAAAAAGAATACCAAGAATTAAGAACTGAAAAGGAACAGCTACTGGCAAAGGTGGAGGATCTAGAAGAGCAGCAAAAGATCCTTCTGGAAGCCAATACGCTGCATACCCAAGAATTGAAGAAGGAACACCAGGAATAGATTTCCTCGCTCACAACTGCTCTGGAGGAAGCAAGATAATAGCAGGTTAACCTCCAGCCATTCAAAGAGCACATCTTGGCCCAAAAAACCAAGATGCTGCAGTTACAGACTGCTGTTGAAGATGAGAGATGTAGAGTGCTGCAGATCGATGGCAGACCTGAAGAAATCTTGGAAACTGCATCTTATTTTGTGGACAGATCTCAGGATGTCCTCGAGGTCCTGACTGTTAGAATGGCGAGGTTGGAGAACGATGAGGAAACTCCAGCGGAGCTGCCATCAAAGGATAAATAGGCCCTTAAGCGGGATTATGACCTGGTAGAGTTCGCCATCAACACCGCTGAAGATTTCAAGAAGGCAGTTAAAAAGACGAAGGGATTATGCACCGAGTTTTTCAGAAGACTTATCATTACCTACAACCGGTGCCAAATAGAGGCTGGGCAAAGGCTCGAGGCTTTCCCGGACCATGACTCATTTTTGGAGTTTTTGTAGAAGAAATATCAGGATGAAGAAGCAAGGATGCAGCACATTAAGGCCATTGATGACCAACTCTGAGAAGCGAAGTAGGCCATGCAGCAGTTAGTGTGCAGATCCTGGAGGACCAGCTTCGATTAAGCACAACAAGAGTGGAAGCCATAAAGAACCAAGCAGAAAAATTCAAGATCAACATTCAATTTTTGGAACCCTGTGCATTTGAGGGCATTGCCTCTGATGCTGTGTCATGGAAGAAATTCCTTGACACCCAAGTGGGGCCCTCTTCATAAAGGAGTGGTCGCTTTTGTATTTTGTAACACTTTTGTAAATCATTAAGGGAAAGTAAACGATGGGAAATGAAGAGTTGGGAATCCCAAAGGTTACTTTGGGCAGCCCAACCATCTCACCCTTTTGTATAAATGTAATAGACTAAGAAGGGAGGGAGGAATTTTTCCCAGTTAGATTGATGAAGACATATTGTAAGAAGAACCGTTTCCTTTTGCAATAGATAATTACAACTTGCCTGTTGGAGAAAGCTTGGTGGAATATTCAAATGTGTGCTGTGGATTTGTTGAATAGGAACTATTTCGTTTTCAACTTTGTATCCATTAACTGTGATACCATTCTAACTCTTTGAACCTATGTTCCTGTATGAATGTTCTCTGGTTTATTTTATGAATATTTTCACCATGAGTAATGTATGTTGCTTATGAAACAGTTGGCTATATGATTGTTGAAATATATTTAATCTTTCATGTGTTGTAGATAAGAATATCAACTACCTGTAAGTTCTATTTATAATGCATGAATAACCCACATTACTCATAAATAAATCATATTCGGGCTCCCCGGGGATAGGTAAATAGATAGGTAGTTAGTTCATTTCATTGCTTCATATGTGATATACATGCATGTGAGCCTTAAGACGTGAGGTAAGAACCTGCGCATCACATTGTGACTGCTCCCTACATCCTCATCACCCTGCATGGTTAATTAGGTATATGCATCTCATACATTAAGTCAAAAATACAAAATATCAGTGGACCGGGCCGCAACCGGTGAAACCTCTGATTTGTTACTTGACCTACGGTAGCCGGACTGTAAACCGGATGGATTCCCTATACCAAACAGTCAATGGGCTAGTTGGGAACGTTGATTGGGGAGAATCCCTTACTGTTGTCGCCTGCGAATTTCTAGGCCTCAACACACTGATTATGAGGGTTTGTGCTATCATGATGGATGTCGAGATCATAAGGTGATGGCAGCATTTGATCCTCTCAATCTTCTTTCCTAAGAAATCATATCACACATCAGCGTGAGTACTCGGTGGGATTTCTGTTGTTCTTTTGGACAGGTGGAAGAAAACTAAGGGTTTCCAATCCTCTCAGTCCTTTGCCAGTTTTACAATGACCTCTTTAACTTATTTACACATGCAGTTATGCAAGCTTAAGTCATTTCGGTGGTTTGTCATGCCCTCCACTGATTGTTCATCTTGCTGACGGGGTGTGATTTGACTGTTTTATAACCGTTTTCCTCTTTTGTCTTTTCAGTGGTTAATAATCTTCCTGAATTTGTCTGCAAACCACCAAAAAGATAGCTTTCGATGGCTAAATAAATGGTATCCCTTTCGCCTTAGCCACCGAAACTTTTATCCCAACTTCGCGGTGAAATCCTACTTTCAACAGATAGTGGCCTCACTGAAAAACCCATTTAACTGCCAAAAACCCATCCTTTCGGTGGCTAATGAAATGTCTGAGATTTTTCCTAAGCCACCGAAAGCAATTTTTCCCCGATGCTTATCTTCCTGCTTTCAGCGGTTAAAATATGCATTGAATTGTTTGATAAGCTATCGAAAGCATCACCTTTCAGTGGCTAATGAGTTATTTCGAGTCTCGCCTAAGCCACTGAAACCACCTTTACTAATTTTGCTTGCTGCCTGCTTTCGGCAGTTAAAATCCTTCTTGGTATTCTCCCTAAGTTGTCAAAAGAAACACTTTTCGGTGGCTAATGAGTCATTTGAAGTCTCACCTAAGCCACTGAAAGTGTTAATTTAATTCTACTTGCTCGGGCTACTTTCAGTGGCTTACCTTTATCCCATGTTCAACCGTTAGCTGCCGAACATAGCTTTTCAGTGCCTAGTGAGCTATTACAAGCCTCACCTAAGCCACTGAAAGCTAAAACTTCCAAATTTTTCAACCATACCAAAAACAAAGACCTTCAATTTGTTAGGGATAACATCTGGCTCCTACTTGGGGATGGGAACCTCCCAGTGAGGTCCCAAAAATCCCATACCAAAATGCCTTTCCCTGAAAACAACTAAAAAATTAACACTATCATTTACTATTCCATTGGGCATGGAGTTTATTCTGTAAGCAAAAACAACCTACTGACTACTATTTTACAATGACAAGGCCTCAGAGCCTCAAATAAAGTAAAGTTTCAAAAACTGCCCATTCACTGGGCCATCAAACACCTCTTCCCCTTCTAGATTCTGCAATTTGAAGGTATTATTCTTATGTACCTGAGCTATCACAAAAGTTCCAATCCATAAAGAATCAAACTTTCCATGTTTTCCCTTGTCCTGTCTGACAGCATCCCACTTTAGGACCCAATCTCCAACCTGAAAGTTGTCTACTTTTTCCCTTTTGTCAAACATGCCCTTTATCTTCTATTGATGGGCTTATGATTTTCCTATCACTTGCTCTCTAATTTGTTGCAACTCCACCAAGTCCATCATCCTCCTCACCATATTATTTGGTTCATCTTCCTCTTCCTGAAAGAATTTTTCCACTGGCAGAATGAGCTGAATAGGAAAAATGGCCTCAGTACCATAAACTAACTTGAATGGAGAAGTCCCTATAGATATTTTGTCTATTACTCTATCCGCCCATAAAGCAAACTTGAGCTTAGAATCCCAACTTTTCTGATTTGTCTCTAGTAGTTTCCTGGTGATCCTTACTAGGCTTTTGTTGGATGACTCAACCAGGCATTTCCTTGAGGATAATAGGATGTGGAATGCACCAGTTGAATTCCCATTGACTCACACATTTTAACTAATTCCCCGGCCTTGAAAGCAGGTACATTATCAGTTACTAACCTTACTGGGCTGCCAAACCTGCTAAAGATATTCTCATACAAAAATATCATGACGACCTGATGAGTGGCATTCCTAGTGGGTACTGCCTCTATCGATTTGGTAAATTAGTTTGTGGCTACTAGGATCCATTTATGCTTCCCACTGGAAGATGGATTTATTTCACCTATGAAATCCAAACCCTATTTCTAGAAAGGCCCATTCACCACAATAGGCCTAAGGGGCAAAGAATTGAGCTGCTACATCCCTATAAATCTTTGGCACTGGTCATAGGCCCTTACAAAAGTACATACATCAGCAAAAAGGATTGGCCAATAGTATCCTACTCTTAGGATCTTCTGGGCTATGGTTTTCCAATAATGGTGGCCCCCACATGTGCTTAAATGAAAGTGATGCATGACCTTCTCTGCTTCTTCCTTATCTAGACATCTCAACAAAATTCCAGACTGATCTTTCCAGTACAGCAGTTTGTCAATTATGCAAAACTTAACAGATTTTAACTTAAGAGCTCATGCTTGATTAGGAGTGAGATCAAGAGGAAATTCTAATTTCTGCAAAAATTGAATAATACCTGAGTACCACTCATAGGAGGACAGGTTTTCATCTACCGGTGGAATGTCATTTTGATCTTGATCTAATTCTGCTCCTACCATAGTCTGCACTTTTGCTGATTTGACACCGGTGAATTTTATCCCCATTAGCTCATAGTTTTCTTTAGCCATGAGTTTGGCCAGAAATAGTCCCTTTACTATTTTAGTGGGCTTCACCTCTATATCAAACTCAATGAACATGGAAATCCACTTATCTCTCTTCCCATCAATGTCAGGCTGAGTCAAAACATCCTTCACAGCAGCTGAAGGGACATATGCAAGGACTATTGCATGGAGAATGTAAATTCTGAAAGCCTTCAAATATTTTATGAGCATAAGCCTGTTTCTCAATTGGATCATACTTCATCTTAGCATCTCCCAAGGTTTTATTGAAGAATGCAATTGGATGATCAAAACCCTCATTATCTTTCTGTAACAGCACAACTGCCACTGTGTCATAGGATGCAAAAGAAAAGATGTAAAAACTCTTGGTGTAGTCAGGACTAATCAAGGTTGGGGCCTCCATGATAGCCTTCTTGATGTCTTTGAAAGAGATTCTTTCCTGGTCAGTCCATTTTATTTCTGCATCCTTTTTCAGCATGACTATTATGTGCTTCACCAGCTCGGAGAAATTAGGGATGAGCCTCTTGACAAAGTTTACTTACCTAAAAAGGACTGAATGTCCCTTTTTGATCTTGGTATGGACAGCTTCTGGATTACTTCCACCCTTACCAGATCAATCTTTACACCTTCAGCTGAGACTATGTGACCTAGGAGTTTCCATTCACTGAGTGCAAACTGGGACTTCTTACAATTGAGTGATATCCCATACCTTCTACACTTCAGAAACACCTTCCTCAAATGCTGCAAATGGTCATGATGGATGTGAGAGTAAACAGTTAGGTCATCCAAGTATATGAGCACAAATTTATCTTTCAAACATACAAACGCTAGGTCCATGGATCTCTGAAAAGTAGCCCCAACATTCATCAGCCCAAATGGCATTTTAGCATACATGAAAGTGCCCCAGGGGGTGGTAAAGGAAGTCTTCTCCTGGTCATCAGGGTGCATAGCAACTTGGTTGTATCCATAGAATCTATCCAGGAATGACATGACACTAGCCCCTGAGACTTTCTACAACAGGTGTTCCATCTTGGGTAGTGGATAGTTGTCTTTCTTGGAACATTTGTTCAGGTTTCTAAAATCCACACACAATTCAAAAAACATAAAGGAGTCTCTGACTTTCCATACCTCATCCCTGTAGGCCTTTAGCCTGACTTTTTTGTCTGAAAAGTGTTGTTGACCTGTTGTATAATAAGGTATGCATCTCCAAAAATCTTTATGCACATGAACCCCATCTCCTTGGAAGCTTTAAATCCTAGCAGCAAGGCTTCATATTCTACTATATTGTTATTGGTTTTAAAATCAAGCTTATAAGATAGATGAATGTTTTCCTTGGATGGGGGATCAATACTACACCTGTAACTGCTGAGCTTTGAGTGCTAGCTCCATCAAAATACATGTTCTAGACTGTTTTTGCCACCTTTTTGGGCTGCTGACATGTGGGCTTAGTGAGCTAGACTGATGTTTGCTAAGAATCATCTATTTGAAGAATGCATGACCCAAAATCAGTGTCCACTGCATAGATGGGGTGATTCCCTGAATTGCTCCCATTGCTTATGATGTAGGCCAGCTGATTTTCCCTGTAAAGCCTCTTGGTCTCCCCTCCAAACATTGGAATGGTGGAAAATGTAAGATCCATCTTAAGGGTGCCACCTAGCCTTTTGCTCCATGATCGAGACAGCAAGAGACCAAATTTTGGAGGGATATCAACCACTACAATGTCCATCATGATGCTTTTTGAAGGTAGTTGAGTTAGGTTCACAACAAGGTCTTTGAAGAGGCCCAAGCACTTGAATTTTCTGGATTCAAAGGAGAATAAGTCATGGTAGGGATTTGTGATGCTGAGACTAAGCTCATCCATCACAGCCTTTGGCATTAGGTTATAAGAAGCTCTTGAATCCAGCAAACAATTATGAAGGACTTTATCATGGATATTCAAGGATATATAGAAAGGTGGGCATGAATCCTTTAGGTTTATGATCATGGTGTCTAGGGTTACAACAGGTTTGTCATCTTGCATATTTACAAAGTCAGTATCAATATGCACCTTTGGTTGAAGAGAATTCAGAATGGAAGACTTGAATGCATCATTTTTCATTAGCTCAGTTAATGGGAAAGGGATCTTCAATTTTTGAATCTCTAACTCAAGGTTGAAATAATAATGCAGCCTATTAGGAAACCTTACCTCATGTACTAAAGCTCTAAGTTGGACATGGTCAGGGCTTGATGAAGGTGTTGGTTTTTGCAATGGTTTTGGAATGACAACCATTTTCTTTTGTAAAATAGGATCCTTTTTGGCTGGGGTAGCAGGCTGTTTGACGGGTACAACATTTTTTTTCAGAGGAGAAACCAGCCTAGACCTTAAATTGTACCCTTCCTAATCATCAGCCTGATATACAGCTCCTTCACTGATGTGCTCATCCTCTAGGTCTTCTTCATATTCTGCATGTGTCAGAAAAGAATAGTCTACCTCATCCTCCATGTAGTGGATGTTGTCTTCACCTTGTCCTTCTTCTTCAATGAATTCTATCTCTTCTTCTAATACAACATTTTGAAATGGAGCTCTTATTCTCTGATCTTCCCCTTGATTCCTTTCCCTTCTAAGAATCTGAACTGGGGGTTTCCCTCTTCTATAAGGGACAAAATTAGGGTTTCAAGGAGCAAAATCACTTGGCCCTTTACCCCTCACTGGTATTTTTCCTTGGTCCTTCAGCTTAGACATTTCAACAGTCAGGTTATCTAACAGTTTGGTCATTTTTTCAATCTTGTTCTCTGATGAAGAAGCCCCAATATGGTTTGTTGGCTGCTTCTTCTTGTCTATCTTTCCTTTGACCTTCTAAGATGCCGCAATGTTTGATTCTACCTCTAGGGAAGCATCTTGCATGATTGATAAGGAGGAAACCCTCCTTTCTCTGAGAAGTAGGAATAAATCAGATTCAAAGGCATTGGCATAAGTTATCCTAGCTGAGGTATCAGTGGGTTTGATTTCAGTGGGGATCTTGCTGTACATATTGTTGAACCTCTTGGTGAAGTTGGAGACAGACTCCCCATTTTCTCTTTTCAAGTTGTTGAACTCTGTAATATAATAGAGGTGGCCTCTCCTTTCTCCCCAATGTTTTAGAAACATGTCATCTAGGGCTTCAATGCCTGCCACTGACCCAGCAAATAGCTCTTTAAACCATTTCCTAGCCTGACCATCCAGGATTTGCACAAAAACCCTAGTCCATAGATCTTCTTATTCTATGTTAATGTTCTCTGCATAGTTTTAAAATGCTTCTAGGTGTTCTTCAGCTGTGAAATCTTCTTCTCCTGTGAACTTAGGCATGTACTTGAGGTAATCTCCGGTGGGCATGGCCGAGAGGGGATTTTGGAAAATTTAATGGGGCATACCTAGCTACCAGGATCCTTTCCATTTTGTTCAATTGAGGGGCATCCATATTGGAAATGGGTATGGGAAGGATGGAGGAAGTTAGTATTTCTATAGCTAGTAACTGAGAAGGTGGTGGTGGTAAACTTATCCCAGTGGAGTCACCAGGGACTGGATCTTCACAAGCAGCAGTGCTTGAAGATGCCCAAACCCTAGAATTTTCTAATGAATTTATAAATTCCTGAGAATTAAGTGTTTCAGCAGAAGAAATAATAGCAGAAATATTTCTTGAAATACCTTATGTAACTTCCTTTGTAGCACTGCTGGTCTGCCTTAGTGAAGCCCTAGCTCTTCTTAGAATCTCTTCTAGATCTGAAACAGGTCTTACTGGTGGCCCCTAAGGGTTTTCTCTAGTACTTAATCTTCTTGAAGCCACCTTATTTAAATGGAGTCTCCAGATAGATGATTTACAACCAGAATAATGCCTAAAATTTGTCTATCATCAAAGCAAGGGTCTATGTCATCTCCCAGGGAAGCTGAGCTTCAGTCTTCTCTCTGTGGCAACGGCACCAATTTGTTATCACACCAGGAAACTCCTCTAGGTTATAGCTCGAGGATGCCTGGTAACTTACAATGTTTTTTGAGTTTTTCTAATATGGATCAAGTCAGGTGACCTATATGACCTTCCACTCTCAAGACATCCATGAAACTCAATCGGGTACAAGGATTTAGTTACCACTATTCAGAGATTAACAATAACATGCAGGGATGGAGAACTCATCAGGATGGAATATTTACACACAAAACAGATGCATATAAATGACTAAATCATGATAAGGATGGTACTTATAATTCAATTCACATCAACATGCTAATAGGGTGATAGCTATCAGTCATTGATTAACTTGAATATAACCTGAATACACATTCAATCATAACCATAGAAAAGACAGAAATGGAAATTCAACAAAATTTATAACCAAAGAGATTATATTAAATCATGAGCAAAATTAGAAGCTGACAATAGTATAGGTCTATAAATCCCCGAAGTCGAACCCTTTTCATAAAATAAGTCTTAGGATTTATAGCCTTTACAAAATATATAGATCCTAAAAACTTGGATCTGTTTTTTACAAAAATAAACAAAATAATAGTTTTTTGCAAATTTGGTTAAAAAACCCTAATTAACTACTTGTCTAACTTAATTGAAGAATTAGTTCACTGTATGAACCTTCAGATAACTGAGGTAACTGCTGATAATTACTGCTACTGGCCCTCTGCTGGTTAAGCCACTGTTTTCTCTTATCGGCTAGGTGTTGGTGGCCTTTTGTGCTATTATGTCATAGTAAAACTGAAACATACCCTTTTCTGATGCTTTCCTCTATGCCCTTCATCTTCAGACTATGTCCCCAAGCCATCTATATTCTCCCAAAACCGGTCCTGTATGCCAAAATTTGATTTTAGGCCTCTGTCTGCTTTCGGTGGTTAAGAGGCCTGACTGTCAGAACTGTTAGCTGCCAAAAGCGGCGCTTTTGGTGGCTAAGGAACTGCCCCAGCATCCTCCTAAGCCACCGAAAGCCCTGTTTTCAAAATTTATTAGGGTTTTCCCAAAAATGTTCTTTTATGGCTGTCTGCTTAGCTTTCTTCTTCAGTATGCTCTGTGATAGGAGGGTTGACAGCAGCTTGGCTGGTTTTTGGAGGCTAAAGGCTAACTACAGCCTTAGTTAGGGTTTCCAAGGTGGGGTGCCTACTAGCATTTGTATTAGCTTCCTTCAGTTGTAGTCTTTGGAGCCTAATCATCTTGTACAATCTAGTATTTTTCTTTAGGTATCTTGTATTCAGCCTCTTTAAGAAAAGATATCTTTCTCTCTACTCCGGGTAATACTTATGTAGCAGATTGTTTCTGCTGGTCAATGCAGCATTATTCTTCTTTATTTCCCTTTCCAAAATCTCCATCTCATAAATTTGCCTTAGTAATTGATTTATCTTTTTTGTTTTAGGTTTTCTAGAGGAACCCCTCTCTGTTGGTTCCTCTTGCTCCTTTGGTGTGGGGGAGGGTAGTGCTTCAGTCACTCGTACAATTTGCAGAGCTAGGTCTGCACCTTTCTCTTGCTCTTCTTAAGAATCTGATTAGGGTAGATTTGGAATATTCTCCTTGTGTGTTTCAACATCCTGGACCTTCTCACTAAATTCCAAGTTCATTTTTACCTTCTTGGCCTTGGAAGAAGAGGGAGGTTGTTTTGCTACTACTAGTGGGGATATGGCCCTCCTCCTTCTTCTCCCACTCCTTGGTGTGCTGGACTTCTTGGCAGGAGACTTCCCTTTCTTTTCAAGCTGAAGGTCTATCTCAAATCCATTCCAAAATAGAAAATAGGGCCATGGCATATTCCTTCTTTTCAGCAACTCTTGGATCAACAGCTAGATAAGGCCATGGTGAGATGGTCTTCCAACAATCTTGGTTGGCTGGGCTTTCACTTGGTGTGCCATCTTCCCCAAACTTCTATGTAAGTAAAAGGGAAAATTGAGTGGTCTTTTACCTATGAAGTGGTTCATTATCTTGAAATGGTAGATCATGGCTCTGTTATATCTTCCTTCACATATTAGGTAAACCAAAATGGCCTTCAGCAGTTGTTGCCACCTCTTTTCCAACCAGGATGATGGCACACTTCCATTCCACACTATTCCTCTATGTTCAGGATTTAGGTAAGACCTAAATTCTACATCTTTTGGTATGGTGGTCTTGAACCATTTTTCTCTTGTGCAAGGGAGTTCAGTCACTTCAGTGATTAGGGTTTCATCTATGTGAAATTCCTCCTTGCCTATAATTTCCTTTGAACCATCAAATGAGAGGGAAAATGCCTCAGCTACCTGCTGATGGGATCCTTATATCTTTTCACAAAAATTGTAGCAGCCAACCTCTTGGAAGAGTTTACAGACCTCTAGATGTGCTTCCAAATAACTGATATCTCCCAGCTCCTACCTAAGAGCAGGTTCTCCCTTCTTCATCCTGATGAGTTCCTCTCCTGTGTACCTGCTGTTAACAACTCTACCCAGCAGAGGGTCGAGGAGACCATGGTAAAGAGGAATTAATAGTCATTTGAAAAACTTTTGTTAGACATTATGGTATAAAAGTATAACAAAGGGCAAGTAAGCGATGATCTATCATATAATCCAACGGCGTAGAGCAGAGAAAAAGAGATCTACGGTTTGTAATGTGTCCACTTTATGAAGATGCGAGAAATATAATGACATACGGAGTGTCCGATGCGATATGAAGATCAACTGTCCCAAATCTAGCTTGATGAAATCTACGGTTGTCATGATCTCCGCCTCATAGACCTGCACGATTGATAAAACAGAGAAGCTCAGCGCAATAGGGTACGTGTAGCCTCATTTAACGGTTAGAAAATAAAGGCAAAATATATCGATGATCATTGATGGATTTGGAGAGGAGAGTTGCGCAGTGGTTGGAGACAAAAGGTGGTAGCGGAATGGAAACCATGGTACACACGGCGAATTGTGGTGCATTCCGCGAGCAAAAGCGGTTTGGCAAAAAATTCCGAAAGGGGGCTCCGGAGTGGGGTCCTATATAAATAAAGTTGACTTGTTGAAAAGGTATTTTTTATTTTTCTCCAGACAAATGAAAAGGAGCTACATTCCTGCCACCCTCTAACAGTCAATCTCGAATACCTGCGGCCACAGTAATAGGTAAGTCCCGAACGCCCGAAATTCATCCACCGTATTGCTGTTGTTATCTGAATTATGGACAAAGGAAAAGATTTGCAAGGGTTTAGTTGTATTTTGGATGATAGAGAGGAATACCTGGTCTACAGGGACAGAGGAGTATGTGACCCTTTCTTGTATGTGGGAAGTGTATCAGTTAGCAAAGAGAGATTATGGGAATACAATTCATAGGGTAATGATGTTCTAAATGCCTGCAAATCGATTTTATATCATTTTGTTGTTGAACAAACCCTGTATTTTCCCGAATTTGCCGAGTGGTGTTCAGTCAATTATTCTTCTTCTCAGAGAGTTAATATAAGTCAGTCTTCCTCTAGAATACTATGTAAAATCGAAACAAAGGCCATCCACAAAAACCTGAATTTTCCCGCCAATTATCCCGATAGTCGCGAGTCTGTCAATGAGTCCATTTTAGCTGAAATATACAAAAATTGTGAAACTGAGGTTCGTTGCAAATTTTTGTCTAACATTTTGAACGAGGGTCAGTCATTAGAGGGTCTTTTTTTGCCATATCATGTCCACATTTTTAGAAATGAAGTTCAATTAGTCATGTCCTTAGTCTCTCAAGTCTTGGGTCTGGATGATGATTGTCATGTCAATGAGGTCATCTTGGGTTTTTTATTAAAAATGAGTTCAATGAGTGCTGAGTCTCAGTCATTTCATGTCTTCAGTATTGATGAGTATCTGGTTGAAATGATACATATCCAATTGAGTGAATTTCCAAAGGTCATATTTTTTAAGTTTCAAACTTATTTGCTGAACATGTTATTATGTTCAAATGTCACCAAATTGCAATTCTTAAGTACCATCTTCTCTTCTGATTTTCCCAAGCAAATTAGCATGTTCGAGTTTAACAATTCTATCTTGTCAGAAATATACAAGATGTTGTTCGACAAAGTGTTTCCCCGAGTATTGGAGGATATGAAAAGCATGATGCAGTCCTCACATGAGGATAGGATCGGAGACTAGTTTTTGTACAAGGATTTCACCGTTTTGAGAATATATGGTTTTTTTGGAGAGCCCTATAGGTTTCCTGCTTTTCTTACTCCCAGGATTTTTGCATTGGAGTATATGAGGCAGAGGGTGCATGCAGAAGAATAACACTTTGGAGCTTTTAAGAAATCTTCTAATATCAAATTCCCTCTCAAAGTTGGTCCTTTTATTTTGAAAAATAAAGGTGCTCTGGTGTTTATAGAAAAATTATTGGAAAGTATGGAGTTTCAGAGGGAGAAAAGGGTAAATTATGATCCCTATCATATAATTTCCCTGAGAAAACAGGCAAACAAAAATAATTCGTTTGACCACCAAGTTGTTGAAGGCCTAGAGGAAGCTACCAATTTGTTTCACTTTATGGAAATTCCAGGATCTGATGAAAACACAAGCAATAGAGCAGTTGCAGTATCTCAAGTGATAGATGATTCTAGTATTTTGATTAAAAGAAGTCTTTCTGAAGTAGGGAGTATGGAAATAGATGAGGATGCTTCACATAAAGCCTTAAGTGAAGTTGTTTCAAGATGATAAATCCTTAAGTGAAGTTGTTTCAGATGATTAAAAAAGAGTTGTTTTAGTCCCTACAAAATCTGTATAGGTGAGTCAGTTTTCTTTTAAAGGTGTAGATAATTCTGAATCCGGCCCAGTCTTCAAGTCCAAGGAAGAGCTTATGACCAGTTATGTGGAGAAACAAAAGCAGTCCCTAGAAGAAATAAGGAATCTACTCCCGCGGGTGAGGAGTTTAAATAATCCAAAAACTTCCTTGATTTCTACCAGGGACATAGAAAGAAATACTTTTAAATTGGCCATGGTAAGTGATAAGAAGATGGTAGAAATGGAAGTGAGACTGGACAAGATAAGTGTACCAGATAAAATACAGCTACACAAGAAAACGGGAGACATTATTTATTCAGATTTGTTGCAGGCTATGGTGAGAGTTAATAAGTTACAAATTTTGGTAGACAAGTTGGAATTTCAGTTGAAACATGAGAGAGTCGAGAATAAAGCTAATTCCATTCAAATAAAAAAAGCTGCAAGCAAACATTATAAGCTCAGGAAGTGAGAAAAGTAACACCGAAGCAATCAAAAGACTTCTAGAAGAAAAGGACAATGCCCTCCAGGTATTGAAGAAAAGATTGAAGATCCCAAGCACAGAACATGTTCAATCATCTGAATTATTTACATTACAAGAGGAGAAGGACAATATTCATCAAGACATGATGGAGTATAAAGGTAAGGCCATGAAATTGTAGGAAGAAAAAGACAAATGGGAAGTGGAGCGGAATGAGCTGATAGCACAAATCTCCCTATTGCAAAAGGACCAAAACGATGAAAAAGAGATCATGGAGGAATTGATGAGCCAAACGCCCACTGATGAAGACTTGTCTATTGTGAATATTGAAAAACCTTTGAATGATTTTTCTGCAGATGACCTACTAGTGCCCATGTCCCAAGTGAGCCTGAAAGATGAAGAGATAAAGGAATTGAAAGAGGAAAATGAAAAAGTCAAATCTGAACTAGCCAAAGTGACGGAGAATAAGAATAAAATATTGCAAGATAAAAGTCAGCTACAGAATAAATTTAATGAATTGAAGGAAAGAAACATAGGGAAGGGTCCTCTCCAGGGAGAAAAGCACATAATTTGGGATACATTATCCATAGAAATTACTAAGTTCAGGCACTATTTAAACTTCATTGATGATCAAAGCATATTGATCAATTTGGCCAATCAAAGACTGAAGTTAGTAAATGAAACTATGGAGAGGAAACCCCTTGGTACAGCTCAAAATGCATTAAATTTCTTAAATTCATTAACATACCAAAAACTGCATGATATAGCAGTCAAGGACAGAGTAGAAATGGTGCTGTCAGCAAAAAGGTTTATTCATAAGCACCATCTGATGAAGACAGTACAGGACAAAGCTGATGAAATGGTCTCACAGGTTAATGATTTCAAATAGGCTTTCAAAGAACTATTTGAAGACGGCCTTCCTTCCTTTTGGGACGAGGAGGGACGAATGTTTTCTCAAGAGCATTATCACATCCTGTTGGTATGAATTTGTATGGACCATTCTAAATTTGACGATTTGGAAAGGGGGTTGACAGGGAAAGTCATCATGGATAAGCTGACCGAAGACTTTGAAATATTGCAGAAATTCCTAATCATCAGGTGAGGTTTGCCTAGAGTGTCTTATGAAGCATACGTGGAGCTAGAGGTGTCCATTCGAGAAATGGTTGAATATGATATTCCAAGCGCGAAGCAATGGAGAGCTATAGAAAGATTCGGAAAAACAAAATATATCCTTCATTCATGAAGACAGTTGTTGCGCACTGAGGAGCTGCTTGGACGGGCCTTGTTACCAAGTTGATTTTAATTTAATGATCTGTAAGGATCGAAGCTAGTAGTTTATTCCTAGGAGTTAGGAATATAGTTACAAGACTTTGATTAAGCCAGTTATTCAGCTATAAATCTTCCTAGAAGATGGATCATTTTATGTATATAAGTGCATCTATTTTATGAGATGGGGGTTGGAACCCATCCTGTTGTTGCCATGTTTTGGAAGACATATATTTTTTGAAGAGAAAAATTGAATGCGAATGAATTATCAGAGATTCCTGCGCCATTTATGTTACAGTTTGTGCTTCTTTTCCCTTGTGATTGTTTTTTCCAGTGTTACATTCCATTCTGTTTCCTTCATATTTGAAACATAGTGTTTGAATGGTTAGAATTCTTACTGGTTATGCTCTGATCATCATTTCAAATATTTTATAAACCTTTCTGCTAAAGTTAATATAGAACTCATCTTATGATGCTCTGTATTGATGGACTGTTCTCTATTTCTTCGGTTTCACATGAACTAAATGAACGACTATGATTGAATGGTTACCTTGCCTTTGATAAACTTCTTGTGCATATGATTTTGTGATATTTTTATCTATATGTGACCCCATGCCCAATGGTTATGTGTATTGTTTCAACCATCTATACAATTTTTCAGTGTTGACATATATCTGGCCTTGTTAAATCTATATTTGAGAGATCCCTCTCTGGAAATAAAAGTCCGTTTCTTTCTAAAAGTGGTTTTTGCTGTTACCTTTGGGGATTTACCTTTGCAACCTGGGTATATTCTGAGTGCTAACAAATTGGCACCGTTTCCAAGGAATGAAAGTGCATATTTGCCCTGGGAGAACGACAGTGTTTAAAGAAATATTTCTGTAGGAAAACAGAAATACTTATCAGTAAAAAAGGTTGTACATTTGTCCTGGCGACTCCATTGTAAAACTTTTTTCGAATCTTAAGGAGTCGTTTTGGATTCGAGAAGACACACGCGAGGTAATTCTGATACCGAAGTCTTAAAAAGTTTGGAAGATCCGAAAAAGTTATTTAAAAGAAAAAATAAAGAAAAGTTAGGTTTTCCTTTGTTTGGTGCATCATAATCTCAAGATTCTCATATTGATCTTGAATGGGAAGTTAATGCTGGAAAGAGTCTGTTGAAAATTAAATCTGAGTCTGACCTTAAGAATACTGATTTTAATCCTCGTAGGTTAGAATCTTATTTGTTGGATTCCCTCTGGAGAGATTTACAACAAACCATGAAAGTTGAAACATTTGCCTCTCAAAATACTCAAAGCTCTTCAGTTCCTGTGAACCCACCTAGACCAATGGCAGCCATATTTGCTCCCTTGCGTTTTCCTGCATTATTACGTGATCTTCCTCAAAATTATTCCCAAAGAATTTATTTATTTGATGGAGAAGGTGACATAACCACAAAACAACATGTTGCCAAGTTTGAAGATTTCATTGACTTAGAAGAAGTTGATTATCCAGATGTTAAAATGCAGTTATTTTCCCAAAGTTTTCCAGGTGAGGCAAAGAAATGGTTTAAAGATTTGCCAAATGGGTCTATAATGAATTTTTAGGCTTTTCAGAATGTATTTCTAGATAGGTGGGATGCTAAACAGAATCCTCTGCAGCTCTTATCTCAGTATAACAGTCTCAAAAAAGGGGGTTTTGAATCTGTTCATGAATTTTCAAGCGGATTCATGAGGGTCTATAACTCTATTCCCGAGGACATAAAACCTTCTACAGCAGCTACAAAATTACATTATGCTGGGGCCTTTGATAATGATTTTGCATTTTCATTATGGGAGAGAAAATCAGCAACTATTGCTGCCATGTTTACAGATGCTCTAGAAGTGGAAGCAAATATGATGGCAAGTGGAAAAATGAAACATAGAGATGTTGATAGGAGGAAAAAGGAGGAAAATTTTCCTTCTACTTCTTCTTCTTCTACTGATGTCAAATTTGAAATGATGTTGAAAACCATGGAAAATTTGATCGATAGATTAACTATGGATACTAGGCCGTTCAACAGAGAGCAAGTGGATCCCCAAATCAGGAATCCAAATTTCAGAAGACCAAATCCTCATGTTCCTCCCCAAAATAGACAAAGAGACCTAAGAAACTCAAGAAATCAAGAGGAACAGCAAATCCATCCACCATTTCCTAAGAATTATGTTCTTGATGAAGAAGATCCCGCTGAAAATGAGATTCATCTTTTTGGAGAGCAAGATTCAGAGATATATCTTACTGAAGAAGAACATAACATGTTCGAACAAGAGGGAGGAGATGAAGAATTTGGAAAAGAGACAGAGCAGTATCAAAGGGGTTATTTACACGCTATGGATGATGTGGAGAGGAAAATACGATTAAGAAACAGGGAAGTTTTCATAAATAAAGGGAAGGCAAACCCAAATCAACCTTCCACTAGTTCTCTGAACGTAGAAAAGGGAAAAGAACTACAAAAAGAGTCTTTTGTAAATAAAGAAGTTGAAAATTATGTACAAAGATATAAAAGAATGAAGCAGGTGGCCCTAATCGACGTGGAAAGAATTGGTTCTGGTTTTAATTTACAAAATGAACTTTCAATGCTAAAAATCTATGTTCCATTTAATGAGTCACTAAGAAACACTGAATACAGAAATACTATCACAAAAATGGTCAAAAGTCAAGGGGAATGGCAATCTAACATTTTAGAGTTGAATGATGATAATCTTACTATTTCATTTGGGTCAAAGGTTGAAAATTTAGAAAGTGAAGAAGTCCCTCCTTTCTATTTGAGTTTAAATGTGCATGATAAGGTGGTCCATAATGCTATGCTAGACTCAGGAGCATCACATAATCTAATGCCGAAGGGAGTGGTAGAAAGTTTGGGATTGAAAGTAACAAGACCCTATAAATATTTGTATTCATTCGATTCTAAAAGAGTAAAATGACTTGGTTTGATTAAAGATATGGTGGTAACTCTAACTAAGTTGCCATCCAAAACTATAGTCATGGATGTGGTAGTTGCAGATATTCCACCCAAGTTTGGGGTATTGTTGTCAAGATCTTGGACTTCCAAGCTGAAAGGTAGTTTACAGATGGATATGTCATATGCTACAATTCCTGTTCGAGATGGGAGCAGAAGATTATATAGTGAAAAAAGAACTCCTTATGTAGTAAGCAGTCAAGATAAACCTGGAATTCATCATATATATGCTTTTGATACTAATTTGGGGTCTTCTATTTTCTCTAATTATGTTGTTCCACATAATTTAGAAGAGGCATCGCAGAAGAAGTCTGAGGAAAATAAGGAAAAGGAAGTGATGGAACAGGATGCTTTGGAGGCGAAGCAAAAAAGGGAAGGCCAATGGATTATGTACTTTGACGGATCTGCTGCAAAAATAGGTGCTGGAGCTGGTGTATATATAATTTCTCCCATTAAAGATTTCAAATCTCTATCATATAAATTAACATTTGAATGCACCAATAATGTAGTAGAATATGAATATTTGTTACTGGGGTTGCATGCTTTAAAAGATTTGGGAGCGCAAACAATAAGAGTCTTAGGAGATTCAGAGTTGGTGATAAATCAAGTAAATGATAGCTATCAAACCAGGCATCCCCGGATGAGGGCTTATAGGAATGAAGTATGGGATATGTTTGGTAACTTTTTTACAGAGCATACAATTCAAGTAGTTCCTAGGCATGAAAATTTGGTGGTTGATTCTTTAGCTGTGGCTGCTGGAAAATTTGAAACCCCTGTTGCTAGTCAGAGAGAATACCAGGTGGAGATTGTGAATAGACTGCCTATTCCCGATAATTCCAAATATTGGCAAGTATTCAAATATGACATGCAGATCAGAAGATTTTTAGAACTATCAGGGGAGTTTGTAAATACTCATAATGATGCTGAAAATAATGATGATGAGACCTTTGAGAGTGATGAAGAACCTGAGAAAGAAAAAGAAGGCGCTAAAAAGATAAAGAAAACCTTGGGAGGAAAAGATATCATTCAACTAAAAAAAATTTCATACCAAGAGGTTTGATCCCTTTGGAAAAACTTTTTGATCAAAATGATGTTGCTAAGAATCCCAAAGTAAAGCCTGTTGAGAACGCTGTGGAAGATAGGAATATTGGCACTGAAGAGAACCCTAAGGTTATAAAGCTATCTAAGAATTTGCCTGAAAGAGAAAAGGAAGAATATGTGAATTTAATGAAAATATATACAGATGTGTTTGCTTGGAGTTATGAAGATCTCAAGGAGTATGATACATCTATCATACAGCATACTATTCCTATAAATCCTGGGGAGATACCTTTCAAACAAAAACTCAGAAGGATAAATCCTAAATTGCTCCCCATCATTGAGAAGGAAATAAAGAAGTTATTTGATGCTAAGATCATTGTAACACTAAGGTTTTCAAAATGGGTTGCAAATCTGGTTCCTGTCAGGAAGAAGAACGGAGAAATAAGATTGTGTATAGATTTCCACAATTTAAATAAGGTCTCTATGAAGGATAATTATCCTTTACCAAAGATGGATCATGTACTACAGAAAGCGGTTGGAGCTGAGAGAATTTCAATGTTGGATGGTTTTTTGGGCTATAATCAAATCAAAGTATTACCTGAAGATCAAGAAAAAACTGCATTTACTACACCTTGGGGCATTTTTATTTATGCAAAAATTCCTTTTGGCCTAATGAATGCAGGAGCTACTTTCCAGCGTGCTATGGACATTGCTTTTGCGGGAGAAATTGGAAATTTTGTGGTAATTTACATGGATGATATCACAGTCTATTCAAAGTCCGACAAAGAACATTTGCATCATCTAGAGAAATTTTTCACAAAATGCAGGAAATTTGGTATATCTTTGAACCCAAAGAAGTCCAATTTTGCATTAGAAGAAGGAAAGTTGTTGGGCCATATAATATCTAAAGATGGGATAAAAATTGATCCTGAAAGGGTAAGTGCGATCTTGAAGGTAGGAGTACCCAGAAGTAAAAAGGAGATACAATCATTTCTGGGATAGGTGAATTTCTTAAGAAGGTTTGTGCCAAGTTTTGCTGAGATTTTAATGAATATTACAAATATGTTGAAGAAAGGTCATGAGATAAAGTGGAATGAAGAGGCTAGGAAGTCCTTTTGGGAAATCAAGAAAGCAATCTCAGATGCTCCTGTGTTGGTAAGTCCATACTTTACCAAATATTTCTCAGTATTTTCATATGCTTCAGAACATACTATAGCAACAGTTTTATTGCAGAAGAATGATGAGAATTTGGAACAGGCCATAGCATTTTTCAACAAAATGTTGAGGGATGGAGAATTCAAATATGACATCATGGAAAAACAAGCATATGCTTTAGTTAAAGCATTGAAATATTTCAGGGTATATATTCTGCATTCACATATAAGTGCACATGTTCCAACTGCTGCAGTGAAAGGGATTTTGACACAACCAGATCTAGAAGGCAGAAGGGCAAAATGGATAGCTACATTACTGGAGAACGACATAGAAATAAGGCCTACAAAGCTGGTCAAGGGACAAGGATTAGCAAAAATGATGACAAATTCAAATTGTGAATCTTTGCAAATCAATTTTTTATCTCACCAATCCAATCAGTTGGATACGGAAGTGGAAGTAATGGTTGATTTTGTGACATCTCCATGCTATTCTGATATTGTTTTTGTCCTTCGAAATTTGCAAGCACCAGAAGGATTGAGCAAGTCAAGAGAGAGATCTATAAAATTGAAATCTGCCAAATTTTGTATTATAAATCAATATATTTATTGGAAGGACCCTGGCAGAGTGTTACTAAATTGTCTTTTAGAAAATGAAGCTCAACAAACAGTCAAAGAATTTCATAAGGGGGACTGCGGAGCACATCACTCTTGAAAGGTAACTGCAAATAAAATTCTAAGAGCAAGTTATTATTGGCCTACATTATTTTTAGATGTGTATAAAGAAACCAGCAAGTGTCATCAATGCCAAATTTTTGATGGTAGAAGAAAAGTACTTCCTCTTCCTTTAAATCCAATAATGGTAGAAGCTCCTTTCCAACAATGGGGTTTGGATTTTATTGGTGAAATAAACCCCAATTCATCAGGACAACACAAATGGATTTTGACGGCTACAGATTATTTTACTAAATGGATTGAAGCAATTCCCACCAGAAGAGCCACTGAAACTGTAATCATGGATTTTCTTGAAGAAAACATATTGGATCAATTCGGATGCCCAAAAAGAATAGTAACAGACAATGCAGCTGCCTTTAAATCCAAGAAAATGATTAATTTTTGTCACAAGTATCATATAAGTCTCAATCATTCAACTGCCTATTATCCGCAAGGAAATGAGTTAGCTGAATCTTCAAATAAAAGCTTAGTGAGGATCATCAAGAAGCTGTTGGAGGACAATAAAAAGTCATGGCACACCAAGCTAAAATATGCCCTATGGGCTGACAGAATTAGTACTAAAAGGGCAATTGGCATGTCTCCGTTCCAACTAGTGTATGGAACTGAAGTCATTCTTCCAGCATCATTAGGTGTTCCAGTTATGAGATATTTCCAAGACCAGCAAGAAGAACCAAATCACATGTAGAGAAGGATAAACCAGATTATCGAACTGGAAGAACGAAGGTATAAGGCTTATGACAAAGTGCAGTCACATCAAGAAAAAATGAAAACTACTTTTGACAAAAGAATCAAAGAAGAACATTTTCAGATTGATGATTTGGTCTTGAAGTGGGATTCTCCCAAAGAAGACAAACACAGGAAATTTGATCATATGTGGGTAGGTCCTTATGTTGTTGTTGGATACAGAGGACAAAACGCCTTTTTGCTAGAATATCCGAACGAGGTTCTTCTGGAAAGTAACCCTGTCAATGGAAGATATCTGAAACATTACCTGTCCTATGGAGGAGGGTAAAACTTGTATTATAGCCTGTAAATATTTAATATTCTTTGCAAGTCAACACAGATGGTAGGCTGAATGTGTTTGAATCCCGTGGTGAAGGCCCTAAGATTCAGGAGGCATACCATTCTTTTCTAAAAAACAAAAAATATATATCTATGAAAAAAAAAGACAAGTTTGATGGAAGTTATTATGGAAGATTAAAGACAGGCACCTGGTCTACGAGTTCTTTGATACCTCACAGGGAGGATATCATCCCCAGATGGAGCCAGTTGTTAACAACTCTAACTAGCAGAGGGTCGAGGAGACCATGGTAAAGAGGAATTAATAGTCGTTTGAAAAAATTTGGTTAGACATTATGGTATAAAAGTATAACAAAGAGCGAGTAAGCGATGATCTATCATAAAATCCAATGGCATAGAGCAGAGCAAAAGAGATCTACAGTTTGTAATGTGTCCGCTTTATGAAGATGCGAGAAAGATAATGACATACGGAGTGTCTGATGGGATATGAAGATCAACGGTCCCAGATCTAGCTTGATGAAATCTATGGTTGTCATGAACTCTGCCTCATAGACCTGCACAATTGATAAAATGGAGAAGCTTGGCGGAATAGGGTACATGTAGCCTCATCTGACGGTTAGAAAATAAAGGCAAAATATATCGACGATCATTGATGGATCCGGAGCGAAGAGTTGCGTGGTGGTTGGAGACAAAAGGTGGTAGTGGAATGGAAACCACGGTACACGCGGCGAATTGTGGTGCATTCTACGGGCAAAAGTGGTTTGGAAAAAACTGCCAAAAGGGGGCTCCGGAGTGGGGTCCTATATAAATAAAGTTGACTTGTTGAAAAGGTATTTTTTATTTTGCTCCGGACGAATGAAAAGGACTTGCGTGCCCACCACCCTCTAACAGTCAATCTCGAATACCTGCAGCCACAGTAACAGGTAAGTCCCGAAAGCCCGAAATTCATCCACTGTATTGCCGTTGTTATCTGGATTATGGACAAAGGAAAATATTTGCAAGGGTTTAGTCGTATTTTGGATGATAGAGAGGAATACCTGGTCAACAGGGATAGAGGAGTATGTGACCCTTTCTTATCTGTGGGAAGTGTATCAGTTACCAAAGAGAGATTATGGCAATACAATTCACAGGGTAATGATGTTCTAAATGCCTGCAAATCGTTTTTATATCATTTTGTTGTTGAACAAACCCTGCATTTTCCCAAATTTGTCGAGTGGTGTTCAGTCAATTATTCTTCTTATCAGAGAGTTATTATAAGTCAGTCTTCCTCTAGAATATTGTGTAAAATCGACGCAAAGGCCATCCGTGAAAACCTGAATTTGCCTACCAATTGTCCCGATAGTCGCGAGTCTGTCAATGAGTCCATTTTAGCTGAAATATACAAAAATTGTGAAACTGAGGTTCGTTGCAAAATTTTGTCTATCATTTTGAACGAGGGTCAGTCATTAGAGGGTCTTTTTCTGCCATATCATGTCCACATTTTCAGAAATGAAGTTCAATTAGTCATGTCCTTAGTCTGTCAAGTCTTGGGTCTAGATGATGATTGTCATGTCAATGAGGTCATCTTGGGTTTTTTATTAAAAATGAGTTCAATGAGTGCTGAGTCTCAGTCAGTTCATGTCTTCAGTCTTGATGAATATCTGGCTGAAATTATACATATCCAATTGAGTGAATTTCCAAAGGTCAGATTTTTTAAGTTTCAAACTTATTTGCTGAACATGTTATTATGTTCAAATGTCACCGAATTGCAATTCTTAAGTACCATCTTCTCTTCTGATTTGCCCAAGCAAATCAGCATGTTCGAGTTTACCAATTCTATCATGTCATAAATATACAAGATGATGTTTGACGAAGTGTTTCCCCGAGTATTGGAGGATATGAAAAGCATGATGCAGTCCTCACCTAAGGATAGGATCGGAGACTGGTTTTTTTACAAGGATTTCACCGTTTTGAGAATATATGGTTTTACTGGAGAGCCCTATAGGTTGCCTGCTTTTCTTACTCCCAGGATTTTTGCATTGGAGTATATGAGGCAGAGGGTGCATGCAGAAGAAGAACACTTTGGAACTTTTAAGAAATCTTCTAATATCAAATTCTCTCTCAAAGTTGGTCCTTTTATTTTGAAAAATAAAGGTGCTCTGGTGTTTATAGAAAAATTGTTGGAAACTATGGAGTTTCAGAGGGAGCAAAGGGTAAATTATGATCCCTATCATATAATTTCCCTGAGAAAAAAGGCAAACAAAAATAAGCCATTTGACCACCAAGTTGTTGAAGGCCTGGAGGAAGCTGCCAATTTGTTTCACTTTATGGAAATTCCAGGATCTGATGAAAACACAAGCAATAGAGCGGTTGCAGTATCTCAAGTGATAGATGATTCTAGTATTTTGATTAAAAGAATTCTTTCTGAAGTAGAGAGTATGGAAATAGATGAGGATGCTTCACATAAAAAGGCCAAATTGTTTCAAGATGATAAAGCCTTAAGTGAAGTTGTTTTAGATGATTTAAAAAGAGTTGTTTTAGTCCCTACAAAATCTGTACATGTGTGTCAATTTTCTTTTAAAGGTGTAGATAATTTTGAATCTGGCCCAGTCTTCAAGTCCAAGGAAGAGCTCATGACCAGTTATGTGGAGAAACAAAAGCAGTCCCTAGAAGAAACAAGGAATCTACTCCTGCGGGTGAGGAGTTTAAATAATCCAAAAAAATCCTTGATTTCTACCAGGGACATAGAAAGAAATACTTTTAAATTAGCCATGGTAAGTGATAAGAAGATGGTAGAAATGGAAGTGAGACTGGACAAGATAAGTGTACCAGATAAAATACAGCTACACAAGCAAACGAGAGACATTATTTATTCAGATTTGTTGCAACCTTTGGTGAGAGTTAATAAGTTACAAATTATGGTAGACAAGTTGGAAGTTCAGTTGAAACATGAGAGAGTCGAGAATAAATCTAATTCCATTCAAATAAAAAAGATGCAAGAAGACATTATAAGCTCAGGAAGTGAGAAAAGTAACACCGAAGCAATCAAAAGACTTCTAGAAGAAAAGGACAACGCCCTCTAGGTATTGAATAAAAAGTTGAAGATCCCAAGCATAGAACATGTTCAATCATCCGAATTATTGACATTACAAGAGGAGAAGGACAAGATTCATCAAGACATGATGGAGTATAAAGGTAAGGTTGTTAAATTGCAGGAAGAAAAAGATAAATGGGAAGTGGAGCGGAATGAGCTGATAGTACAAATCTCTCTGCTGAAAAAGGACCAAAATGATGAAAAAGAGATCATGAACGAATTGATGAGCCAAACACCCATTGATGAAGACTTGTCTATTGTGAATATTGAAAAACCTTTGAATGATTTTTCTGCAGATGACCTACTAGTGCCCATGTCCCAAGTGAGCCTAAAAGATGAAGAGATAAAGGAATTGAAAGAGGAAAATGAAAAAGTCAAATATGAACTAGCCAAAGTGATGGAGAATAAGAATAAAATATTGCAAGATAAAAGTCAGCTATAGAAGAAATTTAATGAATTGAAGGAAAGAAACATAGGGAAGAGTCCTCTCCAGGGAAAAAAGCACATAATTTGGGATACATTATCCGTAGAAATTACTAAGTTCAGACACTATTTAAATTTCATTGATGATCAAAGCATATTGATCAATTTGGCCAATCAAATACTGAATTTATTAAATGAAACTATGGAGAGGAAACCCCTTGGTACAGCTCAAAATGCATTAAATTTCTTAAATTCATTAACATACCAAAAACTCCATGATATAGGAGTCAAGGACAGAGTAGCAATGGTGCTGTCAGCAAAAAGGTTTATTCATAAGCACCATCTGATGAAGACAGTACAGGACAAAGCTGATGAAATGGTCTCACAGGTTAATGATTTCAAACAGGCTTTCAAAGAACTATTTGAAGACGACCTTCCTTCCTTTTGGGACGAGGAGGGATGAATGTTTTCTCAAGAGCATTATCACAGCCTGTTGGTACGAATTTGTATGGACCATTCTAAATTTGACAATTTGGAAAGGGGGCTAACAGGGAAAGTCATCGTGGATAAGCTGACCGAAGACTTTGAAATAATGCAGAAATTCCTAATCATCAGGGGAGGTTTGCCTAAAGTGTCTTATGAAGCATACATGGAGATGGAGGTGTCCATTTGAGAAATGGTTGAATATGATATTCCAATTGCGGAGCAATGGAGAGCTATAGAAAGATTCGGAAAAACAAAATATATCCTTCATTCATGAAGACATGTGTTGCGCGTTGAGGAGCTGCTTGGACGGGCCTTGTTACCAAGTTGATTTTAATTTAATGATCTGTTAGGATCGAAGCTAGTATTTTATTCCTAGGAGTTAGGAATATAATTACAAGACTTTGATTAAGCCGGTTATTCAATTATAAATCTTCTTGGAAGATGAATCATTTTATGTATATAAGTGCATCTATTTTATGAGATGGGGGTTGGAACCCATCCTGTTGTTGAATTTTTTGGAAGACGTATATTTTTTGAAGAGAAAAATTGAATGCGAATGAATTATCAGAGATTCCTACGCCATTTATGTTACAGTCTGTGCTTCTTTTCCCTTGTGATTGTTTTTTCCAGTGTTACATTCCATTCTGTTTCCTTCATATTTGAAACATAGTGTTTGAATGGTTAGAATTCATACTGGTTATGCTCTGATCATCGTTTCAAATATTTTATAGACCTTTCTACTAAAGTTAATATAGAACTCATCTTATGATGCTCTGTATTGATGGACTGTTCTCTATTTCTTCTGTTTCACATGAACTAAATGAACGACTGTGATTGAATGGTTACCTTGCCTTTGATAAACTTCTTACGCATATGATTTTGTGATATTTTTATCTATATGTGACCCCATGCCCAATGGTTATGTGTATTGTTTCAACCATCTATACAATTTTTTAGTGTTGACATATATCTGGCCATGTTAAATCTGTATTTGAGAGATCCCTCTCTGGAAAGAAAAGCCAGTTTCTTTCTAAAAGTGGTTTTTGCTGTTACCTTTGGGATTTACCTTTGCAACCTGGGTATATTCTGAGTGCTAACACTTGCAAAATAATTCTCAGTTTTGTACACAGTGTCCTAGCAGTTTGTTTTCCTCATAGATCGTTTTCCTTGTGGTGAGGAATCATAAGCTCGAAAGTGAAATGTGCTGGAGTCCCTTGGCACTGATTATGAGGGTTTGTGCTTTCATGATGGATGCTGAGATCATAAGGTGATGGCAGCATTTGATCCTCTCGATCTTATTTTCCAAGCAATCATATCACACATTAGCCTAAGCACTTGGTGGGGTTTCTGTTGTTATTTTGGATAGGTGGAAGAAAACTGAGAGTTTCCAATCCTCTTAGTCCTTTGCCAGTTTTATAATAACATCTTTAAGTTATTTACACACGCGGTTATGCAGGCTCAAGTCATTTCGGTGGTTTGTCACGCCCTCCACTAATTGTTCATCTTGTTGATGGGGTGTGATTTGACTATTTTATAACCATTTTCCTCCTTTGTCTTTTTGGTGGTTAATAATCTTCCGGAATTTGTCTGCAAACTGCCAAAAAGATAGCTTTCGGTGGCTAAATAAATGGTATTCCTTTCGCCTCAACTACCGAAACTATTATCCCATCTTCGCGATGAAATGTTGCTTTCAACGGATAGTGGCCTCTCCGAAAAACCCGTTTAACTGCCGAAAACTCGTCTTTCCAGTGACTAATGAAATGTCCGAGCTTTCGCCTAAGCCATTAAAAGCACTTTTTCCCCAATGCTTATCTTCCTGCTTTCGGCGGTTAAAATCTGCATTGAATTTTTTGATAAGTTGTTGAAAGCATCACCTTTCGGTGGCTAATGAGTTGTTCTGAGTCTCTCCTAAGCCACCAAAAGCACCTTTACTAATATCGCTTGATGCCTGCTTTTGGTGGTTAAAATCCTTCTTGGTATTCTCCATAAGCTACCAAAAGCAACACTTTTTGGTGGCTAATGAGTCATTTGAAGTCTCTCCTAAGCCACTGAAAGTGTTAATTTAATTCTACTTGCTCGAGCTACTTTCAGTGGTTTACCTTTATCCCACATTCAACCATTAGCTACTGAAACATATCTTTTCGGTGGCTAATGAGCTATTATAAGCCTCGCCTAAGCCACTAAAAGCTAAAACTTCCAAATTTTTCAACCATACCAAAAACAGAGACCTTCAATTTGTTAGGCATCCTCAAATATTTCATTACATAAATCAAATTCTTCATACTGTCAAAATAAATTTATTTTTGGAGATAACATACCCAAAATTCAAGATACAACTATGAATGATGCATATCAAAATGAAGATCGAGAAATAAAAGAACCCCATGAACCTGTATATCCACCCCAAGAGAAGAATCCTCACAAAAGGAAACCTGCATGGGTACAAGAGGCTATCCAAGGTGTAGAAAGATATGGGGCTCCAGAAGAAATGCAGAGAGAGAGAGGAAAAGAACCTGGTCCTACTCCGGTTATGTATCCCTATTATGTGACATCATGATAAAGAACCTTCCAACTATGAAGAAGCAACAGAGAAGAAAGAATGGAAGGATGCTATGATCAAGGAGTACCAGTCGATCATGAAGAATGATGTCTGGGATTTTGTCCCTAGACCAGAGGGGAAGTCTGTTGTGACTTCCAAGTTGAGGTACAAGATCAATCATGCTGCAGATGGTAGCATAGAGAAATATAAAGCAAGATTTGTGGCTCGTGGCTTCTCCCGGAAAGAAGGAATAGATTATGAAGAAAATTTTGCACCTGTAACCAGATAGACTTCCATCACATCAGTACTTTCTCTGGCTGCGGTAATGAAATGGAAGACACACCAGATGGATGTCAATACTGATTTCTTAAATGGTGTAGTGGAAGAGGAAATGTATGTGGAGAAGCCACTCAGTTTTGAGACACATGAAAAGGAGACTCATGTGTGTAAATTGAAGAAATCCCTATATGGTTTGAAAAAGGCACCCAGGACATGGTACAACAGAATTGATATCTTCCTATCTAGTTCGGGCTTTACCAAGAATAAAGAAGATTCCAACCTTTACTACAAGGTTGAAGAAGGGAACCCAATGATACTCCTACTGTATGTAGATGATCTATTTTTAACAGGTGTAGATGGGTTGATTGCTGATATAAAGAGGAATCTTTCTTTTGAGTTCGAGATGAAGAAATTGGGTATGATGCACTACTTTCTAGGCATGGAGGTGTGGTAGAATGCAGATGGAATCTCTCTGGGACAAGGGAAGTATGCAGTGGAGATCCTGAAGAGGTTTGGGATAATAGATTGTAAGGCCATGACCACACCTATGCCATCCAACCTGAAGCTATTGAGTGATGCTTCATCATAGTTAGTTGATGCTATGATGTATTGTCATATGATTAGGTCCTTAATGTACATGACGAATACAAGACCAGATATTTGCTTTGTTGTGAACACATTGAGCCAGTTCTTGATGGATCCGAGACATGTTCACCTGATTGCTGCAAAGCATATTATGAGGTACCTAAAAGGAATAGTTGATTATGGGCTGAAGTATGAGGTGAATCAAAAGATTAACCTGGAAGGATATGTTGATTCAAATTGGCCAGGAAGTTCCATTGATAGGAAGAGAAGTTTGGGGTGCTGCTTTAGTATTGGATCAGGTGTGATCTCTTGGTTTAGCAGGAAGCAGCCTTGCATGGCACTGAGTACAACCGAAGCAAAGTTTGTCACATCTTTTTCATCTAGTTGTGAGGTAGTTAGGCTGAGGAAGCTACTATCTGATTTATTTGATCTCCAGTTCGATGCTACTTGTATAGATTGCGACAACCAAAGTTGTGTGAATTTTTTGGAGAACCTAGTGTTCCATGACAAGTTGAAGCATACCAAGATCAAATATCACTATATAAGGGATATGGTGTAGAGAGGAGCAGTGAATCTCCAGTATGTTGCAACGGACGAGCAGATAGGTGATGTGTTGACCAAGCCATTGTCGAGAGTGAAGTTTGAGTACTTCAGGGAGAATCTTGGTGTTCTCTAGATTGAGGTTCCTTCCAAGGGGAAGTGATGAGTCCATGATCCATTCTGACATGGTGGTAGGATGGGCCTCTTATTATCAAATGTAAGTGCAAAGCCATTTTGACATAGTGGTAGGCTAGGAATCCCATGGTTAGATGTAAGTGTAGATCCATTCTGACATGGTGGCAGGCTAGGCCTCCCATGGTCAGATGTAAGTGTAGAGCCATTCTGACATGGTGGCAGGTTGGGCCTCCCATGGTTAGATGTAAGTGTAGATCCTTTTTGACATGGTGGAAAGATGGGCCTCCCATGTTTAGATATAAGTGTTGAGCCTTTTTGACATGGTGGCAGGTTGGGCCTCGCATGGTCGAATGTGAGTGTTGAGCCTTTCCGACATGGTGGCAGCCTGGGCCTCCCATGGTCGGATGTGAGTGCTGGGCCTTCCTGACATGGTGGTAGGCTGGGCCTCCCATGGTCAAATATAAGTGTTGGATGATCCTTTCTGACATGGTGGCAGTTTGGGCCTCCCATGGTCAGATGTGAGTGCTAGGCCTTTCTGACATGGTGGCAGGATGGGCCTCCCATGGTCAAATGTGAGTGTTGGGTGTGCCATTCTAACATGGATACTAGATTTGTTCCTACCATGGTCAGATGTAAGTGTTGGGTGGGCCTATCTGACATGGTGGCAAGCTGGGCCTCCCATGGTCAGATATAAGTGCTAAAGAAGATGAATACTTACATGGAGGATAGGCCTACAACCAGCATGAAAAAGGGCTATCTCTGTAGAACTTCCTATGACAAGTATAATTGATAGATAGCACCAGTTGATAGAGATAGCAGAAGTAGTGATGATGATGATCTAGTGATGATCCATCTTTGATGATGATCCAGTGATGATCTAGTTTCGATGATGATCCAGACTTGATCCATAGAAGAAGACTTGTGCTGATGAATTGTGTCAAGAGAATACCTTCCTAGTTAAGAGGGAGTGTTGATGTATTTATAACTTCAAAATGTATTCACTTACGTATTTCATATATTATATTTGAGTAGTCCCTGATGTTCCTATAGGGAGAATCAATCATGTAAACAAGTCATGTAAATTCATAGAGGTTAACCCTCCTTGTAGTACGGCTTTCACCCTAGCTACAGGCAGGAGCAACTACCTTCTGTCTATAGGAAGGAAGGGTAGGGTTCCTGTTGATTGAAAGAAAACCTGTAAAGCAATGTTAGAGATAAGCTATGAAAACCATGCAAGAAATGGTTAGAAAACAAGCTATGGCTGCAAGAAATCAAGGGAAAACCTATAGCAAACCATTAGCAAATAAACCTGCAAACAAAATAAGTTAGCAAACTAAAATAACAATGAAAACAAATGGTTATACCTTCTATTTGGGTGGAAATGGGCCACCATGCCCTAGCTTTGGAAGCACCTCTCTCTATGGGATGGAGACTTAGCTTGTGGAGCAATGGAGAAGAGGGAGGGTGAATGGCTTGAGAGGCAAAGGATCTCAAGGCACTCACATGGGCAGCATAACGATAGGGAGAGAAGGAGTGTTTTGAGAGTGACCCCCACCCCTCTATTTATAGTTTTTCTTTGATATTTTAGGGTTTTAAGCCCCTGGTTAAGGCTTTAGCCCTTTTTTTGGTATTTAAGCCCCTTTCACCCAATTCTTAGCTCCTTTGGGGATTTTAAGCTCCTTTGAGAGGTTTTAGCCCCTATGAGAGATATTTTGGCTCTTTTTAGGGGTTTTTAAGCCCTTTTTCATGTTTTTGAGCCTTTGCAAGGGTGTGGGGGTCAAATGAGGATAGTAAATAGATGTCCTTTGATGGTGTAGGTCATGTAGAGCTCATCAAGGGATTTTTTGGGTTAACAGATTCCCCCCTGATGTGTGAGGGAAGGAGCTCAGCATATGGCTAATGGACATCATAGGATTTTCTAGGGGGAGGTGGTGCTTCGTGGGCTAGGGCATGGTGGCTTTTGGTTTTTATATTAATATGGTTCCCATTAATGGGTGAGATACAAATAATGTGTGACATGTATATGGATGAGGTGGGCATCCCCATGCTTATAACGATGTCAAAATATTAATGTGATCTAAACTCTATAATGCAAGAGCTGATCATGTACAACTGATGATACATAGTGGTTTCCTCAAGAAGAGGATGAATACAATAATGATCTGAAGAACTGCTACATTGGACCCATGGCATTCTCATGGAATGCTATATCTTCATGAATGATGACCTGCTGGATCTGGAATGGTACATAGTTGTAGGGACCCACTGATAAATAGTCAGAATATTTGTGGTACAAATACGCTACCTCAATCATAAATCTATATAGAAGCACTGCTGGGGCTTCTGAACACTGTCTCCAACGCAACCCAAAAATCATAAGGGACATGAACCTGTTTTGGTCCCTCAAATAGACTCATCAATGTGCTAGATTCAGGTGACATCTAGGGTCTTCAACCAAATACTGCATAGACCATTACCCTGTATGAATATCACCGGTGCGATGATGTAGATGGAGTCGAGCACGTGAGAAACAACCATCCCGAGAGGCACTAAGGACTCCTCTCAAGTGGTCCAAGGAACTCATCAATAAGGTTGATGAAAATAGGATACAGGGTCCTCTAGGTCTATCCTCTGGAATATGTGTGTTGTCATCAAGAGAGGGAGACCTGCACCTGGTCAAGGCAATGGTGTTTCCTTGAACAGAAGCATGAGGGAGATAACTAAAATATGTGAGACAATCTGAGAACTGACCCACTGTATGCGAGGGGTAGTATTTGAAAAGGGGTAGGGAATCATGGTGGACTCAAACTTCCTTTGCTTAGAGTATGACAGCAGGGCAGACCAGGCAGCAATGAAACTAACTCATGGGAAAGGGATCATATCTATAATACTGGGAATGTAACTGCAAATGGGAGATACTTGGGGAAGGTAGATACTTCTGGTATTGATGGAATCCAAGGATGACACATCACAGAGTACTATGAACAAAGATGACCCAAAGTGGGAATGTTGTTCAACTATTATATGTGGGGTGGTGTCTAAAGAAACCGTTGTGGTACGATCTCGTGTATTTTTTGCGAGCCCAAGAAAGTAAATGCTCAATGGTGCTTTCAATTTTATCTAGTCCAAAAGCATGAAGAAGAATCCAGTGGGGTCTCTTTTTCGTTGATAGTCTCCTATGCTCGAAAAAGGTTAAAAGTCTACATAGGAGAGCTCGCCCATTCTTTGTGGGATGGGAGACTTCTTTACCGTTGGTAGTCCAATCATGCCGAAAAAGGTTAAACTTGTATTAACTAGACTGATTTAGGAGGATACTGGTGGCCACCCACCTATTCCACTTGGACCCCCACCATTGTTTCTTTCAATTTTCCAGTTTCCTTAATTGTAGCACAATTTACTATTTTTGGCATTTTTCGGGTCCTAAACTTCTGGAGCCGTTTTGAGGCCCTAAACGACGTTTTTTCGGCATCGAATGGTTGAGCAAATATGAGTCCATTTTGGACTCAATGTTCTCAATTTATGGATGTATTCCTTGAATAGATCTTTCTAACGATGTATCATGCACATCAAATGGAGATAGTATGCCAAAGTTACGACCCCGGGAAATTGATGTACCAAGTTACCCAATGGGGCCCACATTCTGGTGTTTCACCTCTTAACGTTAGGTTTTTGGATGTGTAGGGTTTCCATTGTTTCTCAATAATATATAGGCCTTCAATCTTCATTGTAAAATAGAGTTCAAAGGCATGTAGCTACGACATCTCTTCTCAGAGATAATCTACCAGCACTCTAGCTAGTTTATTACCATTATGTATGTAAACAAGTTTCAGTTCTTTGATTAATGAAATGAAGTGTTATTTCTACTACATCTTTGATTCTATGGTTGTTTGTGTATTCTGTTGCATTCCTGCATAAATCCGGATCAGTGGTATCATAGCAATCTGTTATTTCTCCATCCTTCTTTGCATATCCCCAACGAGGGCGATGTAAAAAAGAGTTAGGGCTCGATCTAGTTGAACCTTTGCAAGATCAGCCTTGCAAATCCTAACGGCCTCCCATGAGGGAAGAAAATAAAGACGAGGGTGCAGAAGATCCTATCAAAATATTGCTCATGGAGGCCCTTGAAAAAAAAAGGAATGCAATGATGGATAACTTCGCCCAGATCCTTCAACAACTTCCCACTAGCGGCGCATCTGCATCTAGCAGCCACTCTGGAGGTGCATCCCCTTTTAAGGTACAGGTAAACTTTGAAATTCCCATATTTGATGGTTGAATAGATGTAGACGCCGTAGATATATGGTTGAATCTATTAGAAGGATATTTCTTGGTTCATGACTTTTTCAATCGGAAAAAAGATTACTTTTGCACTACTCAAAGCCACCCCCCATCTCAAGGACTAATGGGAAACCTACTGTGAGAGAAAGGATGAGGAGGAACCCTCTCTGTTCTCGGCCATACCCACTTGGAATTCTTTCCTAGATTCCATAAAGGGACAATATTATCCTATGGGGAGCTATGAGGACAAGTACATACAATGGACTATGCTATGGCAGCAAAGAGATCAATATGTGCATGAGCTAAAGAATTTGTTCCATACCTTGTGCACCAAGTTGGGTATCAAATATTCATAGAAAAATTTGGTGCTGAAGTACCACAGTTGTATGCATAGATACATTCAAGAGGAAATGGAGTTCCTTGGAATCTCCTCTCTTAGTACGGCATATCGGTATGCTGCCAAAATTGAGCAAAAATTCAAATAGAAAAAGCGAGACTTTGGATTTGAAAATCAGAAGCAAGCGAAAGGTGCCCCCAAACTGCAAAACCAAGGACACAGCCAAGGCATGGTGACTCAAGAAAACTTTCCAAATCCGCAAGCAAAGAGCAACACTGTGAAGCTGAAGAAGGAAGTGGGAAAGTGGTGCGAGTTCCATAAGAGCCCCACTCACAACACAAGTGAGTGTCGGGCCAAGCAATCACTGGTGGCTGAGGTAAAGGCTTCTGAATCAGATGCATACTCTGACACTAAATCAGATCCTGAGAAGGGGAATGACAGAGGAAAGAAGATTATCATTGCAAATCCCAATCCCACTGTTGCCACCACAAAGATCCTAAAGGAAGAACCGGAAGATTCAGAGCAAGATTCTCATCCTAACCTTCCAGAAAGCAAAATTTTTACCATCAAACATGGGTGCTTTGTTTATTGATCCATATTGACTAACCATTTTAACTTTTCAGGATCTACCTTAACCAAAAGGAATGCTGCTCTGATACCAATTGTTACAGTTATAAACTAACTGAGAGGGGGGGTGAATCAGTTAGTTAATATTTGTTACAATGTAATTCTTTTAACTTAGAATCAATAAACTTTATGGCAGTCAATCTTTTCTATGAATTCAGAGTTATAAACATAAGAGCAGATAACATAAAACACAGCATTCAATCACAACATTTAATCACATATATGATACACAGATATTTCACAAGGAAACCCATAAGGGAAAAACCTCTTCTTCTTATGATGTCAAAGGCTTCAATGGTTGTACATCACTTCTTATTTGAGCACCGTCTCAAAGAGGTTGCAACCTCTAAATGCAAGCACCAACTTGCTGAGAGCATCAACTCTCACTGTGACCCAGCACCAACTGGGTGGGAGCACCAAATTCCAGTTTATCCCAGCACCAACTGAGTGAAGACACCAATCTTCAATCTCTACAAGCACCCACTTGCAGACAAAGACATAAAGTCTCCCCTAGCACCTCCCTACCTCCCTTATTTGCTAGACTTTCTAATAGAATTAGAATGCAACAATACAGATATGTCTCTACTTACCAAACCACTCTGCTCTATTCAACATCAACTCTCTGCTCCTCTGTTCTGTTCAACTGTTCAGCACATTCTTCAGTTCCTCTGCTCTGCTCATTCAGTATCAGTTTACAGTACTGATCTCTTAATACTCTGCACACCATTACTCTCCTCAAAAAGATCACAATCTATTATGCTTGCTACAATATATATATCTAAATTTCAGTCAGTTCTCATTCTCTCCGTTCATTACAGAAACGGTTACGGACTCTTCATGTACCATCTAATTGTAAATGAGAAACCGTTCATAGATTTCTAACTGTCAAGACTCTCAACATCTTGAACGCTGATCTGTACAAAAATGATTCACATTCCACGAATACCATAGATTCTCAAGATCTCTAACTGAAAAACAACCCTTCGAATACCCAGCTTGCCTGACTCTCTGCATTCCACGAAAAGTCATACTCTAATTCTCTGATCCCATTGGCTCCTCATCGAACCAATACTGTGCTAGACTCTTCATGTTCCACTGCTTCCAGTTCAAAGAGTCCTAGGCTCGATTCTAAATATGGAGACTTCCTCTGCTCTTTCAGCCATCTGTGTTGTTCATCTCCTTCTGCGGTTTTGGTCATCAATTTCTTGAATGATAGAAATCTCGTGATTCTTTAGAAAAAAAAACTTTGTCCAATGCTGGAGTTGAGCCACTGCTTGTTTAAATTCATCGGAATTTTATTTGCTTATACCCCTGCTGTTGCGGAAAGATAATCGGCTTCAGTTTCGGTATTCTTCTCCGATGTATTTGCCTTAGTCGGCTGATTGTTTAGTTTCACGTCGGAACCTTTTGTTCTTTCATTCTCCGTCATTGCGGCTCCCCAACGAGCTAACCATCGGCCATATAAATTTCCTTTTGTCAATGTTGACTGCAGAACTCGCAGTCTGATGGTCTTCCGCCGTTGTGGCTGTGAATAAGACTATTCTTCCATAGTCTTTTATTCTTCCGCTCACCGATATGTTTGTTTTCTGCGGATCCCATAGTCTTTCCGTCTTCTGCCGTTGCAGATAAGAAAGTCGCTAACCTTCCACAGTTGTGGCTCCCAAAGCAACTAAGCGTCCGAAGTCCAAAGCGCTCTGACTGCCGATGCTTATAGTCGTGCGTGTCTTTAACCTTTCCTTTTTCACCGTTGTGGCTGGGAAATTCATTCAGCTTCCGATGTAAATATCTTCCAACTTCTAATTAAGAGTTTTCCCACTTGCTCAACAGAATTTGTGGATTAACCTTTCCTTTTCCGCAGTTGGGGCTGGGAAAGTCATTCAGCTTCCGATGTAAATACCTTCCGACTTCCGATGCTTCTAGTCACGCGTGTCTTTAACCTTTCCTTTTCTGCCATTGCAGCTGGGAAAGTCATTCAGCTTCCAATGTAAATACCTTTCGACTTCTGATGCTTATAGTCGCATGTGTCTTTAACCTTTCCTTTTCCGCTGTTGCGGCTAGGAAAGTCATTCAACTTCCAATGTAAATATCTTCTGACTTCCGATTAAGAGTTTTCTCAATTGATACCTGTGTGCCTGTCTCTTTTTCAGTAGATTGCCACATCCATTTGACATTAGTTCCCCTTCTCTTTATAGCAGATTGCCATCAATGACAATACTTTAAGACTGAGCACTGGCTACCATCTACTAGTCCTGAACACACCATTCTAAACGATATTCCAACAATATCCCCCTTTGACATTGATGGCAATATCTCATTCAACTGGTCACATTTCTCCCCCTTTGACATCAAGGACAAAGGATAAACCTTGGCAGATATGGTATATCTGATGACTGACAAGATGCTCTAAGAAAACGAACTGCCATTCCATGATGTAAACAAAAATAATATATCCAATAAACACAAACTCCCCCTAACACAATGCATGAGTTACTGAGACAAGGACTGAACACCCAGCTTCTGACGTAGATATTCAAACTGAGTTGTGGGTAAAGGCTTAGTAAAAATATCAACAATATGTTTGGTAGAAGGAATATAATGCAACAACACCGCTTGAATAGCCACTTGTTCGTGCAAGAAATGGTACTTTATGGGGATGTGTTTAGTTTTGGAATGAAGAACAGGATTCTTGGAAACACTGATAGCACTAGTATTGTCACAGTGAATGGGAATAGGCTCAGAATACTTTACGTCTAGATCAGCAAGAGATTGAACCATCCATAAAATTTGAGTACAGCAAGTAGCAGCAGCTATGTACTCTGCTTCAGTAGTGGATAAATAAATGGAACTTTGTTTTTTACTTAGCCAGGCAACCAAAGACTCTCCTAAGAAGAATGCTCCGCCACTTGTACTTTTTCTTTCATCTACACAATTAGCCCAATCTGCATCTGAATATGTTATTAGCTGAAAGTTCTGATTTCTGGGATACCACAGACCATAAGAGAGAGTACCTTTCAGGTATTTGAATATACATTTCACAACTAGTAGATGACTCTGTTTAGGAGCAGCTTGAAACATTCCTACCATCCCAACAGCATGCATGATATCAAGTCTTGATGCAGTAATATATAACAGGCTTCCTATCATAGATATGTACATTTTTTTATCCACTTCAGGTGAAGAATCATCTTTTCTCAGCTTACATCCACTGACCATGGGTGTACTTTAAATCGTTTGTAACAAGCATAGGCTAGAAACATTCTGATAGCGTCCATTCTTGCCACTGGAGCAAATGTTTCATCGAAGTCTTGTCCTTCAATCTGAGCATAACCTTTGCAAACTAGTCTTGCTTTATTCCTTACAATATGTCCCTGTTCATTTAATTTATTCTTATATACCCATTTGGATCCAATCACATTCTTGTCTGATGGCCTAGGAACAAGTTCCCAAGTGCTATTCTTTTCAATCTGATCCAGCTCTTCATTCATGGCTACTACCCAGTCTTTGTCTTTGCTAGCTTCATTAAAACATTGGGGCTCAATTGTAGAGAGAAGAGCAATATGAGACTGTTCAGATTCCTGCAAAATCTTCCTTCTATTCTGAACACCTTTACTCTCATCACCAATGATTTGGCTTTCAGGGTGATTTTTTCTAATCATTCTAGAAGAAGATTGTATAGTGTGTTGTTCAGGTTTAGCTCCCTCATACTCTGATGATCCAGATTCTTCCTTCTGGGATTCTTGGACCTGTTCTTCTGTCTCTTCATTTGTATCTTCCAAATATGAATCTTCATCATTCCTTTGACTAATATTTTCATGACAATCTTCATCTACTTTCACATCTATGCAATCTACTATTTTACGCAGCCTCTTGTTATAACACCTATAGCCTTTGCTTTTTGTAGCATATCCTAAAAAGATTCCTTCATTTGCTCTGTCATCATACTTGCCCAAATTTTCATCATTATTCTTGATATAGCATTTACTTCCAAAAAATCTGAAATGTTTAATGGTTGTAGGTCTTCCAAACCATAAATGATATGGTGTTTTGTCACTGTTTGGTCTCAAATGAGCTTTGTTAAGAATGTGCACAGCTGTATGAATAGATTCCACACAGAAGCCTTGAGAAATATCCTTTTCCTTCATCATTGATCTGGCCATCTGTTGGACTATCCTGTTTTGTCTTTCTACCACTCCATTTTGCTGAGGAGTTCCTGCAATTGTATATTCTTTCCTGATGCCATGCTCATCACAGAATTCTTTGAACTGTCTTGAACTGAACTCTCCTCCTCTATCAGATCTGATAGCTTTAATCTTTCTTCCAGTCTGATTTTCAGTCAGGGATTTAAATATCTTGAATTTAGCAAATGCTTCAGACTTCTCTTTAAGAAATGCAACCCATGTTAGTCTGGAATAGTCATCAATCATGAGCATGAAATAGTTCTCCTTACCTGTACCTTCTTTCCTTGATGGGCCACACAGATCCAGATGGACTAGTTGAAGAGGCTTATTTGTGGAAGGAACACTCTTTGACTTAAACTGTGTTCTGGTTAACTTCCTTGTCTGACAAGGTTTACACACTTCATCACGTGGTTTAGATATTTCTGGAAAGTCCCTTGCTGCTGCTCTGTTTTTGAGTTTTATTAAATGATCAAAATGTAGATGTCCCAGTATTTTGTGCCACAGCCAGCTTTCATCATATTTGCTGAGATAACACTCTTCTTTTTCTTCTTTTAAAATGTAAACATTATTCTCAGTTCTTATTCCTTCGGCAACCAGTTTTCCTGAGGAAACATTTTTAATTTTACATTCTTTAGCAGTGAACAAGATTTCACACCCTTTGTCACACATTTGACTCACACTGAGAAGGTTGTGCTTCAAACCATCTACAAATAACACATCTTGAGCCTTTCTTTTACCATTGCTAAGACTAACCATTCCCTTGCCTCTGATCTTTCCTGGTGCATTGTTTCCAAATGTTACGTTCCCATATTTCTGCTCTAACATAGAAATAAACTTCTCTTTATCTCCTGACATATGTTTTGAACACCCACTATCAATGTACCAAGGATTCTTCTGTCTCTGAACTGAGAGCATGAGATTACAATGAGAACTCTCTTTCTTCCTCCATACATTTCGTTCAGCTGTATATTTCATTTTTTATTATGTTTTGTTATCTTTCAAGTTACATTTTGTAGCTTTATGCCCAAAGTTGTGACATATGTAACATTTTGTTTCGTTGTATAGAAGATCAAACGGGTTAGTATTTATGTTTTGCGTTCTTATTTTAACAGCTGATTGAGATACACGACCCATATGACTATACACTGATTGATGTATCATATGTTTGTTATTTGACATCCTTCTCTGAATGTTTCTGAAATTGTAAAAACAATTGGCAGCTCTGTGCCCAAAGTTAGAACAACAGAAACAATAACCATTGAAGAAATTAGCATACCTAACTCTTGGTGGATTTCTAGAAAAGTAATGTATTGAGTTATGATGCTCATAATTGTAATTCTGATCTGCATACTTGATTCTATTATATGGCTCTTTTTCATGAACTCTTGACTGTACCGATTTGCTATTTAGATCGGTATTCTCTTGCTTTTTATCACTCTTTGATCGATTTTCATTATTGTCTTTACATGCTTCAACATTTATTATTCTGGGGATTTCTGCCTGCTTGTTGTTCAGAAAATTAATCAAGTTTGATTATTCTTTGCTTTTTGAACCACTGCTACTTGCACCTTGACCATAGCCTAGACCAAACTTAATCTGAGGTGACCTCTATCTGTTTAGAATGTTATTTAGCTCTTCTAAAGCTTTGATACTAGAGATATTCTGATGATATAAGGCTTGAAATTTTTCTAAATCCTTCTTAACAATTACTACTTCTTTCTCTAGATGTTCACATCTGGTTTTGCTTTCAGCTAGCTGTTGTCTTAGAGTCTCTTCAATTTTCTTTGCCTCTTCCAGCTCTAGCTTTATTAGAGAGATGTCTTTTCCATTGGTTTCATACTGGATTAATAGCTGTTTTTCTTTTCTTTTCTTTATTCTTAGTCTATCAATATCCTCTAGAGAACTCATCAGCTCTCCCTCCATGTCCACAATGGAATCTTTATCATTCATCTCTGTACATCTCATCTCTAGATCCTCTACAGCCATAAGCATGAAATCATTCTCTTTGTCTTCATGGGAGGATTCACTTTCTGAAGTTTCTGTGGATTCATCATCATTCACACGCAGACTTTTCTTCTTGTGCTTGTTTTCTTTACTATACCTCTTCTTTAGAAATTTCTCTCCATCTACAGAACTCTGCTCTTTCCTCATATGAGGGCATTTAGCAGCAATTTAGTGTCATGTTTTACCACAGTTAAAACATTTGAAAGGCAGTTTGCCTTTGTATCTTCCTGGCCCCGTTTTCAGTATTCTCACAAATTTTGATTCTATTTCATCCACATCTACCTCTGTACTCTTTTCAGCTTTAAAAGAGGCTTCTCTGGATGTGTTTTGGTCTTTACTAATCCTCATTTCATAGGCTGTCAAAATTCCTAGTAATTGGTCAAGAGATAACGTTTTAAGATCACTCATTTCTTCTATAGCTGAGACTTTAGGGTTGAATCTGTTAGGCGGAGATCTCAGGATTTTATGAACAAGGAAGGTATCATCATCACTTATTTTTTCACCAAGATCTCTCATAGCATTTACTAACTCATCAACTCTCAAGAAAAATTTACTAATACTTTCATCTTCATTCATTCTCAGTTGTTCAAATCTTAGCCTATGAGTCTGCAACTTGGCATCTTTAACTTTCTCATTTCCTTCATAGCTGCTAATAAGCTTATCCCACATTTCTTTGGCAGAATCAAGATGCATTACTTTTACAAATTCAATTTCAGCAAGACCACTCCGAATAGCATTCATTGCTTTTGCATTGAAAGTAAATTATAGCTTATCATATTTGGATGCTAGCAAAATAGGTTTTGCATACCCAGTCTCTACTACTTCCCAAACATCAGCACCTAGCGACATTAAGTATGTTCTCATCCTAACCTTCCAGAAAGCAAAACTTTTACCATCAAACATGGGTGCTTTGTTTATTGATCCATCTTGACTAGCCATTTTAACTTTTCAGGATCTACCTTAACCAAAAGGAACGCTGCTCTGATACCAATTGTTACAGGTATAAACTAACTGAGAGGGGGGGTGAATCAGTTAGTTAAGATTTGTTACAATGTACTTATTTTAACTTAGAATCAATAAAATTTATGGCACTCAATCTTTGCTATGAATTCAGAGTTATAAACATAAGAGCATATAACTTAAAACACAGCATTCAATCACAACATTTAATCACATATATGATACACAGATATTTCACGAGGAAACCCATAAGGGAAAAACCTCTTCTTCTTATGATGTCAAAGGCTTCAATGGCTATACATCACTTCTTATTTGAGCACCGACTCAAAGAGGCTGCAACCTCTAAATGCAAGCACCAACTTGCTGAGAGCATCAACTTTCACTGTGACCCAGCACCAACTTCCAGTTTATCCCAGCACCAACTGAGTGAAGACACCAATCTTCAATCTCTACAAGCACCCACTTGCAGACAAAGACATAAAGTCTCCCCTAGCACCTCCCTACCTCCCTTATTTGCTAGACTTTCTAATAGAATCAGAATGCAACAATACAGATATGTCTCCGCTTACCAAACCACTCTGCTCTGTTCAACATCGGCTCTCCGCTCCTCTATTCTGTTCAACTGTTCAGTACATTCTTCAGTTCCTCTGCTCTGCTCATTCAGTATCAGTTTACAGTATTGATCTCTTAATACTGTGCACACCATTACTCTCCTCAAAAAGCTCACAATCTATTCTTCTTGCTACAATATATATATCTAAATTTCAGTCGGTTCTCATTCTCTCCGTTCATTACAGGAACGGTTACGGACTCTTCATGTACCATCTAATTGCAAATGAGAAACTGTTCATATATTTCTAACTGTCAAGACTCTCAACATCTCAAATGCTGATCTGTACAAAAACGATTCACATTCCACGAATACCATATATTCTCAAGATCTCTAACTGAAAAACAACCCTTCGAATACCCAGCTTGCCTGACTCTCTGCATTCCACGAAAAGTCATACTCTAATTCTCTGATCCCATTGGCTCCTCATCGAACCAATACTGTGCTAGACTCTTCATGTTCCACTGCTTCCAGTTCAAAGAGTCCTAGGCTCGATTCTAAATATGGAGACTTCCTCTGATCTTTCAGCCATCTGTGCTATTCATCTCCTTCTGTAGTTTTGGTCATCAATTGCTTGAATGATAGACATCTCATGATTCTTCAGAAAAAAAAACTTTGTCCAATGCTGGAGTTGAGCCACTGCTTGTTTAAATTCATCGGAAGTTTATTTGCTTATACCCCCACCGTTGCAGAAAGATAATCGGCTTCAGTCTCGGTATTCTTCTCCGATGTATTTGCCTTAGTCGGCTGATTGTTTAGTTTCATGTCGGAACCTTTTGTTCTTTCATTCTCCGTCGTTGCGGCTCCTCAATGAGCTAACCATCCACCATATAAATTTCCTTTTGTCAATGTTGACCGCGGAACTCGCAGTCTGATGGTCTTCCGCCGTTGCGGCTGTGAATAAGACTATTCTTCCGTAGTCTTTTATTCTTTCGCCCGCTGATATGTTTGTTTGCCACGGAGCCCGTAGTATTTCCATCTTCCGCCATTGCAGATGAGAAAGTCACTAACCTTCTACCGTTGCGGCTCCCAAAACAACTATGCGTCCGAAGTCCAAAGCACTCTGACTGCCGATGCTTATAGTTGCGTGTGTCTATAACCTTTCCTTTTCCGCCATTGCAGCTGGGAAAGTAATTTAGCTTTCGATGTAATTACCTTTCGACTTCCAATTAAGAGTTTTCCCACCCGCTCAACAGAATTTGTGGATTAACCTTTCCTTTTCCGTCGTTGCGGCTGGGAAAGTCATTTAGCTTCCGATGTAAATACCTTCCAACTTCCAATGCTTCTAGTCGCGCGTGTCTTTAACCTTTCCTTTTCCGCCGTTGTGGCTGGGAAAGTCATTCAGCTTCCGATGTAAATACCTTCCGACTTACGATGCTTATAGTCGCGCGTGTCTTTAACCTTTCCTTTTCTGCCGTTGCGGCTGGGAAATTCATTCAGCTTCCGATGTAAATATCTTTCAACTTCCGATTAAGAGTTTTCTCCATTGATACCTACATGCATTCCTCCTTTTCAGTAGATTGCCACATCCATTTGACATCAGTTCCCCTTCTCTTTATAGCAAATTGCCATCAATGACAATACTTTAAGACTGAGCACTAGCTACCATCTACTAGTCCTGAACACACCATTCTGAATGATATTCCAACAATCCGCCCTCAGGAAAAGAAGAAGATCATGGCCATGACCTCCATACATGGCCCCTCTACATGACAACAACAAATGGACAAGGTCATGGAGGAGTACCGAGACATATTCAGAGTCACCCACAGGGGTGCCTTTACACTGTCAGGTCAAGCACCTCATCGATCTGACCCCAGGTGAACCGCTTCCCAATGGAATGATCTATCGACGCTCTATTCTGGAGAATGATGAAATCAAGAGGTAAATCCAAGAGCTACTGTAGAAGGGTCACATCCAGCCAAGTTCATCGCCCTGTGGGAGCCCAATCGTTTTAGTATAGAAGAAGGATGGGACTTGGAGACTCTGTATTAACTATCGGGCGCTGAACAAGATCACTATCCGAAATAGGTACCCGATCCCATGGATTGATGACCTACTGGACCAAATTAAAGGGGTGAAATATTTTAGCAAGATTGAATTAAAGTCCAGGTATCACCAGGTACCGATCGAACCGACCGATGTGTGGAAGACTACATTCAAAGCTAAGGAGGGCCTTTTCGAATGGTTGGTCATGCCTTTTGGGCTGATGAATTCTCCCGCAACCTTCATGAGGTTGATGGATGACATATTGTGGCCATTCACCAACTCATTTGTAGTAATGTACTTGGATGACATCCTAATATTCATCCAGACTTGGGAAGAGCACCTCCACCACATTCGACAGGTCCTCCAAACACTGCAAAAGCACAAGTTGGGTGCCAATTTGGACAAGTGCACTTTTGGCATGACCCAGGTTTAGTATCTGGGATACATCATTGATGAGTGTGGGGTACATGTGGATCCAACCAAGATCCAAGTCATCCGGGATTGTCCTACCCCAACTACTCTAACAGAGCTTCGCAGCTTTCTGGGTCTTGCTAATTTCTACCATAGGTTCATGTTGGGATTCTCTCATATCACTTGGCCCTTGAGTCAAGTCACCAAAGGAGGAGCGAAAGAAAAATTCTTCTCATCAAAAACTCAAGAGAAGGTGTTTGTAGAATTGAAACATCGCCTCTGTTGTGCCTCAGTGCTTACATTACAAGACTTGCAACAACCATTTGAGATCGAGACAAATACCATTTGAGATCGAGGCAAATGCCTCTGACTATGCCATTGGGGAAGTCCTTAATCAACAAGGGAATCTAGTGGCATATCACAGTGAGACACTATCTGACACGGTCCAAAAATATCCCACTTATGACAAAGATATGTATTCCATTGTATAGGCTTGCCAACAATGGAAGCATTACATTTTGGGGAGGAAACAATCATCCACATAGACCACCAACCCCTGTAGTTCATACAGAAACAAGGGAAGTTATAGAAGGATCACCATCAAAAGCAATCCACATATCTACAACAGTTTAATTTGAACATCAAGTACAAGAAGGGAAGCACTAATAATGCTGCAGACTGCCTCAGCAGACCACTGATCGTGGCGATAACCACCATGCTCAACTCTTGTGGGCACGAGACTTCTGATTGGTCGCTTCTCTACAAGAGCGATCCAGAATTCAGCCACACATACAGGATGCTCTTGGAGGGAAACCAAGTTCCAAATTTTCACCTCTAGGATGCACTACTAAGTCACATGGGACACCTTTGTGTTCCTTCAAGCGAGTGTGCCAACACAACAGAATTTGAGGCCAAAATCCAATGGCTACCATGTCTGAAATTTGACACTAACCTGTCGGGTATTCAACACCCTCAATTTTTTTTGTCGTTGGTGGCATAATCTCAGATAGTCGACAGCCAAGCCGAGGTCACTGAATTTCCTATGGCACGACCATCATATTTCCTACGGCCAGGCCGTCGGATTTCCTACGGCAATGCCGTCAGATTTCCTACATATACAAGAAGGGAAGCACCAATAATGTTGCAAACCGCCTCAGCTGACCACCGATCATGGAAATAACCACCATGCTCAACTCTTGTGGAAACAAGTCTGTTGATTGCCTGCTTCTCTACAATAGTGATCCAGAATTCAACCACACATACAGGATGCTCTTGGAGGGAAACCAAGTTCCAAATTTTCACCTCCAGGATGCACTTCTAAGTCACATGGGACACCTTTGTGTTCCTTCAAGCGAGTGTGCCCAAGATGATTTGGGAAGTGCACTATAGTCGGGTCACAAGGAATTTCAGAGTCAAGAAAACATAGGCAATACTACAGAAGTATTTCTATTGGCCGATCCTTCAACAAGACGTAGGGAAGTACATCTGATCATGCACTGCCTGCGCCATTTCCAAACCGTCCATCAAGAAGCAAGGCCTCTATACTCTATTTCCTACCCCTAGTCGACCTTGGGAATCCATCTCCATGGATTACATGTCGAGACTTCCTTCTACTGAGCATGGAAACAACTATGTGTTTATGGTCATCGACAGATTCTCAAAGATGGCCATAATGGCGGCCTGCAAGAAGAATATCATAGCAGAAGCTACTGCTAAACTCTTCTTTGAACGAGTGTGGGTACACTTTGGGATCCCACAGTCTATAATCTCATATTGAGATAGCAGGTTCCTTAGTACATTCTATTCTAGCCTATGGTCAATTCTAGACAACAAGCTCACAAAGTCCACAGCTTCCCATCCCCAGACTGATGGCCGGAGAGAGGTCGTCAATAGAATGATCGTACACATTTTGCACATTTACAACTCAAAGCATCCACACACATGGGATGAGAGCCTCCCCTATGTACAACATAGCTATAACCAGGCCCTCCACATGTCAACCGACCACAACCCCTTTTAGGTGGGCTTGGGATTCCAACCACTATGTCCTATTGACATAGCCATTCCATTTGCAACTACTCAGGCTAATTCAACTCATGTCCAGTCTGAAGTTTCCAAGGCGAACAGCTTAATTGAGTGCATTCAGCATATTTGCCAATAGGTTCATGACATATAGGACATATCCAATGCTAAGTACAAGAAACAACATGATCAGCATCGGGTGCAACACAACTTCCAAGTGGGAGACAAAGTGTGGCTAAACTTGCAGAAAGAGCGCCTCGTTTGACCCCACCGCAAGCTTAGCCGGCTCCGATATAGGCCATACACCATCACCAAGGTTGTTGGGGAAAATGCCTTCAATCTCAGTATTCTACCATTCCTTGGTTTGCACCCAGTTTTCAATGTGGACCGCCTTCGGCCCTACTTTCCACCTCTTATGGACACATCAAACATGGCAAAACAACTCACACCAACAAAGTTAAACCCTGACTACATGGAACAAGCCACAACTGATCGGATTATGGACACACAGATCAAGAACACCCGCCAGCAGAATATCTAGCTATATCGAGTTTTCAAAGCAAGCCAACTCCTTCACCAGGGAAAGTGGCTCACCAGGGACCAAGTTCAGCAAAAGTTTCCTCATCTCATGGAGGAACTCAATGCAATGGGGACCATTGCTTCCTAAGGGGGGAGGAATGATCCAGGAGTATATTGGTGGCCACCCATCTATTCCACTTGGCCCCCCACCATTTTTTTTTTCAGTTTTCCAGTTTCCTTAATTGTATCACAATTTACTATTTTGGGCAGTTTTCAGGTCCTAGACTTCCATAGCCGTTTTGAGGCCCTAAACGACATTTTTTCGGCATCGAATGGTTGAGAAAATATGATTCTGTTTTAGAATCAATGTTTGCAATTTATGGATGTAGTCCTTGAATAGATATTTCTAACCATGTATCATGCATGTCAAATGGAGGTAGTATTCCAAAGTTACGACCCCAAGAAATTGATGTACCAAGTTACCCAACGGAGCCCACATTCTGGCGTTTCACCTCCTAGGGTTAGGTTTTTGGATGTGTAGGGTTTCCATTGTTTCTCAATAATATATAGGCCTTCGAGCTTCCTTTAACATAGTGTTCAGAGGCATGTAACCGCCACATCTCTTCTCAGAGATAAGCTACCAGCACTGTAGCTAGTTTATTTCCATTATGTATGTAAACAAGTTTCAGCTCTTTGATTAATGAAATGAAGTGTTATTTCTGCTGCATCTTTGTTTCTATTGTTGTTTGTGTATTCTGTTGTGTTCCTGCATAAATTTGGATCATGGATGGTCATTCAGATACTTTTATGAGCATGAACAAAACCAATTTTCCTCGATACCCTTTTCTTGATGAGAAGGATGGAAAAGAGCTTAACGACAACCCATGGTGAGATTTTTCGTAAGGTTCATCCTCTCTTCCTGAGAAAGCATAAAAGGATGTAGAGGGGAATGGTCTTGGATTGAATGTGCCAAGGTGGTCCTTTTCAAATGGTAGTCTACATAGTCCGCAAAAGGAGATAAACGAGACGATGTAGACGCCCTTTCTTATACTTTAACGAGTGAGAAAGGAAGCAGCTACGCCCGACAATCTTTTCATTTTTTAAGGAGTCAGAAAAGATCTTAACGGAAACTCCAATATGGTCAACTAATCAAGGAGGCACTGAAGGTGCCCCCATGTCAGGAAAATGGAGAGTGGTCCAAAGGTCATCCGTGCAATATACAGGTGGCTCTTGAACATACCAATACATGCATGAGATAGATCGCGGTAGAAGCACGCGAGTCGGTGCAGCAGAGGCATGCAAACCGAGGTGGCTCTCAAACAGAGGTCAGGAGAGTCTTGTGTGAGTTGTGGTGGATGGACTGGACTACATTTTCTGTGAGTGCAAGCCCAGAGATAGTTATATGCCAAATGTATGTGAAAGAAATGATTCGCTCTCCAGGAAGTGGTTCGGGGACCCACGTGAGTTGCGGTGGACGGATAAGACAGTTATATGTTGAAACAATAAAATGAGAGGGTGATAGGATATTGCATGATGGATGCATGCAAATTGATGTGCCTTCTAGGAGATGGTCTGGAACCCCGCGTGAGTTGTGGTAGACGGGTATGATGCATGATGCAATTATTTGTATGCTTTCTATATTCTATGACGAATATGCCAATTTAGAATGTTGTTAGCCATCTGATCTGCTACATTATTTAGGTTTCTGGGAACATGTGTGAATGTGATGGATTCAAATGTTCTAACCATCTGTTTAGTGTGCAAGACTTTTCTAGAGAGGCAAGGATCACGTACCTGGTAATAGTTGTTCAATTGAGAGACAAGCAGTTGGGAGTCTAAGAAGACATCGAGATGGCGGATTCCCTACTGGAGGGCGATAGGAAAGAAGCCATTGACACCATCATATTCTTCTTGGTTGTTGGTTGCAATGCCCATGCATATTTCATCGATATGAATCAATTCATGAGATGGGGATTATATGACCCATGCAGTCGAGGCAAGGTTTGGAGACCATCTGCTAGTTCCGTCAGCAAATCCAATGTATCAACACAAGGTAGGATCCATCTAGAGCAATCAAGGAAATACTACGTAAGACTCACTTTGAAAAATGTGTAAAACAAAAAAGGACAAGACTATGTAACAAGTTGAACTGACGTCACTTAAAGAGGTGACGTTAGAGGGAAAGTGGTTTGGAATTTTAGGGGATCAGTGGTCATTCCTTTATGTGGCACGATGAACCCTAGGAGACGGCCCATTGGGACACATAAAACACACTTGAAAGGGTTCAAGCATATTTTGTACTTACGACATCACAGGAAGGCTTGCCACAAGTCGTCCATGTGTTGTACTTGCTTTTGTGACCACGCAATGAGGTTGTCAAGATAGACTAAGATGACGTGGATGAGGTTGTGGAAACAGTGTGTCATGGCACGCTGGAAGGTGACTCTAGTGTTCTTCAGACCAAAGGGCATTACTCAATATGCGAATGTGCCCCACGGGGTTCTGAATGCAATCTTGTAAGGATATCTGAATTTGGTTATATCCAGAAAAGCCGTCCATGAAGGAAAAGAACACATGTCTGGCACACACATCGATGATCTGATCGATGAAGGGTGTTGGGAAGTTGTCTTTGGGACACACCCAATTCAAATCATGGAATTCTATGCAAACAGTGATGGTACCCTGGTTCTTATTCACGGGAACAGAATTTGAAACCCATGTGGTGTACGCAATGGGGTAAACAAAGTCGGGTTTGTACAGCTTCTCGATTCTAGCTTTGACCGAGGAAACTTTGGAGGGATGGATTGGTCATTGCTTTTGGTGCACGGGGGCCACATCGGGCCATGTGTCGATGTGGTGTTCCACAATGGATGGATCAAACCCAGGCATTTTAGTGTAGGACCAGGAAAAGATATCACAGAATTCTTGGAAGAGTGCTTTGTAGGAAGCGACTTCTTCTGAGGAGAAAGATTCCCCCAGCAATATTTCCTCAAAAACCTCAGGGTTGGTTGAGATGTTGATTTTGATGGTTGGCGAGATGTTGTCCATGTTCCCTTCTTTGAAGGCATCTGGTGCTGGGATGGGATTCTTGAACCAGTCGACTTTCCCATGAATGAAATATTTTGTTTCCACAAAAAACTGGTCAAACTGCAACACAAGATCTTCAAGAATGAAGAACGAGCGATGGTGCATGTTGTCCCATGGGTATTCCGGGGTGATTAAGGCTTCAAGTATCTCCTCGTCATTGTGAAAGCAATGAAGATACAGGTATGATGGACTGTCGATGATGGTGGAGATAAGGGGGTCCGTGGAACTACACATCATGTAAATGGACATCATGTCTGAAGAAGGAGGTGTGGGATGGAATTCTTCAATCAGAGTGATCTCAGATTCAAGGGCATTTTGTCGAAGGTTGGATAAGGCCATTTGAAACTTGGATAAGTCTTGGCAGTGGTGAGAATAGTGTCCATATAATATGCAAAGGGCACAAGCATGGTTTGTTCTCAACGACTTGCTTCTCACTATTGTCCCACTTGGGAGCTCAACCACAGGGATATTCTCTATTGTGTCCATGGCATCCAAGTGTGCGTGTATTATGGGAATCTTAGAGAAGTTTTGAGTTGCATGGCCTTATTCTTCACAGACGACGCAAGGCGGGATCTATCGAGATTCAGTGGTAGCCTTTGTTTTTTTTCCTCTAGCCCTTTTGGGGTGGGACGGTGTGGGTGCGGGTGTGGTGGTTGGTTTTTGCGGGCTGGGTGGAGGATGAGATTCAACCACAATGGGGTGCACAGGGGTTAAAACTACCTTGGGCATCAGAGGTTGGGCCGGTGGATCGAGGTACCACATGGGAATCCCCAATGTGAAATTGGGTAAATTTAAGGTATTCATTACTAGCTTACTCATGACACCAGGTGGGGAAAATCGGAAGGGAATTGTGTGGACTGGGGAGGAGCCCAAATAACTCCCTAGTGGTTGTATGTGGGGATGAGGTTGTGGTTGCGGCTGTGCATAATGTTGTTGTTGCGGATGATGTTGTGGCTACTGATGATGTTGCGACCATTGTTGGGGCTATGGTTGTGGTTGAAGTTTAGGTGCGGCAGTGCTAGATGAGAGCATGCACAAATCTGCAGTCTCATTTGGTGTCAGTGGTGGTGACACTAAGGGGAAAGAAGTCATCATGGTGGTATCGACAAACAATCCAGGGCCCACATTCAACAATGGGGAGGCTGGTATGTTGTCAACCATGGTGTTGACCGCATGGATAACATTGGCGGGTGCGGTTAGTCCTTGTGGATCGATGGTATTGATCGTAGGGATAACATTGGCTAGTGTAGTTAGCCCTTGTGGATCGTGATAAGTTAGCTAGTCAACCATCAGATTTTCCCTTCGTGAGGGAACATCATGAGATGGAAAACAATTGATGCTACGGCTCTCATGGCGTACATAAACTTCTTCCGAGGAGGAGGTTATAGTCCAACTGAGCATTGACAACCTCTAATATTTTTTTCCTGGCTAATGTGATGGGAACATGTGGGAGGATTCCTTGGGCTTTAGTGCGGTGGCCATCATAAGCCCGCAGAGTAGTAGAGGATGGTTGCAGAATTGGGGATCCAACCTTCTGCTAGACTAAGGTTGACATAAACTTATGGAATTTAATTTATTAAGATTATATAAAACATGAACTCTCTATGGCTATACTTGTACTGACATGATATAAAATTGGTAGATTTGTAGGTTGTGGTGCGAAACATCTGCAATTCTCATAATTTCTAAGAATTGCACTGAGTATTTTACATTCTTGTTACATTGATCTCTTTATTGGGTTGTATTTTACTCCGAGTTACTATTTACTTGGGTCTTCACTATCCAACGCTTCAAATTGATGCCCCTATAATATTGGTGGGATCTTTATTAACATTATACTATTATTTTATTTAGTATCATGTTTGCTTATACTTAGATGCAATAGGGCTCCTACTTGTTACATCTTGATAATATGATATAAAGGGGTATTAAAAATGGGTTAATAGAAATATATACCTACAATATATGGTGAAACTGTGAAAGAATAGAATGGAACAACAGAAACACTACGAGCAAATGATTGCCTTCTCATTATTCAGAGCTGTTTAAATAGGAAATAGAAAACAACAATACTGTGGGTGAATACCATAGGTAGGTAAATACTGTGGATTACCTAACTCACTAACTTAACTACGGGTGAGATTACTCTCTTCAACACACCCCCTTAATCTCAACTAGCAGTACATCATCAGCACTATATATGCCTAAGTGCTCTCTCTGATATACAAATGCAGATGTTCCCAATGGTTTGGTGAACATGTCAGCTAATTTCTCCTTAGAGCCACAAAACAGTAAAGAAATTTGTTTTTCATTCACTAACTCACAAATGAAGTGATAGCGAGTGTCAACGTGTTTGCTTTTTCTATGAAATACATTATGTTTAGACAACTGTATTGTAGAGTTATTATCACATAAAATAGAAGTGGGGTCTTTTGGAGTGTGTCCCAAATATTTTAATAGTATTCTTATCCAAACTTCATGGCAAGCTGCTATGGTGCCTGCTACATATTCTGCTTCTGCAGAAGACATGCTCACAATGGGTTGTTTCTTAGATTCCCAAGAGATCAGATTTGTACCCAAATGGAAAGCATAACCAGATGTGCTTTTCCTATCATCAAGACTACCTACAAAATCATTGTCAGTGTACCTTGTAAGAGTATTGTCTGGTGTATGAGTGTACCAGAGGCCATGTCCAAGTGTGCCTGCAACATATCTCAGTATTCTTTTTCCAACGTTCCAGTGAGAGTCTTTTGGAGACTCCATAAATCTAGATATAAGACTGACAGCATACATCAAATCAGGTCTAGTTGCAGTCAAATACATTAAACTGCCTACCATTTGTTTATAGAGTGTATTATTTACAGTTGCTTCATCACCATTCTTGGTTAACTTGGTGCCAAGAGCTATAGGGGTTTCTACAGGTTTACATTTATCCATTATGAATCTCTGCAAAATATCAGTAGCATACTTATGCTGGAAGATAAAAATACCTTTATCATTTTGAGTAACTTCTAGGCCAAGGAAGTACTTCATCAGTCCTAGATCAGTCATTTCAATTTTTTTTTCATGACTATCCTGAAATCTTCAATCATCAAATTACCAGTGTAAATCATGTCATCAAAATAAAGACATACCATCCGATATTTTACCTTGCTCTATTTTGACATATAGAGTGGGCCCATTGCTGCTTCTGTTGAAACCATTGTTGATGAGGTAGGAGTCAATCCTACTGTACCAAGCTCGTGGAGCTTGTTTTAGACCATACAAGGCCTTTTTCAGCTTATGCACTTTGTCTTCATGACCCTTGACAGTATAATCAGGTGGCTGGTCTACATAAACTACTTCTGCAAGAATTCCATTAAGAAAGGTAGATTTCACATCCATTTGATACACAAGCCATTGATTTTGTGCTGCAATGGCAAGTACAACTATGATGGTATCCATCCTTGCTACAGGAGCAAAGGTTTCATCATAAACTATACCATACTTCTGTGCATAACCTTTGGCAACCAACCTTGCCTTGTGCTTTTCAAGTTCTCCTTTTTCATTCAATTTGGTCTTATAGAGCCATTTGACTCCAATACTGGTTTTGTTTGTAGGGATGTCAACAAGATCCCAAGTCTGATTTTTCTCTATTGCATCAATCTCTCCATTCATGGCTTTTACCCACTGTGCATCCTTCATTGCGTCATTAAACAATGTGGGCTGATAGGAGAAGAGAGCAAACTGAAGTTGCTCATCAAGAATTAGAGTCTCTTCATATAACTCTCTCAAGCTTTTGGTTTTCTGATTCTGTGGTGGACCATCTGCTGCATCATCTTGCTGCTGCACTTCCAATCTTGGAAGTCTGATAGGTAGATCTGGCTGATATGAGTGATCTTCATGTTGTATGTCTGAAGGATCACTCCAGCATTTGTCTTCAATGAACTTTACATCTCTTCTCACCATAAGCTTCTTGGTTACAGGGTTATATAGCTTGTATGCCTTGTGCTATTCACTATAACGAGTGAAAATGCAACGCTCACTTTTCTTGTCTAACTTTCTTCTGAGTTCATCAGGTATATGCACAAAGGCAACAAAACCAAATATTATGAGATGTGAGACACCAGTCTTAGTGCCACTCCATGCTTCTTCAGGAATCTTGTCTTGGACAGTTACTGTGGGTGATCTATTGAGCAAGTAGATTGAGTATCCAACAGCTTCAGCCCAATACTCATTTGGAAGCTTCTTGTGTGACAGCATGCTACGAGCCATGTTCATGATGGTTCGGTTCTTCCATTCTGTTGTGGAGTGTATCTAGTGGTGGACTATCTCTGGATGCCATGGTACTTACAAAAGTCTAAAAACTCATGTGAATCATATTCACCTCCACCATCTGACCTGAGCATTTTAATGGACTTTCCAGACTGTTTCTCAGTGAGAGCCTTGAACTCTTTAAACTTGGAGAAAGTCTATGATTTGTGCCTGAGATAATAAATCCATGTTTTTCTGCTAAAATCATCAATAAAGGTCAGAAAATAAAAACTGCCTCCTATGGATTAGGTTTGCATGGGTCCACAAAGGTCTATATGAACTAACTCAAATTGCTCTTTGGCTCAAGATGTGGAAGTGGGAAAGTTGTCCCTATGATGTTGCTAGTGATTCAATCCTCATAGGTGTTGGGTTGTTTATGAATAACCGGTAATCATTTGACCATTGACTGTTTGTGCAGGAGATTGAGACTCTTGAAGGGAAGATGACCGAATCTACAGTGCCATAACCAGGATTCATCTTGATTAGAAACTGTATGAACTACAGGATGTGGAAGGTTATCACTCCTAAGACTAAGAGGAAAGATTCTATTCTTGGTCATTTCAACTTTGGCTATGAGTCTCTTACTAGGAATTTTATCATAGATAGCACAATATGTATCATGAAACCTAACATCATACTTATTCTAAAGTAATTGACCTATAATGATCAAATTTACAGTCAAATGAGGTACATAAAACACCTCATGAATGGACATTTTTTTCATTTTGATTACTAAGTATAGGAATAATACCTTTTATTTTTGCTGAAACCAAAGAGTCATCTCCTAGCTTGATATTCATGACAACAAAGGAATCCAGACTAGAGAATAATGACTTGTTACCTGTCATGTGATTGCTACAACCACTATCTAGTAGACATAGATCTGAGCTGCAGTGTTCTTCAGTTGCTTGATAAGACAGAAACATCACCTCTGACAAGCCTTCTTCTTCTTTGGAGACATTGGCTATGCTATTGTTTTGGTTATTGTTCTAGTCTGCTTGCTTCTTTCTACATTCTTGTTCATAGTGCCCATACTTCTTGCAATAGTTACACTGGACATTGGACTTATTGGTTCATCTCTTGCCTCTTTCCCTCTGACCTGGAAAGTGGTGAGAGTGTTCTGAATGCTCTGAGTGTTCATGATTGTGATTGGTTCTATCTTCTGTAGATTGAGACCATCATCCTCTTCTTCCTCTACCTTGTCCTCCTCTGCCTCAACCTTTGTTGAGTGAAACCTGGGTGTTGAATGCATTGGTTAACAATTCTTGTTCTTGAGTGAATCGCACTTCATGAGATCGAAGAGATCCAGTCAACTCTTCTAGGGTGAATTTAGATAGGGCTTTTGCTTATTCTATGGCAGTCACTACCATAGCAAACTTCTTGGTGAGACACCAAAGGATCTTTTGAACAACGATATTTTGTTCTAGCGGTTCACCATAGGTTTGGAATTGGGTCACAATACCGAAGACCCTAGTCATGAACTGATCCATAGATTCTGATTCTTTCATCTTCAAACTTTCAAATTGAAGGTGTAGGGTTTGCAGTCTTACCATTTTAACGTGATCAGTTCCCTTGTAGGCTGATGCAAGCAGATTCCAAGCTTGATATGCGCTGGTAGCACCAGAGATCCGTGGGAAAATGGACTCCTCAATGCAACTTTGGATGAGCCATGTGGCTGTGAGATCTCGATCTCGGCGAGCTTCGAGAGCATTCTTTTGGGAATTATTCATTGCGGCTAGAGAAACCGCTTCAGGTTCTTTGAACTCGATTTCCACCATATCCCAACATTTGTTGAGCTGCAGAAATGTCTTCATTTTGATAGACCAAAATTCATAGTTAGCTCCGGTCAAAACAGGTTGATAGATCGGCTTCAAAGAACTGGTATTAGCCATCTAATATGTCTAAAAAAAAATATTTGCCCTTGCTTTTCTTTCTTTCTCTTTTTTTATAAAAAAATAATAATGATACCTCTCCTTCTCAGCTCTCAACGTCACCTTCTTGATTCCTCTTGATCTCAGCTCAAGCCATTGGTTTTGACAAGATTGGAAGTAAGGCACTGAATCTCGTGGAGAAAACGCGCAACACCCAAGATAATAGAGAAAGGCACTGAATCTCATGGAGAAAACACGCAACAACCAGATAATAGAGAATACAAGGCAGTGGGGGTCGAACCTGACCCGGTGAGATCGAACGGTGTAGCGGCACTGGAGATTCCAGAGCGGAGTAAGGCAAGCGCAGGGGTAGGGAATACTAAGAGAACAACGCTACTTTTCTCAGCAGATCGATATTGTGTTCTGTTTTTTTTTTTTTTTTGGCAAGGGCAGGCTGATCTGACGAGGGACAATGGCATCCACCCTCTCTACCCCAATCACTGCTTTACAGGTGGGCACTTGTTTCGTGGGGAAGTATTACCATGTCCTACAACAGCAGCCAGAGTTTGTGCACCAATTCTATACAGATCTAAGCGTCATGCATTGCCTAGACCAAGACAAGCAAGAGACGATTGCAGAGATGAGGGATCCAGCCACGGGGGACTGGATTCTGAAGGATCACTTCGACCAGACCGATATTGTAGTAGATATTAAATCCTAGAGAATAAGATTAGTTTAGTATTAATACCAAGGATATCGCTGCCTCTGACCAATGCATTCTTCGAGCGGCTGTCTCGAACACAGCAAATCCGCTAATAGTCACAGATCTATTTGACTGATCGGAGTGGAGTCTGTTCCCAGATCGAATAGGTGCTATCCAGATCGCAGTGGTGCTTACTCTAGCAAGAACATTCAACGTGGATCCCAGCATCTGCTTACTCCAGTGTGTGCATTCAGATCGAACAATCTACGAAGCTAACAAAGAAATGAGATCTTTGTTCCAAATGGCTTCTGAGCTAGAGTGCTTTCCACTCTGTGAAAAGGCTTACCCCAACAATGGAAGGATAAGGCCGTAAGCTCTGATACCATGTGAAAGAATAGAATGGAACAACAGAAACACTACGGGTAGATGATTGCCTCCTCATTATTCAAAGCTGTTTAAATAGGAAATAGAAAACAACAATACTTTGGGTGAATACCACAGGTAGGTAAATACCATGGGTTACCTAACTCACTAACTTAACTACACGTGAGATTACTCTCTTCAACAGAAACTAGAGGTTTTCTTACTCCGAAAGGGTTCAACAATACAATTTTAGGAGGCATTTTCCAATATTTAGTGAAATTAAAAATATTCTTTAATATACTATGAATGATCCTCCTATGCAACAAGTTCACTTAATGAACCCAAGTACCTAATATCAAAACGTTAACACATACTACTTTGGCCAAGTTTCAACAATGTAAAACTTGTAAATAATGGTGAATGATCACCATGTAAGGTTTTCGGTCACAAAACTGGTGGAACTTAATAAGCTGTACTCAAAAAGCATATGTCTAAATCCAGTTAATCATCCCAGTAAAAGTTAAGCTTATCGTTTTAGAATGGACAAAATTCCAATGTCAGAACTCCCGCTTTGTGGAAACAGGGACTGATGAAGTTATGATTCCTTCCTATTTTGGCCATATTTAAAATTAAAAACCTTCATATGATTCCTTCTATTGCATGTGTAGATAATTCCCGAACTATCATCAACATCTCTGAACACAACTTTCACGAAAATCGGTGTTCGTTCAGAAATATTAAGTTTGAAGTTCTGGAAGATTGCGATAGGCGAATAATTTCTTTCGGGTTTGGTCATTCCTGTCTCTTTGTGGAAATGGCTCTGACAGTTGACGTGGTAGCAGGCACTCCTGTTCATGACGCTATCATAGGTAGGGCCACGACAGTGAATATAAGGCAATGAAAGCTCTGCACCTCAAACTCACCGGGCCAAGTACTTATTCTCTGCTCTTTAATGGGGTAGTGAGAGGAAGTTAGCTATACTCTAGACCATTTGTATCTTTTACTGCAATTTGGTGGGCAATATGATTTGTTGCTGAAAATAAGATTTTTAGTGTTAGAATTGCAATTTTTATTAGAGGAATGGATTCAAGACCTTTGATTACCATTGAGATACATGAATTACACAATTCCAATCACTAAAAACTACCATTTCCAAAATTTCGACCAAATTTTGAGTAAAAAATTCAACCGATTTAGGGTGCAAATGGTGAGAGTATAGCTTACAGCCTGGTGAGAGTATTCGGGTAGGTGTGATTAAATGCGTTAGACGTTAATCTTGGTGGCTATGGCAGAATTAATGCATTGGGGTCTATCTCGGAGCTAGTGGAATTTTAATTATATTTAATGAAACAAAGTACTGATAATTTTATAATTTTTTGTTTTTTAAATTTTGGAAAGAAAAGCTAGGGAATTATGTTTTAATTGTCTATCTTAATTGTAATAGACCAATCATAAAGTCAAAATATTGTATTTAAAAAATTTTAAATATATTTTTTATAAAATTACATGGTAAAAAGTTTAAAAATTCAATTAAGTTAATAGGCTTTAATTTTTTTTATAGAAAAGTATATCATTACCTTGACAAAAGGAATAATAAATCTTCTAAAAACTTCAAATACCATTCTCAAACTATCTAGACAAACAAACCCATAATAAAAAATAAACAATGACTATAAATTTCAAATACCATTCTCAAACTACTAAGACAAACAAACCCATAATAAAAAAATCAATGGCTAAAGAGAATATCCAGATTTATGAACTAAATTGTTTTAGACTCTACAAATACCCAATAACAGAGAAAAATAATATCCAGATCAGTGAAACTGAATTGTTTTAGATAGTCTACTAATAAACAACACCATAAAAATAAACTTTAAAACAAAATGCTGTTTGTAGAGCCTGCCTTACTTCAGGTCATTTTTCTTTATGTAGGAATGACTAAAATTTTCAAATACCATTCTCAAACTATTAAGACAAACAAACCCATAATTAAAAAAAACAATGGCTAAGAGCTTTCCTTACTTTGAGTCATTTTTCTGTAAGCAATATATCTGAATATTTTGTTAGTCTTTTTTAAGAAAAAAAACATAATAGATAAATAATTATGATTTTATGGCCTTTATATAATATATCTCATGGTCCTTTGGTAACTTGTTAGTCATTTTTAAAGAAATGAAAAAAAAATATAATAAATTTGATAGTCTTTATGTAACTTGAGGAAAGAAAAGTAAAATAATAAATTTGATGGCCCTTATGTAACTTGCTGGTCACTTTTAAAAGAAAGGAAAGTAAAACATAATAAATTTGAATATCTTGTTAGACTCATTTTTCCTGGAAAAAAAGAAAAACATAATAAATACATGATTTCAATTTGAAGCGACTTACTGTACGAAAGAGTAATAAAAAAGATGATTATTGAAAACTAATAATAATGATAATCACAATCTAAAAATTCTGAAAATGTTTCACACTAAATAAATATATAAAACCAATGGATAACAAATCCAATAAAATACCTTTCAGCCATACTAAGAGGATGCAAATAGCATTCTCAAGCAAACCCATACTAAATACAAACAATATCCAAATCACTAGAACTGAAGGAAGATCCAAATATCCATTGTTAAACAAACCCTTACAACTAAGTAAAAATAATATCCAGATATTCTCTAAAACCGAAGACATCACATAAAAACTTGATCAGGAAATAAACTTCAAAATAAAATGCTGCAATGCTGTTTGGGCCAGAGCAACTGAAGAGACAACATGGAAACGTGGTTAGGAAATAAACTTCAAAATAAAACGCTGAAATACTGTTTGCGCCAGAGAAGCTGAAGAGAC
>LPNX010870065.1:119797-135847 GCA_001517045.1 Pseudotsuga menziesii | reverse complement strand
TTAAGTCATTGTAATGTTGCACAATGATTAGGTGTAGTGAAATTTTCATGTGGTAACTATGTTTTGACATAAACGAAGGGTTATGTTTGATTGGGTTGTTTCTAGATGAATATATTGCATTATGGTTATGTTAATTAATGTGGTTCATTGCATTACAACATTAAAAGTAATTTCATAAGAGAATTATATGTTTAATGTATGAAGTGCTATGGTGAACCATCATAGTGAGTGAGCATCAAGTTGAATTGTGACATTGTTGTATGGGCATGATGGTCACTGGATTTTTGTTACATGATGCCATTAATTAAATTGTTTTGTAGTAGTTGGCTTTAGTTTTATTTTGAATTTCTTATTTCATTATGAAATCGATCAAGGGCTATCTTGGATTCTGATGTTCATTGCTGCTTATGGTGTCTTGTGACATGTGGTGTATAGAAAGTCTTTATAAATTACAAGATCATTAATTATGTTGTTTTCATTTGAACAAGGCGTGAATCTCAATTGTGGAGCAAATATGGAATATCTTTGTTATTTCAAGTGGGAACAATTGTTATATAATCTGCAATGTTTCTAGTGAGATGTTTTCGTAGACTGTAATACTGCAACAGTTGTTTAATTGATGTTTATTTAATGTGAAACTAAATTATTTTGTAAGCAGTTTCAGTTCCATATATTTTATGTTTTGTGATATTTATGAAAAGATAAAAATTTTAAACGAATACAAAAGGTAACAATTTCAATACAATAGTAAGCAATGCTTCCATGAAAATGATGTAAATGAATGTATGGATTGTTAAAATGAGGGAATCTAGGAATTTAATTGCAACAATTACATATATTATTTATACTTTTACTTGATGAAGTGAAATATTGTATTGATTATTTAAATTGTAATTTGAGCAACAGATATATGCAATTGTTGAAAAACATTTGACATTATGTCAACTTAGTACAGATAGTGATCATAAATTATCTTATCGTTAGTTATGGAATAGCTTTGTTATTTCAAGTGAAAAAAATGTGTATGTTATCATACCGAGTTGAAATTGAATGCCAAACAGACATTATTAATGTGTCAAATATTGGACATTATTACAATGTGACATAACCCTTGGTGTATATCACAATGTGACACAACCCTTGATGAATGTCGCCAATGTAACATAACATGTGACAAACATCACAATGCGACATAATTGCCATGTTGCATTATGGCTATGTTGAGTAATGTGGTAGTGTGACAATATGTAAGTCATTGTAATGTTGCACAATGATTCAGTGTAGTGAAATTATTGCATTGTTTCTGTATGAATATATTGTATTATGGATTTTTTAATTAATGTGGTTCATTGCATTACAACATTAAAAGCAATTTCATAAGAGCATTATATGTTTAATGTATGAAGTCCTATGGTGGATCATCATAGTGAGTGAGCATCAAGTTGAATTGTGACATTGCTGTATGGCCATGATGGTTACTGGATTTTTGTTACATGATGCCATTAATTAAATTTTTTTGTAGTAGTTGGGTTTAGTTTTTTGTTGAATTTCTTATTGCATTCTGAAATCGATGAAGGGCTATCTTGGATTCTGATGTTCATTGCTGCTTATGGTGTCTTGTGACATGCGGTGTATAGAAAGTCATGATTAATTACAAGATCGTTAGTTATGTTGTTTTCATTTGAACAAGGCGTGAATGTCAATTGTGGATCAAATATGGAATATCTTTGTTATTTCAAGTGCAAAAAAGTGTTCTTTAATGTCCAATGTTGGTTCCCATACCAAGTTTAGATCGAATTCCTTGTTTATTCATTTGTTGATAATGCAATCTATGTGTGACTGTATTGAATATTATTGGTTTAATTGGAATGTTTACATTTTAACCGCATTATTTTTATTAATATAGAAGGACAGGAGATCATATATTAATGTAACTATCAACAGAATTGATAAAATACTTTTACTGTCTGAGGGCAAGATATGTAATATTAGTTGTACTATTTAAAAGATGTAAAATATAGTTTCCATTAAATTCTCCATAGAGCCAATAAATTTTGATGTTATACAGTACATAAATCTGTTAGTGTTCTTTAATGTGCAATGTTTGTTCCCATACCAAGTTCAGATCGAATGCCTTGTTTATTCATTTATTGATAGTACAATCTCTGTGTGAATGTATTGGATGATACTGGTTTAATTGGGATGTTTACATTTTAACCGCATTATTTTTAATAATATAGAAGGACACGAGATCATATATTAGTGTAACTATCAACAGAATTGATAAAATACTTTTAGTGTATGAGGGAAAGATATGTAATATTAGTTGTACTATTTAAAAGATGTAAAATATAGTTTCCATTAAAATCTCCATAGAGCCAATAAATTTTGATGTTATACAGTACATAAATCTATTTATTTTTAGATGAAAAGAAATAAAAATATTGATTCGAAGCAAAAACTGAAACATAGATACTCGAAATTTCCATAGCCTTTATAAAAAGCTTCATGAAATGAAGCCATGTTTTATTTAAAACCAGAACATACCAAAATTTGCACATAGTGCAAAAACTCAAACATTGTTTTGTTTACAAAGACGTATAAACCTATTGAATTACATGCGAAAATCCCACAGGGACTGAAACAATGTCGGAGGGAATGGGAGAAAATCATTGAAGAAAACCATGCCGGGAGTTAAAGGAAAGAAATTATTATACATGATAATGTTACTGCATTGATTGTTTGCTGGCAATGGTAAACGCTGATTTGGAAGCGATGATCTTTCATCAACAGATAAATGAGTAACACTGCAAGTTTCCAAATCATAGTATATGAATGGAATTTCAGCATTCTTGCACATCAATATAGAAGTTCCAACTGCTCGAAATTGTAGATAGTCTGAACAATGTATATTTATATTTCTTGTCATACCTTGTAAAAGGGTCCATCTTAACCCTCTACCGTCCTCGAAGTGATTATCTATTTGTTGAACACAATGTTGACCACGTTTGAAATTTTGGATTTCATCTATGCACCATATACTTGTAAAACCATCATTCACAAGACATATCAATCGGTTGCAGTGTAAGGTCAGACACATAGATAGTTTCCTACGTCCTGTGTAAACTGAATGCATACCCCATATATTCATTTCAATGTTCAGTGAGTACATTCTGTACACATATGAGTCACCTTATTCAAAAATTATTTTCACATGCAACCAATAAATTTTTCCCTTATAAAAAACAGCATCTTTAGGAGCAGTAGGTTCACCATCAGCACCAATTGTATCTCTCCAAACTCTTTGGACATTGCTGCAGATAAAAAATTTAGGACCATGTACAGTACGCTTATGACGTACAATTATCCATCCATGTTTTTGTTGACCAGTGTTTCCTATTAGAGAAAATAAACCATAGTCTCCTATATCAATAATTCCTATATTTGAGAAACGCTTTATGAATGGATTTGCGATGTAATAATCCTTATGCCCTCGTACAGGACAATATTTTGAGAGCAAAATGATTGAACCAACTGTACATTCAATCGTATATCTATTTTTCAGATGCGGGACATGCAACAAGAATGTATGTCCTATACGATTGACAAACTTATATGCAAAATGGTTTTGATGTTGTCCCAATAGTTCAATTAAAATGCCAGTTTCTGTTATATTGTTATTTTTCCAAGCGCTAACAAAAGATGGCCTAGACAATAGCTCTTCACAATGTTTAGAGATTGATCCCAAATGAACCAATGTTGAAAATGGCACCCATAGGAGAATCATCTCTAGAAACTCCAGTGGGAGTAAAATCCAAATGCTCGGATCCATTTGCAATTAACTAAACAAAAACATAAAAAATACATAGTTATCACCAATAGAAACATAATAAATTATAAAAATAATTTCTTTGCATAACACAGTCATAGTAGAACATAACCATGAACCAATGTCACAAGACACCATAAGCACCAATGAACATCAGAATCCAAGATAACCCTTCCTCGATTTCAGAATGCAAAAAGAAATTCAAAATAAAAATTAACACAACTACTACAAAACATTTTAATTAATGGCATCATGTAACAAAAATCCAGCAACGAACATTACCATATTGCAACAGAAACATAACAAATCATAAAAGAAATTTCTTTGAACGAACACACAAAGCTATTTAAACTACTTATAAATAACATTAAAAATACATAGTTATTACCAACCGAAACATAATAAATTATAAAATTTAGTTTATTTGCATAACACAGACATAGTATAACATAACCATGAAGCAATGTCAGAAGACACCATAGGCAGCAATGAACATCAGAATCCAAGATATTTCTTACATCGATTTAAGAATGCAAAAAGAAATTCAAAATAAAAGTGAACCCAACTACTACAAAACAATTTAATTAATGGAATAAATTATTATACATGATAATGTTACTGCATTGATTGTTCGCTAGCAACGGTAGACGGTGATTTGGAAGCGATGATCTTTCATCAACTCCTAAACGATTAAGACTGAAAGTTTCCAAATCATAGTATACGAATGGAATTTCAACATTCTTGCACATCAATATAGAATTTCAAAAATAAACCCAACTACTACAAAACAATTTAATTAATGGCATCATGTAACAAAAATCAAGCAAACAACATTACCATATTCCAATAGAAACGTAACGAATCATAAAAATAATTTATTTTAACGAACACACAAAGCTATTTAAGCTACTCATAAGTAAAATTAAAGATACATAGTTCTTACCAACATAAACATAGTAAATGATAAATATAATTTATTTGCTCAACACGAACAAAGTAGAACTAAACCATGAGCGAATGGCATAAGACACCACAAGCACCAATGAACATGAGAATCGAAGACAGGCTGTCATTGATTTCAGAATGCGAAAATATATTCAAAACAAAAATAAACCCAACTACCACAAAACAGTTTAATTAATGGCATCATGTAAAAAAATCCAGCAACCAACATTACCATATTGCAGCAGAAACATAACAAATCATAAAAATAATTTATTAGAACCAGCACACAAAGCTATTGAAACTACTTATAAATAAGATATAGGTTGACAACAGATTATTTAGGAACAGATCAAAATTCAAAATATTATTCAAACTTATAAAATATCTTCAACACATTTAGATAATTGTATGCAACGATAGACTGAATAAATACAATGATGCGAACTGAAAGAAAAGGGACTCTCACTATTTTTTTTATGTAGATGGTGATGACAGTGGCTCAACAACTTCTTTTTTTTCTTGGCATGACACCACGGATTTTCTTTGCTTTTTTTTCAGTATTTTTTTGGGTTTTCTTGCCAAGATCACGAATTCCGTTCTTCACCAATCTGTGGTTAGGCTCAAATTTTATTGCATCCTCAAGCTTGTCATATACCAACCCAAAACCTGAAGATCTTTGTCCATACGTACGAAAACCGTAAATAAATATTTGTTGTGTACCAGTAATACCAAATTTGTTCCCTATCTCCTTTTGAATTTCTGGTTTGGAAAGGTTTCCTCTTCCAGGATGTAGAACATGTATCTGAAATCGACGCCTCAACCTTGGTTCATCTATCAGGTGTCTGATGCATACTGTGGGACAATGAGGGATTTTTTTTACATCCATTTGTTATGTGGATTTGAGGCAAAGATCTGGAAAATAAAAAACATATATGGTTTTATGAATTCGAAAATAATGTTAACCAAATGATACAATAAACAACATTGGAGGAAATGTGGCATAAGAACTAAAACTCTAAGATATCAAAAACAATTAAATCATACAATACAACAAAAACGTAAGTTGCATAAAATGGTAACATGCATGGCCATGGTTATATATGTCAAAATCATTGGCATGCCATCATGTAATCTATCATTCAATACTATTTTTCTGGCACATTTCATGAGTACATTCACATTTAGTCGATAAAATCAAATTAAAAAAAATACATTTAGTTGTGAGGATCTTATGAAAAAAAGTAGATAACTAACTATATCTTTACTCTTTCAACACATAGAAAAGAATATGAAGAAAAAAAAGCCAAATAAATTAGGAAAAAAAATAATGGCTGCCACTATGTTTCTATGTCGCAATAGAGATTAACAAATGCTTGTCAATTGAACTGTAATTGAACATATTGAAAAAGTGTATGTTAACATATAGGAACAAATCTTATTCTCAACAACTATATGAAAAGACAATGAATAAATAGAGATTAAACTATGTTAGTCTGTAAATTGGTTTGTTCTCTTGCAATCTATATTTATGCCTACCAAATCAAACAATAACAACGAAACATGTCAATATAAATATCTATACAATAAACAATCAAGTTTCCTAATACCCTGATAGTTGTGATCTTTAAGCTGAAATGGATTCCAACTGTTGTTCTTCTTTTTTCCTGATTGTAGCATATGCACTTTTCGCCATTTTTGAATACCTTTCAAATGTAAATGGTGGAGATATTCGTAGACCGTCAATAGATTTTACCCTTGAAATTGCTGTGAAAGTTAAACCTTGCCTCTCTGCGATACCGATATCAATGGTTGCCCTTTGTAAATTCAAACCTTGTGATTTGTGTATGGTAAGAGCCCAAGCCATACGCAATGGGATTTGCTTGCGATTTCCTCTAGCAATAGGTGTTATTGGAACAATTTTGGGATATCTGATGTCCCATGGTAAACCAATGTAATCATCAAATGAGACCGTAGCATACATTGGCAGTTGTGGTGGCTTGGATCCATTAGAGAAAAAGATGTTTTCAACTGTCCCAAGTGCTCCATTTACCAACCCTGCTTCCACCCACAAGTTACACGTCAACATCACTCGCTGACCAGGACATAAAAGCACTTCTTGTTGAAGCTGGTCATCATCGGCATCATAAAAATCTTTATTCTTTGTATGTTCAACAACGCATCGTGCTATGGGAATTCCAAGTGACTTTAGCATGCATCGATTATGTACATTTACCAAGCTGTTCATAGGAAACAAATGGATTTCTGAACTGAAAGTATTACTTTCAGTACCGTCCATATTTGCATCTGTTCGTGACATTAAAAGATTCCAATCATCCATTGTTGGGTTTGCATTTCTGATGTTGGATAGCAACCTCTTAAATTTGACTTGATTTGGATCTGTGCCTTGTTGAAGAAATATCGTGTCCAATGTAACAACTTTTCTGAAATCTTTCCATAACACCCTACCAGCCGTGTTTCCTACATACAGTGGTTTATCTTTGATAGGAGGCAGCTTCCCAAGATCTCCAACAAGAATCATTGATCTCCCACCAAAAGGAACTGACCTTTTCTTAGGAAATGCCTCCCGAAGACGTGAATCAATTTGTATGAACAACCTTGGCCCAAGGAAACTCATTTCATCAATTAAAATGTGTGTGACATATCGCATTTCCTCTTGAAATACAGAAAGTGACTATCCCTGTAAAGATTTGAAGTCTTTAATAGAGATTCTAAGGGCTGAGTGAATTGTTTTGGCCCATATGTTGAATGCAGCTACTCCTGTAGGTGCCAACAATAACAAAGGGCTTTTTCGAATGCATTGAAAATTCATGTCCAAGACAATGTATAAGGTAAGACTTTCCTGTCCCTGCAGTTCCTTGAATTATCATCTTCAGCGGGTCTGCATTAGGTCCTTCACGAAAATGTTGAATAATAGTTTCAAAACAAAGACGTTGCTTATCAGAAAAAGAGGATGGAGAAGCCGACCTAGAATGTGAGACATCTGGTATGGATCCTCTTGAGCGTACATTTTTTATGAAATCTGCTGGGTCCTCCAGGTCTCTATTCCAACCTGTTGTACTATTCCATGCATGGATCAAGTCAAAGTCTCTGCGACCAAGAGTATCAATGTCTGAAACTTGAACAGTGTTGGGAGGAACAAGACGTGACAACATCTCCCACTCATCCATGTCATTCTCATGAATCACTTCATCCTCATGTGTATCGTCATCTTCTTCATTGGTATCCGGTTCTAAAGGTATCCTATTGACATGCCAAGCTCGATATCTAAGGATCCTCCAGTTATGAATAATAATTTATGTGCTGACTCTAATATCAATCTGAATGTTTCTAAACGGTTTATAGAGAAGCAATTCACTGAGGCAAAATGACTCAAAGGAATCTGAATTGCTGTTAGGAACTTCACAGAACCGTGGCCATACACGAACTATCGCAGGTGTATCTCTTGGCTTCCATGGATCTCTCTGACGCCGACCACTAAAAGACCATGATCGTGCAGTTTCAATCAAAGATAAGTGCTCCAGAAACAGAGGTCTATTTTGGTAGTGCTCTAGAAACCCAGACCCTGTTGGGAATCTGTTGTTATCCGAGTTGGAAGAAACTCTTTTGAATATTTTTCTGCCAACATTAACTGAAACAAAGCTACGGCTCGAAATAACAAGAGGAAGCTTTAACAACATATGACAGGTTTCCTGTGCTCCTATATCTCTTTCCACAATTGTTTCAGAAAGAAACTTTTTATATGCAGTTATAGAGGGAATGTCAGAGTCAACGACATTGGAGATTCTTGTCAACATGTCTTGATAGCTTTCTGATCTTCTCTCTGATTTTGAAGCATACTTTGCAATGTATTTCAAAACTGCATGACGTGAAAAAACTAGCTGGCAATCAACATTGGCATGCCATATTGAAAGAAGAGGAATGTTATGGACATTTAACCTGTCGTCGTTGCGAGCAGGTTCGTATTTTTTGTGTCCTTTGTCATTGACAAATATTTTCGACTGGTCTTGAAGTTCCCATGGTGCATTGTATCGACACATGTAGGAGGAACCCTTTTTACGTAAACATGAATGAACACTGCATCTTGTGTGGCGTTGCACTCGATTCGCTAGTTGCTCATAGTCGTCAAGGGGATTTGTATTGAATATTTCACTGGTATCTAATAAGAAAGGATCTTCCTCCAAAGGTCGATGAATAGATATATTCATGTGTTGAGCATCACGAGGATTCCATGCTGTTACATAGTTGTCAAAGTATCGTCTTGCTGCGTCAACCCTTATCGTGTCTGTCCAATCCAGTTGCTCCATGTCTAGAGCACCTTCTAACCACAGAAATCCATGGATATGTGCTGATCCCCTATGTTACCATTCATACCTATGAGACTCATCATGTTTCAATAATATGATCTTGCAACAAAATTTCAAGTAATAATCTAACATGCTAGATTGAAAAATAGAGTAAGGAAACGACATACCTGTACCAGTAGTCTTTAGCACGAAGGTATTTTACAATGATTTCATCACGGAATATACTGAAATTTTGATGCATATACTTAGCAACAATATGTGGATAGTTTATAACATTATCGGTTCTCCATCTATTCCGGTTCTGTGCAGATAGAGGTGCAGAATTGGGCATAGCTTTATGTCGGTCTGGCCACTTAGTATCAGCCGCACTCAGAGTGAAAAACAAAGTTGGGCAACCGATTTGTGATATCATGTCAGTAAGCTCACTGCGACATGTGCTCCAGTATGCCTTCGTTCCTCGAAGACATGAACCAAAACGCATCAATCGTTCAGCTAATTTGGTGTCAGGGAATTCAATAAGCTCCTTGCGTAGATCTTCAATTGTGGTAGGTATGCCATCTTCAATGTTTTTTTTCACGAATACAGCAGTTGTTCCTTGGATTCGATGTCTCATTATCATGTTCAATACAAAATACCGAAACCTTGGATGTTTTCCAAACCTTTGATCACAATATTTAAGTAGGTGCAACCCATACTCATTTAAGCGGACATCCTTCAAACGTGGTTGCAACCAATCAGCAGTTCCCGTGGGAAACAATGTTGGAAATGCTATGTAAAACAAACCTTCTGTGTTGTATTCATTTATTGGAGACAAACCAATCTCTAGCCATTCCATACTTAAATCTGACAAAGAATATTCTTTGTTAACAAAGTTGCGTATCTCCTCTATCTATCTTTGTGCATTTGGCATTCTAGTTGTAAAGGATGAAGGATGAGTTTCGAGTCGATGAGTTCCAAATCTATCAATGTCTGCATCAATCTCTTCTGAGTCACCTGTGTCAGAGTTGATATAACGCAATTTAGAGAAGACATCTGTTGGCTGGTCTGGGAGACATATGACTGATTCTGGATCAACTTCAACATCTCGATAATATTTGTCCACCCGTATTTTGTAATGCAATGCATCCATTACTCACGACCTACTAACAATGCAATCATAGTGCTTGGATGGAGGCCCTTCTCTTCTGACAATTAATATGTCTAGGTCTTCAATTCGATGAGGAAGAGTCTTAGCAATTGAAACAATATCTTGTCGGAAGCTAATTGTATGGCCGCTGTATTTATATTGACCTCCACGTGCATGTGTGACCTGTAGTATTGGATTCACTCGTGCTATTAGCATTTCTTCAACCTATGTCAAAATTGATAAAACAGGAGGTTGTTTTCCAGGATTCATGCTGTTATCTCGAGAAAAACGATGGATACCACGCTCTTGCCTACATCTCACACAAATAGGTCCTTCATCTCGTCTAAAAACATTCATTCCAGGGTATGATTCACGACAAACATTACACATTTGCACAATTGACAATTTATCAATTTCGGCACGAAATGCTCGATGGAAAGAGGACATATGCTGGAAAAGTTCAACCATGTTTCTTGATGTATGTATATTTAAACCTAGATCTTGAGCATGGTCGTTACCATTCAATGGAAAGTGAGGTGAGACATGTCGACATATCTCTCCTCTGTTGTTGTGACGATGTAGATTCCTGACTTGCCTTCGTCGAGTACCATCGCTTGAAACCTAACCCAAATTGATTTCATCATGAAAATTAATATCAAGGTTGGTTTCCATCATATTTTTTAGATGAGTTGGGGTTTGAATGTTGTGTCCTCGACGAGCCTTGACGCTATTATCCTGAAAAGTTAAAATTTCATTGTTAAATATTATGTCAAATATTCTGCTAAGATCTAAATATGGAAGTTGTGTACAAACAGGCTGAGTAAGACCTTCGATGTTCCAAGAAAAATAGTCCTTTCTACATCTCCACTTGGTCTACTGAGCATGATCTGGTTTTGAATCATTGCTTGATCATTCATTGCTGCAGAATTGTTCTCCTGATTGAGGTCCATGTTCTTCGGTTGGCTGCACACAACATAATTTTGACCGACATTTTGTACAGAGTCATCGTCACCAGAAGACGGAATGACATTGATCGATGTCATGTTTTTTTGACAATTATGTCCATGGATGCTACTATCCTGGAATCTCAAAACGATTTTTCATTGAATTATTGAACAGGAAAATGAAATAGTATTTTATCTAATACTACCTTATTTTGATGAAGGTCAAATGCATGGTTGTTGTTGTTGTCATGGATAGGTGAAACAATACCTTGGTTGTTCCAATAGAAATAGTTCTTGCCGGACTCGACATTTGCAAATCGGTTTCGAGTTGATTTCGAAACCCTTGATCTTCATTCGTTAGCAATGGATTGTTTGCGTGGCTGTGTGAGTCATTCATAGCAGACTTGGAAGTCATGTCCTTTGTTGTTCCAAGAGAAATTGTTCTTATACCACTGCTTCTTTCAGCCGTATTGGTGTTATTATTTTGTACTGTTTCTGGTTGATTTTCAAATGTAGCTTCCTTGCGCTCATCAAATGTTTGATTCGAAAAATTGTTGCGAGTAGTTATCTAAACATTGAACATGTGTGTAAGTATATATATATATATATTGTACAAATAAATAAGTTTTCAAATATATACAATCCAATGTAATCCTTATACCTCGATGCCATGATTAGAAAACGTTTCGCCCGAAGTATGACCTACGAAAGGTTCAATAACTTCATTCAACGTTTTGTTACAGTTGTTGCTAGATGTTGGATTTGATGATATAAATTGACTTTGGCGATTTGATCTCCTCATTATATTAGATATGCGCTGGAATTTAGCGGGCTCCCCCTGAGAATCAATGACATTTGCAAAGGAAGGACCATGTCGTTCTCTTATCTGTTCGCCAATTTGCTCACTATTCTCTTGGTATACTAAATGACGTTTCCTATTAATTCCTTCCCTTTTTTTATTATAGTGTTTTCGCGAGGATTCGTTTTTTGCATGATGCAATGTGTCCATCAAGTTCTTCTCAGTGCTCGAATTCTTGTTTTTGTCTGACGACATATCTACACGAGCATAAAAAAATTAGTTTATGTCAAACCATATTACTGTACAAAGTAATGTTACAGGTATAGCAAAAAGAAACAAAAACATAAAAGTTTTCAACTTTATTCAAAGATTATCTTTTAATATTTTTAAGAGTTTTAAACTTTATTCAAATACTAACTTATAATATTTGTATTGCCGAAGATTGCCAAGATATAAATTAATATTGTAATGAAGTGTTCTATCCAAGAAAATAAAAATTGGCATGTATGAATCATTTCTATTTCCTAGAGAATGCAAATTGGCAAACATCAGAAGAGACAAATCCAATAAGCATGGTTATGAAGTATTGTAGATGTCGATTTGCATAAGTACAGGTAAGTAAAATTTTATATTTAGCACTGGCTGCCGAAAATCTGGTAAAGTAGGTTGGGAAGAAATATTTTGAATAGGTATGATTAAGACCCACCCAAACATGTCAACTTGCATAACATACGTGTAATTTACATGCCATATATGTTTATATTACCCCATTGAAAACACATCATCAATAGAATCCATGTTTGGGCTACCTAGAATGATGGATATGTTGTCTACAAGCTCAACAACACTTAAGTGTGTTGGATTTTCAAGTTTGGATAATGAAGAATCGAACATTCTATCCTCGCTTAAAAAATTAGAATGTGCGTCGATGAATTCATAGAAACAAAAAGTAAGACAGTCGTATTTTCACATGAGCAAGTAATTATCAAGTGCTGCAACAGGAAAATACCCCCTGCATTTGCCATTAATGCCCGAGGTCAAATTAGACATGATACTCCATCGCAATCCACCTTCTAAACTTCCAATTCTTATCGAAGAATTTGTTGGATCATATTGATTTTTTGTTGGTTCTATAGACCACACTGTAGTTCTCCCATCATTTATAAAACAAAGAATCTCATTGCGATAACATGCTAGGCTAATCGAAATTGTTGAATTCAAGTGTGGAATAAACTAGAACCCCCATTTGTTATCCTCAAGATCTATCCAACATAGCTTGTATATACATATATGATTATCTCTAGAAACCACATGACTCTCCACCCATAACATTGTTTCATTATACAATATGGGATTTTTGGGCCGAAAAACATCGCCATCGATAGGACATGTTTGTCTCCACTGCATATGAATACTGCTGGAAATAAAATATTTTGTTTGAAACTCTGCATGAATATGTTTCAATGCTACCCAATGGTATTTTTGTTGCTCAAAATTTTTCAGCAATGTAAAGAAACCCCAATGACCAAGTCCAAGAGACCCTACAAATGTACAAGTCTTTGCGAATGGATTGGCAATGTAGTAGTTTCTTTTTCGATATAAGATACTGGGGGATGAAACTGCAACAATTGAACCACATGTGGATTAAATTTTGTATTCATTGTTTAGGACTTGCATAGAAAGAGATGAACATTTTCCTTTTTGGCTAATGTAATGGCCAACGAACCGATGTCTACCAGAAGAGCCAAAACCAACCAAAACTCCATATTCTTTTGTTTGATTGTGTTTCCATTGTGAGATGAAATTGTTTTCGGACACAATACGATTCCAACCTTTGCAAACCATTTTCAAACGGATAATCATAGATAAAGGAAACCAAAGAAAGATCATTTCAAGTATGTCTATTGGCAGAGATTTCCAAATCGCAGGGACCATGTCCATTTCTATAACACAAAATAAGAGAATCGGTTAGCAAATGGATTGATGTAAATATGCCTCCAGTTCCAAATACTCATAAATCACAGTTTTTTATTTGCAGGCATAAGTATAATTTAAAAGTGCTAGACAAAGGGAAACATTTTTTGGCATGTTACTTGCACAATTGAAGTAAAAAAAAAAATGACGACATGTTAATATGATCGCAAAAAAAAACATACACTACAATAAAATTTAGCATACACAATGGATATTATTTGGTGCAATATAATTTTTTAGATATATATCTAATGATTACATGGATGTAGATAATATAAAAAGATGATCAAAATTCACAAAATATGCAAAGAAAAGTTTTTTTTGCATATTGTTTACCTGCCATAACGCTCCAACGACTCATCATAATTTGTAGGAAAAGGGAATAAATCCTCGAATGCTTTCATGCTTGGAGTTAGAGGGAAAAAATTTCTAGACATTACAATGTTGGTACATTGGATGTCTACTGGCAAAGGCAATCCATGACTTCGGAGCAAGGATCCTTCATCGGGTCCTACACGAGTAACCCTGCAAGTGTTGAGGTCATAATATATGTACGGGGTTTGGCCATACCTACACATCAGAATAAAACTCCCCACAGCCCGAAATGGAAGGTACCTTGGACAATGTGTGTTTATATGGAGTGTCATAACCTCTAAAAGGGTCCATCTCAAATCTCTTCCAAATATCCAAAAACCCGTGCACCTCTTCAACTGCAGATGCACTAATCCTCAAATCTATCATTTCAGTTATGTACCATATAGTTTTCCTTCCATCATTCACAAGACATAACAGTTGGTTTTGATGCACAGTCAAACACATGGACCGTTTGATGCGTCCTGTATGAATTGCATGACTAGCCCATTTGTTTAATCCAATTTCGAGTGACCACATACTATAGGAATATAAAGCATCTTCCTTTGAAATGATTCTCATATGTATCCAATATATTTTTTTGTTAAAAATAACTACATCTTTAGGAGGGGTTGGAATGAAGCTAGTTGCATCAATTTCTCTGCAATCTCTATTCATATTGCTGGAAACAAAAAAATTTGAACCATGTTCGTTCTCTTCATGACGAAAAACTATCCATCCCTATTTATGATCACCGATGTTGCTTATGAGTGTGAAGAATACAAGCACTCCAATTTCAATCACGCCTATATATAAAAACCGTCATCTGAATGGGTTAATAATAGAGTAGCACTTGTGACCTGGCAATGGAAAAAACTTTGATAGCAAAATGTTTGAACCAGCTGTGCATTCAATTGTCCAATTGTTTTCTGGATTGGTAATATGCAGAAAAGACGTGTGGCCCACATAATTTATAAACTTATATACTATTTCGATCTCGTATGGCCGCCAGACTTCAACAAAAAAGCCAACTTCAGCTATGTGATTGTTCAACCAAGAAGTTCTAAATGCTCGTTGCCACAAAATTGCCTAAAAATGTTTAGAAGTTGATGCGAACCGGATCAATGTTGAAAAAGGAACCCACAAAAAAATCGATTCCAATATCTCCATTGGCAACAAACTCCAGACGACAGGATCCATTGTGGCTATATAACAAAACAATGAAAAATCATATGGTTATGAAAAAAACCAATAAAAATGAAAAAATATTAATTTTACCATTTTATACATGGAACATAACTTCACTTGTTGACATAAAGCAATGTCTATGTCAAACAAAATTGATCTTCCAATTTCAATTTTGAGGTCATTGACATGTGATTTATGAGTTCAACATCCAACAGCGGATGTTAGAGCGATAAACGACATGTCAATGTTACGTATCCTATGTCTATCATCCAACAATGGAATGGTAAATGGGAATAAATTCATTTTTTGGTGGGGCCACATATATGTTCATTTAAACCTAATATATCATTTCCAGGTTTCTCATCATTATAGATATTGAGGTCATTGACATGTAATTTTTCAAAATAACATCCAAAAATTGGATGTGCAAGAGTGGCCTCACCAATTGGCTAAGCACGTGTCTCTTGACTTCTGACATGAAGACACCTCTAGCTCTGAAATGGTATTCATAAGTTTATAATTTATGAATACCATGGGATGAAAATAATGTATCATTTTTTCATTTTTAT
>LPNX010870065.1:86912-119318 GCA_001517045.1 Pseudotsuga menziesii | reverse complement strand
AGCTAAAGCTTCCCAAGCTCTCTCAAGCTCTTCTCTTGTTTTGGTTGTATTCAGTACTAAATTGAATAATTGGGAAGATATGGAAATCTGAGTCCCAAAACCATTGGGCAAATTTGGTTGGACTCGTTGTGGTATTGTCATGCTTCTTTCAAAATGTAAAATCTGATGAGCATGAAGAACAAAGTTTATTAGTTAAGGCGGTGCTTCATATTTTAACTCTTTAGTATATTAATAATTCAAATTTTAATACAGACACGCCACTTATATAGTGACAGAGCAAGACAATAAAGATGAAATGACTAAATTACTTAAGCCATATAATTTCAAATGTTCAATTCGTTACAACTAAAATGTAAATTTTATCGATGCTCATTCACCAAACCCCAATTTGTGTTGTCATTTGTCATGTGACAATAAGATTTGTGATAAAAAAAATTGTTCCCCTGACCTAACTCCATCTAAGTGAGGAGGTGGCTGGGCGGAATTATATTTCTATATCAATTATTGTGAGTACTGTCAATGAATCCAACAAATAGTCCACCACAACGTTTGCATTTGCATATACTTTGGATGAACTGAGGTGAACAGTACAAGTTCATTGATAATTGTCTCATGACACGGTAAACAAGCGACAACGATACTTGTGAGTTAGGCCGGCTAAGTTATACGATTATTAAATTTAACCAATAATGATGAGAGGATGACTTTTAGTTTTAATATATTAAATCGTTATGTGAATGCGATGCTTTCTTGTTGAAACTTCGCTTTCTTTTATTCTGAACATGATGCCCTAAATAGGTACAGTGTTCTCATGGAGTTACGAGAAAAATAAGGTGTACATCAGCTTTTAAGGGAACCCAGGGGATGTTTCCAAGTGAGTCAAGTGTTCAGATCTCTCAACTGTTCTAAATCTTTCGATATCCTTTTTCTTCAGCTGGAAGTTTCCTCTTTAAATGACAAGATCTAATGGGATCGGGCATATATGCCTTCACAAATTGAAAACCCTTTATATAATTTTTAAAATATATTACTCATATCTTATTATTCAAATTATTATATTATGTCATTAATAATTTATTATTATAATTAAATATAATTAATAACATAAAAGACATCTCTCAACTGTTCTAAATCTTTCGATATCATTTTTCTTTAGCTGGAAGTTTCCTCTTTAAATGACAAGATCTAATGCGATCTGGCATATATGCCTTCACAAATTGAAAACCCTTTATATAATTTTTAAAATATATTACTCATATATTATTATTCAAATTATTATATTATGTCATTAATAATTTATTATTATAATTAAATATAATTTATAACATAAAAGACATGTATTACTTTAGATATATACATATAAAAGGCATATATACATTAAATTTGGGTTGAAAAACCTAAAAAATGCCTATGGGACTATGCATTTGTGAGAATTTTAAATTTTATTTCACAATTTAATAAAATATTTTTCATATAAAATTAGCAACTAACATATTTATGAAATCAAATATTGTAATGTAATGGAAATATATTTTATAAAATTTTCAACTTGATCAAATACATTATGAAGACTTTTCCACGATATCTTGCTTGGATTATTTGATTGGTTTTTTTTGTCGGTTGACCCATTTGACTAAATGGAAGAAGCTCCAAATTAATAAAAAATGAAATGCATTGGCTCGCTCTTGGAGTTGGGCTTGACATATTTCCAAATTGAAACAAATTTGTTTCTTTTATATCACTCATTGGATTACGTTCATTCTTTCTTGCAATATGTCACTCATTAGACTATGCTTAATGCTTATCGATATAATTAAAGAGTAATATTTTTTTTTTTAAAGAAGGGTTCAAATTTCATAAAATTTTGTATTTAGAAAAATTATTATGGTTTTTAAGTCAAGTTAGATGGCTTCAAAATATTGGAGAATAGTGGTTGAAATGATTCTTCTAAAAGAATCATTTTTATTTATAATCATAATGATATTAATGATGTATTAGTAAATCATTGTAGTCAAAATGAGGTGTATACTAATATAATTGTGGGTAAAATGAAGTATATATTTATATCTTCATAAAGTGGTGCAGTTTTATGGTTGCTAGGGGTAAGTCAAAAAGATGATAAGTAAATGATTGTTTTTTGAAATAAAAGTAATTGATAGATTTCAAGTAACAACCAATTTCAAAAAATACTTCTCCTAATGAAACATCTTTGACATAACACTAATGAGGAATGAGGAGTTTTTCTTCAGGAACCAAGGTTTGATTCTCATAATGACATTTGGACCCTAAAGTTTCCATGGGAGCATCCAAAGGTAGTGGTCGAACATGTGAGGCTTGCATTACTCTCCTCATGCACATATAAGTGGATCAATGCCCACCATGTTCATAGCCTATTATGTCTTGGTTGAAAGGATAGGTTCCCCCCAGGTGGGACATCTTAGCTCTAAGTTAAAACCATATTAATTGTTAGATGTGATTTGTAGCATGTTGTACGTAGCCTAAGCTTTGTGGTGGTAGCCAACCGGATTTGAACCTAAATCTTCTCCAGTAATCTTGACCATCTATTAAATCCCCTAAAACTTTATATATATATAACATTATTGTGTATTGTATATTATGTTTTGTGTTTGCTAGTAAATCTTCTAAAACTTTAGATATAGCTTGTGTGTATTTTGTATAGTATGTTCAAACACAAGTGAGTGTTATTGAGTTTGTTTGTTTTTATCCAACTTGATATTAATGGAATATCACCTCGTTTTAAGGAGATTTGAACTTTAAGAATGATATTTTATTAATAAGTCCTAAATTTGTAAGTATTTATATGTTGGTATTTATTCCAATTTATTTTTCATCATATTTTTTTCTTTATTATTTTTATTCTAAGAAAAATCTTACACTAATAAGGTTATTGGTCTAGTAATATTTATTTACGTAATTTCAAAACTTTAATATATAGGTGTATCATTATATGTTAATAAAATATAATCACCTAATAACCAATTTGTAAGTGATAATCCTTCTATTTCTAGTATATGTTTCTAAAAAATATATAAACCCTTGTCCTATCAAAAGTTATTTAAAATCACTCTCCCAAACAAAACAAAAATTATGTCAATAATATTAACTACATCTACTTAAGCACGAAAGCTTTTGGAGTCTCGACACTTCTGTTTCTCTCCTCCGATGCTTCACGCTTTCTTCTCCTATTGAAATCTCTTCTTTGCCTCGCAGATTTTAACGGTGAATATCGCCTGAATTCCAGCACTTTTCACCTGCTGTCAATGGTGGGCTCCCTAGTTTCGATTTAATGAATATGTCTTTCTGTTTGCGAGAAGAATTTTCCTGTGTTACTACTACTACCACTCGGGGTTTTGATCATCATAATCATGATTATGTTTTCCCAGAGAGGAGGGGGAATATTGTGTCAAGGAAACGGCATGCAGAGGTAACAAGAGACCCAATGTAATCAAGGTCCAGTGGACTGCAGAAGAAGACAGGTAAATTAGTTTAGTTCCTCATGATCTTCACAATAGTTTGATTGTTTTGATTCTGAAAAAGATTGATATACTTTTGATTCTGGATTCTCATAGATACATATCACCTATTTACTATGCCAATTCCTCTGGATGATTTAGGTGATCAAGGTGTTGGATTTGAGAGAATTGGAACTCAGGAGGGTACTGATTTATCTGCATCTGCAATAATATTATTGAATACTGATACACCTGCAGAAGATAGACAGCATGATAAGGACCTATGATGATGACTACTCAGCACATAAAGAGCACATAATATATGCTATGATGACAGTCAGTTCGCAAGGACCAAATAGTATCCAGTACTTGTATATGAGCAGGAGGTGGGAGGTGATAAAATGTCTTTAGCAGATAGGTTTGAGAAAATGTCTTTAGAAGTATAACAGTTGATAATTAAATTGTGCCATGAATTTTTGCAGGTTGCTTGTGAAGCTTGTTGAAGAATATGAAATGGTCGCAGATTGCACAGACTCTTGCAGGTCGCGTGGGAAATCAGTGTTGTGAAAGATGGCATAATCATTTACGACTTAACATCAAGGCTTTATATTTGTTTCACTGCCATTGTTAATATGTTTTCAAAAATTTCCCGAGTATTTACTATTACAAATATAAAAACATATAGTTATGGAGGACTCAACTATAGTTATGAAAAAATTTATTGGGTCTGAAGAAGTGATGAGAAGATATGCAAATAGCAACAAAAAACAAAGAGACTAAAAAAAAACAAACAGACTAAACGCTAAAGAAAAAACTAACGTTGTTTCCCTGAGTAAATTATCAATAAAAGAGTTAATATGTAATTTTGATAAGTGTGTAGTTTTACGAACTTAATCATCTTGCATTGAGGAATTCTCTATAAAAAGAAACTATCTTATCATATTCATCCTCTTAGGCCACCCAGAAGATGTGTATGTGTTTTTAATAATAATGTATGTTAATAAATCTGCGTTGTCATTCTGTTCTCTGTCCATGTGGTTCAGCTCGAGCGCAACATTTGTATACAAAGTTGAAGCGACCATATGCCTGTCAGCCATTAGAATTTTGATAGCACAACATCTGGATACAAATTTCAAGTGACCATATGCATTTTTATCTGTCAGCAGCCAAATAGTTTTTTGATAGCAGATAGCTTGGTTTTGTAACAATGCCGACTCTGTACTTTTCCTCAGACCTGCCCAACTGTGGCACAGTGGCCAATCCGAAGGGAAAGAGATACCAGACAGAGGGTTTATTGAAGGGGAATGCACAGTTCTCTGCGTACCCTAAGGTGAATTGTCAAGCTATGAGGTCTACTTGTCCTGTGAATGAAACTGTGAAAGATGAGGATCATAAGGAAATACAGAAGCAGAATGAGGATTCAAGCAGTACTTCGTACCTACTTCGTTGATATGGTCTATGGTTTCATGGAATTTGATGAAATAATATGTTCTCGTTGTACTTTCCTGAATGGCCACAAATAACCCTGCTCTGATTATAATGAGCCTAAGGATCTCCACTCCACTCAGATACTTGAGGTATACTCAATCTCTTCTTGGTTTCTATTTTAAGTTTCTCTGTAATGAACTGTAATGAATCATGATAAAGAGCTTATCTTATATAGTATAAAACATTAACTATTGATAGCAAATGATTTCTTGAATGTGTTCCTTATATTCATTTGTGCAGAGCGTGGTCTCTTGCATGACTGCAGCAGAATTACGTTTGCTGGGCTGTGTAAAAGATGCCAAGGAAAATGTGGAGAATATGGAGGTGAATCGCAGTAAGAGTTGTCTGTGCAGGGCAGTGTTGAAGCATTTGAAAGCTATGGCATTCAATACAGGGATAGGTAAATTGTGATGGAAGAACACCACAGACTTTCCTGCAGGTAATTGGAGTTTTCCCAACTCTGTCTGTAGATTTATTGAATATCATTTAGCGAGTGCCAGTAATGAATACTTCTAAGCGGGATTATTTTGTTGAGAGACTACTATAAATGATAGGGACAAATGGAAATGTATTTGCTTCTACTCCATCGCTTGCATAGAAAATGGAATGTTATTTTTTACAAAAAAATCTAGTTAAAATAAGAATTCTATTCTCTAACAATGAAGTTTCACCTCATGTGCTTCATTGAGCCGCTTTGGTAGTAATACCAAGTTTCGAATCAAAATATTATCTTCTGTTGGATACATACTTCTAACCCTATTCTGAATGCCAACGCTCCATCAACGTACATTGATATAATCAGACATCAATTGTTGAAATTGACTTCGAGTTGAAAATTTTCAAATCTACCGAGTTTGCCTGCGTATAATTTATATTCGTTTCACTGCCATTGTTTATATGTTTTCAAAAATTTCCTGAGTTTGCTTGCGTAATTTATAAGATACATGTACAGAAACCCTAATTTATTTTCGTCGAAATATTGTTTTAACATATATTTGCATTGTATCAAGGTTTAACAAAATAAAAACAGTTGTAACCCTAATAGGAATCAAGGGACGGCCTTGAGAATTGAACCTCGGCCCACGGCAACAGGCACACGGGAACACATTCGTTCGGTTCAAATGGCCAAGCTGTCACTTAGCACATCTAAATTATCTCTGTGAAATATTGTGTAATATAACTATGCTACGTGCTCTAGTTTATAGTCACTCGCTCCAAATGGTGTGCTATCCAACTATGCACTCCATAACATAATAAACGTCGACATACACGTACAGAAACCCTAATTTATTTTATTTCATCGAAATATTGTTTTAACATATATGCAGAACAGAGAAAGCAGAAGCTTACCTCTACTTTCGTCACGGAATAAACCAGCAAATGCTCCAAGACGGCGATTGCACAGGCGGTCCAAGACAGCGAATGCACAGGCACTCCAATGAATGCTCCTAGACGGCGAATACTGCAATATCACTGTGAATGCTGCGATATCACTGCGAATGCTCAGGATGGCGAAACTATCAGGTATCTCCTCGGCGGCTAACAATGCTCGAGCGATCTCACGGTGAAACTGTCAGGTATCTCCTCTGTGGGATAAGAAACTACTCCTCGGCGGCGGCTAACAGACTCTTCTACGTGTATCTCCTTCACGCTTCCAGGTATCTCCATGATAGTTGCTCCTCCATGGTTATCTCCTCCACAGCCACGTCTCCTAATAGACTACACTCATCTCCTAGTCGGCGGCTAACATCTCCTAACTCTCCGGCTGTTAAAAGATCAGACGATTGGGAAGATCTTGAGCATCCACTTGGCGGGATTTGCTGGATCTTGATGATCTGCTCAAGCAAGTCCATCCCCCCCAAAATACCATTGATAGACACCTATCGGCGTAATAATCGTCATCCATATTATACCTATTACTAGCACCCTTAAATATGCAAAATGAACTATATATTATCGCCACACTGTACAGGGGATATTGGAATTACTCGTATTCATGCCTTTGGTAATAAGGGATATTGGATAGAAGGGTTTTGTTAATATCGAAGACCCACGCATCCTTCCCGTCTCCCAGTAATGTGAGATTTAGGGCATACTCTATAACCGTCGAGGCTGCAACTCTTCAATCTTCCCAATACTGTCTTGTTGGCGCCATATATTTCTCAACATAGCTGATGCATTTTGATGGCACGACATCCCAATATTTGAGGTTACCTCTCTCTATGCTCAGTCTCCATACCAAGCACCGAGAGGCCAAACAGCCGCATAACGACCCATTAACTGTAGCCGTGCTCATTACAAGAAACAGGAGAAACATAAGATATATGTTTGTTGGCTTCAATTTCAATGCCATGGTAGAAACTACAATATATTTGACGAGGAGCTTTGCTAAACACTGAGGACATGAGTGTTGTAGACTGTGTTATATAACACCGAAGCTCAATATTCAAACATGTGGAATTATTTTAGTAGGGTCAGGACAACAACGTCACGATGCCCAGCTGACTATACATTAAACTTGGAATCTTCAAATGTTCCAGAAAATACATTACGCCGTATCACAATATTAACACAACCTTGTCAATGGAAACAAACAAAAAAGGTCCGAGTATGTAAAACAATAACCCCGTGCTTCACAATCATATTTTTCATAAAAAATTCAATTTCAAATCCTTGAAATTTCAAATTATTGCAATTGACATTGTTGACATATGTTTTTGTTCTTGCAATCTGGAAGTATCATTGTTTTTAACAACTCAGGTGTGTGAGGAAGTATTGGAGGTTGTCGTCGACTAGAGATTTTAGGATGTTGGTATTGGAAAAACCTTCTAAACACAGAGATGGCACTTGCAGAGGGCACATTTGGAGGGATGTTGTTGTTGGGAACCCAGGCATTTGCAGACACCGAGCGACATGGCAGAGTGAAAGTAAGTTAGATCTTGGTGAAAATTGGGCATGTTTTGCTTGGAGGCATGGTTTTGCAATTAAAATTAATCATGGATCTGGAGATGGTGAATGGCTAGGAGATTACTTGTTTAAATTCTTTTTTTCTTGGTTTCATTTTTATTTTATTTTATTTATAGCTGACATAATATTTTTATTTGTTAATTTTTTTTTTGTTGCAAGCATTACATATTATGATTTGACAAATGTTACAAGATCTCCATCATACAAGATTAGAAAAATGTTACAAGATCTCCCTCATATTAATAGCCGACATAATATACACAAACATTACAAGATCTTCGCAAACTTTACAACATCTCCCTCATACTTGATAATATTATTTTTGGCCGACATAATATGGACAAACGTTACATCCACAAATGTTACAAGATCTCCCTCATACTCAGCTGTAGAGCGCCTCTTGGCACAACTAGATAATAAGTGACAGAGTTTAAAATGACTAACATAAACGACTAATTTAGTCATGACATAAAAAGTGACTAGCTAGAAGAATATGAATTAGTCAGTTATGTTAGTCATTTTTAATTGTGTCATGAAAAATTGCAATTTTGACAATGAAGTGTAAATTTTATAAATTGTCTACCTTTTATTACTAATATTGGTGTCATGCACCTCAATCTTCAAAGATCCAACAAAGAAATTGCACGAATTTTCTCTTGACCATATTTATTCCTGCTGAACCATTGAAGCAAACCGTTAAGTGCGTGCCAAAGGAAAATTTATAGGACGTTAAAATTGCTGGTAAGTTTCTTGGTTTACTGTGAATTTTTAAATTTTTCCTGATAATATTGGTTATAATACTGAAGCTGATTAGGTAGGTAGGTTAAAATCACATTTTGGTTTACTGTGAACTTTTAACTTTTTGGTTGATAATATTGGTTATAATACTGAAAGTTAGGTAGCTAGGTTAAAATCACACATAAGTTTATTGGTTTATTGTGAATTTTTAACTTTTCCCTGATAATATTGGTTATAATACCCTAGCTTGTGGGCTGGCTTGTTACTGTGTGAAGATGAACTCGGCTAACCCAATGTTGTCCCCTCAAATCAAATTTTAATGAAAGAGGGTCAATCAACTATTACTTAATTATTGAATCTTGTTGATAGTGTTGCCGCCTTTCACACACCTAGGTTACGTGGTGGAAATCTTCAAGCCACTCGATGTGTCCTTGGGGGCAAGTCTCGAGTCAAGGTTGTCACCTTGTTCTTAACTCCTTCATTTAGGCTAACTCCTAACGAAGCCAAGGGGGGTAGGCCCTATTAAATTACTCAGGCTAATTAATTAGTGTCATGGTGTTATATTGATTAAGTTGTTTAGGAGTTTTGAAATTAACCAGTAGAAACAAAAGATAACAATATGCAAGATTTAAAGCAAATAAGCATAGTAATGACACTCAATATATATATAATCGAAAGAATTGATCAAAGTAAATCATCAGTGCCTTAAATGGAGTCAACAGAGAAAATAATGTGCTTTCATGTGCTTGAAATAATGTTTTGCAAATGTCTCTTGGTAGATTCTAAATTAATGTGGAATGTAAATTAATTAATTTAGATGAAAAGGGGACTCCAGATATACCCGAGGGGTACTTGGAGTATGTCCAAAAGTGAACTTTCACGGCTACCCGCAAGTTGTTTGTGGGATGGAACAGAATCTCTGAGATTATTGTTTATAACGCACCCATAAAGGTGTGACAGAGATCAGCACCTCAAGGTCACTTTCCAGTTGTTCCCACTCCTTTGGGTATTTTTCCAACGTTTACAGTTCGTTCGAGGCATTGGATTTTCACTTGATGGTTTGTCAATTTGGGAGGTGAAGACTAATTAATCTAGTCACTCGAGTGCTTTTGATGAAGCTTGACTAATCGGATGAATCAAAGCTAAATATAGAGCATACACACTGGACCCTTTGGTGTTTTTAGGAAATTTTAGAAGAGGTGTTCTTATTAAAAAGAAAACCCTCCAGGAACCTCTTTCGGTCCAAGTGGACCTCAATCGGGGAATCTAGGAGGGGTTGATTTTATTATAATTACTAAAAAAAATGATGATAGCAGATGAAGCATAAACAGATAAGCAAACCACAATTTTCTAATTAGACTACCACGACCATTTCTTCACCTTTCAATTCAAAAAGAGGCTCGTGGGGTAAGTACTAAAATTACTTTTGAATTGAAAATATGGAATAATGCAAAATATCATCAAATTATACAATCCTTCATGTCAATACTAATCTAGAACAGAAAAAAGAAGGAAAAATTGCAAAAAAAGTGAAACGGACGTAGATCCCCCCAGGGGGGTGGTGAATATGCTCGAAAGAGCCTATTCGAAAAGATTTTTATTTTAATTATAAGTAACTAAAATATAAACAAACTAAAATTAATCCACTTGGTCTCTATATGGAATGAGACCAAAGGTTTACAAATTGCAAAAATTTGAAATTTTGGAAGATGGAGACCCCTTTGGGGGTTTCGAATGCTCCAAAAATGCTTTCGGGAATGCGCCTTCTCCTCTTTTCTGTTACGCCTGCTAAAAACCAGCAAGCTTATCACAGTTAAATATTCCCAAAAGTACTTTCGAAGTACTTTTGGATGAGCAAACTTTTTTACCCAAAAATTCTAAGTTAAAACTAGTTTTTAAAGAAGCGGAAATGGAACCAAGAAAAGCAAGATTTCCTTGGGATCTTGGCCTGATTTGGGGGCAGCCAATATGAAGCACTTAAATTGCTGAATATAAATTTTTAGACTCTAAGGAAACAACCATGCATTCAACAAGATTTAGATCTACTTTCAGAGCCTTGAAAAATGACAATGTTTCCTAAAACTAAATCTAGAATGCTTGTAAATTTTCTTTTAGGAATGAGATCTAGTTTATGAGCTTTAAGGAAGCAACATCTATGTAAAATAAACTCTGAAATTGATAGATATAAACAATTTTAAAGATGCAAACAAGTAGCCAGACTAATTTTAGAAAAAAATGGAGGAAGAGGAAAAGAAGAGCATTTGTTGCTGGAAGCCTTGAAGATCAACCATGGAGCTTTCTGGGAGAATGTCGAGGGACTATGCCTTTGAATGGTTTTGGAGAGAGTGAATATTCAAAATAGATCAGCATCCTCTCCAAGCTAGGAACCTGCAACTGAATCCAAAGACTTGCCAAAATACTTGTGAGATCCGGTTAATACATACATAGAGATTTCAGAATAACATGCATATAAACTTATAAAACATACTGAATCTATATCTCTAAACATGCATCAAAAAAGAAAGAGATGGCCAATAAACGTATTAACAAACTCCTTTCCTATCAAGATTATAATAAACTTATTATCAATCTTAGCAATGAATCCACAAACAATCAGCAAATTATGAACACAGATACAGGTTACCTCAGTGAAACATGGCAATGCTCATCCACACATACAATGACATGACACCATCTTGCCTCCAAAGCTTCACATTATTCCAATAACAAAATATATTACATAGTATTACAACATCAATTTCTCCTCAATCCAACTCTAACTAACTCAAAAAGGAGGCAGCCATGCTTTATTTATACACAAAATTGAAACCCCAACCCAGAGAGGGCGCAAATCCCAAGGAGATAGACCACTGTAGCTGAAGGAGATTCAATCAATGTCTGATCTAAAGCTGAACTGAGCTTCTACTGAGTCTGAATGTCAATCGAGGGGCTGATTGAGCTGACACATCAACTTGTTGAGTGAATCATCAGCCACAAAGCTCCCAGAAGAGCCCACATGTGTGGAGGAGAGAGAGAGGGCACAATTCCCCATAAAGGAGGGTGAAGTTCAACTTTGGATTCACCCAGATCACCTCCTTCAGTAAAGGATTTGTCAAATCGATTCAATCTGGTGCCGATGAGACTGATTTCAATCAAATCGGTTATGAATCCATTGATCTAGGAATTTGAATTTGCTCCATTATTCATCAATTTATTAATTAAAATAATCAATAATTGATTTTTTGGGGCTTTCTGACCCGAGTGATGGAAAATCACTCAAAACTAGGAAATAGTGGGTCTATAGGTTTAATGGGTGCTCTTAGCTTGAAAATGAGCACCTACATCACTGAAACTGATTATTGAACCCACTTTTATTACAAAACCAATTTTTCCAATTAAACTATTAAAAAATAGCCTAAGTTTTGGAAAAATTAAATTTTAATAAAAAACACTGAAAAAATTTAAAAAATTAAAGAACCTAGGGGGACTTAGACATGTTCATATGACTCGACCATGATGCCTAGCATGTTTATACATTGACACATAGACTCTAATAACCTCAATAGGCCTAAATTCCAAGCCGAACCACCCCAACTTTGGAGGTATTGAATGAAAAATTCAGAAATTATCAGTTGTTTATTCAACAACCAGTAATAACCAAGGGAAAAAACACCCTGGGCTAATCGGATTAACAATAAAGTCTAAGAGACTGATTCTTTTACAGACACTATCATGCTAGAACATTTATTACAACTCCCCCAAGGGGGTATGAACATGTGATATAGTACAACAAACACTTCCCAGAAGCACTTCTGAAGGCCTTCTGAAGTCTGAACAAGAAATCTTTGTCTGGTTCACTAGGCTTACTTGATAAAAAACCACTAAGTACAATTTAGGTGGTAACATTCTGGCTCCAACTACGGGATGTGTGCTCGATCTGGTCATAGGGAAAGGAGAGGATACGAGAACACCAAAATCTCTCGTTTATACACCCTGTAAAAATGTCTTAACTTGACAAGAAAATATCAGTAGCACAAGCTTTACATAAAAACCAAATGAACCATTAAGCTGATTTATTTAAACAAAATAAATGTAACTAACTAATGAAAAAAATGTTTTATTATAGCTAAGTACAAAACAAAAATGTGGAAAGTAAATGCTCTTTTTCAAGGAGCTTATTTTCCTACTCTAAGCATGATATAAAAAGGGTTATGTGTAATCAGAAATCCAATGTAACCACCTAAGAATTTTATTAACATAACAAAAATTTTCCTTGTCTTTGCTTACCAGCCAAAGTAAGCATACTTTATTCAGAAAATAAAAACCTGCGTGATGATCCGGAAGGGGCGGGATGGATGGGAAATCATAGGCATGAATACTGTCGTCAAACTTTCTCCCAAACCGATAAGTGCTTACGCAGGATGATTCTATCCATGACTGGATAGGTTTGATGTACAAATCAGAATGATGAGGCAGATTGACTACACCATGATACTGATCATCAAGGCTTACCGGATGATAATTCACTGTATAAGCCCCAAGCGGCTCCAAATCATGAGGAAACTCTATATGTGAAGATGATAGTTGAGACTGAAATTCTACTAACGGCATCACATATGTCTTTTCACAACACTGTTTCTCCATGTCTTCATTATTGATACCTTTGTGTGGCTCTACATGATATGACTCTGAATGATCATATAAGAGTTTTGAACGCTGCTTTTCCATACTAGGATTTTCCTAGGTCTCCAGATCCATGCTTCCCTCTATGGAAGTATAGTATATTGGACTTCCACAAATTTCTAGATAGACACTCCCCTTGCTGGATATAGCATAGATAGGATTCTTAATAAGATATCCACAAAAATCCCAATAGTCATCACCACCATCTATGTCAAATGTGATGGATTCCCCATTGCTGATATCAAGTTCCGATATCAATTTCTCTTTGTCTTCATTACTGATACTGATATATGGCTCAACCTGATCATATGGATAAAATGCATGCTCCTTTTTCATATCAATGTTCCCCAAGGCCACATGGTCCATTCTCTCTCCTTTAGATATGCCATAGATAGGAAAATCAACAAAACCATCAAAAGTTTCTGGTTCATTATTTTCTTCTTTATTCATGTCATAGACTGGATTTTCCATGAATGTCCAGGACTCCTCATCAACATTTTTCTCGGAGATAAGGGATTCTTTGTCACTTATATCATGCTCCAAGTTATACTTGTCCTCATTTTCATACTCATCTTCTTCAGAGAAAAGGTCGCAAGGTAGTAAACCTTCCATACTGTCATCATTATATGGAGAACACGTAGGAGTCCCATCATGTACATTACAGTTTTCATCATAAGTTTCACTATAAGATTCTGCAATGGTTTCATCCTTAGGCTTGTATTGTTTAGCTGGTGACAAAGGGTAGGCCTGGCCTACCATGTATACATGATCAGGCTTGCTTGAAGTTGTTTCCTGACTACTAAACTCGGGAAGTCCATGTTCCATGACTTGATTTGCAACATAACAAGTGCTTTCTTGGTGGAATTGTTCACAGGATCTACACAATGGAATTACTTCTTCTACCATGTTAGCTGAGTCTAACTGGTTTGGAATCCTAGGCTCTTGCTGAGGAAATTTCTTTTGATACATCTAATTCTGCTTGGGCTGAAAGTTCCTAGTCCATTATTCCTTTCCATTTTGATCAATCTATTATGCATGTGATTCAATTGTGCCAAAATGATTGGCCATTAGTTGGTTTTGACTAGTAACCAAGTTTTTTATCGTGTCCGTCACCTTTTCCACGGGATATTTAGAAGTTCCATTTTCTTCTGATTCAACAGCTTTACCCTTGGTCTCTTTGTTGCAGGAATTGTTTCCCCTAGTGTGACCTGGAATGTTGGACTTGCCTGAAGATTGCATATTCTCTTCTATTTTCTCGGCCAATTCCTAGGCAGTTTTCAGATCGGTCAGTTCTTTATCTCTCAACGGGTACCTTAAGTCATCGGTGAAGGCTTCAATGTAGGAGATGAAGATAGATGCATTTTTTGGCTTGATGTCTCTAGGAAGGTCCACAACCACACACCTGAATTTAGTGTTAAATTCATCCATGGTTTCATTCTCCATCTTCTTTATGCTATAAAGGGCAGCAAGCAGATGTCTTGGTTCCTTCTCCCCACTTCTTCCTAAAACGATCTTGGAATTCACTAAGAGTTTTATATGAATCATCATCTAGGTCAAGGTACCACTCTTCAGCATCATCTTCTAAGGATAAAGCAAAGAGCTTCATTTTGGCGTCGTCGTGGTCATGGGCAACATCATTGCAATAACTGACTAGGTGCTTTTCAAACTTTCGAAGGTGAGACTTGGCAGTGATGGCATTGTTGCCTTGAAATATGGGGAACTTCTTGATAGCATCTTTTGGAATGGCATGCGGAGCACCTGCTATCTGAGAAAAGTCAAGGGGTTTGAATAATTCCGTCATTTCTTGAGACTGGTGAACATGACTCTCTACAAATAAATGATGGATATCTGAGAGGGATTGGTCTCCTAAATCTTCAAGGTTTCTATGAGAAGTCTTCCTATTCAATATTTCTCTAATAAACCTTTCGGGATAAAGGAGAGGATCAAATAATTACTGGCGGTTTCTTCGGGTGTAAATTATTGGAGGGATGTTAGACAGTGGAGTTGCCAGATGGATCGAGTTTTAATTTTTTATGTTTTTTTTAATGACAAGATCAATCAATTTTTTTATCTTTTTAGTTGTTTAGAAAAAAGTTAAGCTATGTCTTACTTGGGAATAAAAAGATTTATCCCCAACAACAGAGCCAAATAGTGTTTCCGCCTTTCACACACCTAGGTTACGTGGCAGAAATATTCAAGCCACTCGTTGTGTCCTTGGGGGCAATTCTTGAGTCAAGGTTGTCACCTTGTTCTTGACCAAAGGGGGTAGGCCCTATTAAATTACTAAGGCTAATTACTTAGTGTCATGGTGTTATATTGATTAAGTTGTTTAGGAGTTTTGAAATTAACCAATGGAAACAAAAGATAACAAGATGCAAGATTTAAAGCAGATAAGCACAATAATGACACTCAATATATATATAATCGAAAGAATTGATCAAAGTAAATCACCAGTGCCTTAAATGGAGTCAACATAGAAAATAATGTGCTTGCATGCGCTTGAAAGAATGTTTTGCAAATGTCTCTTGGTAGATTTTAAATTAATATGGAATGTGAATGAATTAATTTAGGCAAAAAGGGGACTCCAGATATACCCGAGGGGTACCTGGAGTATGTCCAAAAATGAACTTTCACGGCTACCCGCAAGGTGTTTCTGGGCTGGAACGGAGTCTCAGAGACTATTGTTCATAACGCACCCATCAGGGTGTGACAGAGATCGGCACCTCGAGGTCACTTTCCAGTTGTTCCCACTCCTTTGGGTATTTTGCTACCGTTTACAGTTCGTTCTAGGCGTTGGATTTTCACCTGATGGTTTGTCAACTTGGGAGGTGAAGACTAATTAATATAATCACTCAAGTGCTATTGATGCAGCTTGACTAATCGGATGAACCGTATCCAAATACAGAGCATACACACTGGAGCCTTTGTTGTTTTTAGGAAATTTTAAAAGAGGTGTTCTTATTAAAAAGAAAACCCTCCAGGAACCTCTTTCGGTCCAAGTGGACCTCAATCGCGGAATCAAGGAGGGGTTGATTTTATTATAATTACTAAAACAAATTATGATAGAAGATGAAGCATAAACAGATAAGAAAACCACAATTTTCTAATTAGACTACCACAACCCTTTCTTCACCTTTCGGCTCAAAAGGAGGCTCGTGGGGTAAATATTAAAATTACTTTTGAATTGAAAATATGGAATAATGCAAAATTGTATCAAATTATATAATTGTGCATGTCAATACTAATCTAGAATAGAAAAAAAAAGGAAAAATGCAAAAAAGTGAAACGGACGCGGATCCCCCCAAGGGGGGTGGTGAATAGGCTCAAAAGAGACTATTCGAAAATATTTTTCTTTTTATTAGTAGCAATTAAAATATCAGAAAACTAAAATTAATCCACATGGTCCTTATATGGAATGAAACCAAAGGTTTACAAATTGCAAAAATTTGAAATTTTGGAAGACGGAGACACCCTAGGGGATTTCGAATGCTCCAAAAATGCTTTCTGGACAACGCATCTTCCTTTTTTCTATTACACCTACTAAAAACCAGCAATATTCTCACAGTTAAATATGCCCAAAACTACTTTTGGATGAACAAATGTTTTACCCAAAAATTCTAAGTTAAAACTAGTTTTTAAAGAAGTGGAAATGGAACCAAGGAAATAAAGCTTTCCTTGGGATCTTGGCCTGATTTGGGGGCAGCCAATATAAAGCACTTAATTTGCTGAATACAAATTTTTAGACTCTAAGGAAACAACCATGCATTCAACAAGCTTTAGATCTACTTTCACAGCCTTGAAAATGACAATTTTTCCTAAAACTAGATCTATAATGCTTGTAAATTTTCTTTTAGGAATGAGATCTAGTTTATGAGAGTTAAGGAAGCAAGATCTATGTAAAATAAACTCTGAAATTGATAGATCTAAACAATTTTAAAGCTGCAAACAAGTAACCAGACTAATTTTAGAAAAATTTGAAGGAGGAAGAGGAAAAGAAAAGCATTTGTTGTTGGAAGCCTTGAAGATCAACCATGGAGATTTTCGGTGGAATGTTGAGGGACTATGCCTTTGAATTTTTTTGGAGAGAGTGAAGAGTCAAACTATATCAGCATCCTCTCCAAGCTAGGAAGCTGCAACTAAATCCAAAGACTTTCCAAAATACTTGTGAGATCCGGTTAATACATACATAGAGATTTCAGAATAGCATGCATATAAACTTATAAAACATGCTGAATCGATATCTCTAAACATGCATCAAAAAGGAAAGAGATGGCCAATAAACGTATTAACAAACTCCTTTCCTATCAAGATTATAATAAACTTATTATCAATCTTAACAATGAATCCACAAACAATCAGCAAATTATGAACATAGATACATGTTACCTCAGTGAAACATGGCAATGTTCATCCACACATACAATGACATGACACCATCTTGCCTCCAAAGCTTCACTTTATTCCAATAGAAAAATATATTACATAGTATTAAAACAGCAATGGCTCCTCAATCCAACTCTAACTAACTCAGAAAGGAGGCAGCCATGCTTTATTTATACACAAAATTGAAACCTGAGCCCAGAGGGGGCACAAATCCCAAGGAAATAGACCACTGTAGCTGAAGGAGAGACTATCAATGCCCAATATGAAGCTGAATTGAGATTCTACTGAGTCTGAATGTCAATTGGGGGGGTGATTGAGTTGACACATCAACTTTCTAAGTGAATCATCAACCACAGAGCTCCGAGAATAGCCCACATGTGTGGAGGAGAGAGAGAGGGTGCAATTCCCCATAAAGGAGGCTAAAGTTCAATTCTGGAACCACCCAGATCACCTCCAGTCAAGGATTTGTCAGATCCACTCAATCTGGTGCCGATGAGACTGGTTTCAATCAAATCGGTTGAGAATCCATTGATCTAGGAATTTGGATTTGCTCCATTATTCATCAATTTATTAATTAAAATAATCAATAATTGATTTTTTAGGGTTTTCTGACCTGAGTGATGGAAAATCACTCAAAACTAGGAAATAGTGGGTCTATAGGTTTACTGGGTGTCTTAGCTTGAAAATGAGCACCTTGTTGGTCAAAATTAATGTTACTTAATTAACCTCAATTTAATTATCAACCGGGCAATCGTAAACTTTGAGCTGCTACACTATATGTGCAGGCAAGATAGTTTTTTAAAAACAACCCTAATCTTTCAGAGAAATTCCACCTACAGCAATTTTTCAGAGAAATCCTACCTACAACAATGCTTCAAAAGAACAATTTACTCATAGATTTAACAAACCCTACAGCAATCCCTTAAAACACTCAACAATCCACCCTCAGCTACAGTGCTGATAATCTATTCTACAAATGAAAGAGCTTAATAAGTTTCACAATAACTATGATCTATTGACCTGAAAACTCCACTATAATCCTACGAGATCTAATGCTTAACTCCACACTAATACTTCTAGAATTATTGCCAGAATAAAACCTGTGACCTCTTGTCAACACACAGCTTATTATAACAAAGATTGGCTGGTTATCGTTGTGCTCTGTTTTATTTTATACACACTAATGCACACAGAAAAAAATACCAAGGTTATCCAAACAATGCTCATTAATCAATATTAGGATTGTGTGAAAAATATTCACTAATTCTGGTTTGCATGTGCACACTGTGGAGCTGGTGTTAATTCAAGGAAGCAACATTAACAAACCCTGTTTCATCAATGTCAAACAGCACAGTTCTTCCTATTGAATCACTTGTTTGAAGAACCATTTAACAAAGCCCTATACGCTCTATAGATTCCAATCTTCAAACCCTCTACAAAATATTACAAGTGTTGTTCAATTTCAACAAGATACCCTACAGTTCTACAAACTCGAAAGTGAAAGGGATGAGTTGTTCATCAACTATTCTAATGCTGCAGCAAAAAGGTTCTTCATTAACCAAATTGCCAATACTACGCTTCATGCTGGAAATCGAAGAGAATATTTAAACCCACACCATTCCTTAATTCCTTCTACAGTACTGTGAACAAACAGAGTCTAATCCAACCCTGCAGCTATCACTATATCGCTATATGCTGGCAATAAAAACAATATGAAATCTCAGTCCACTTGTAACCCTTCACAAAGCAAAACTTGAATCAAACCATCGCACAATTTAAAAATACAATAACCCTAAACAATAATCATGGCCATTAATATACAATCCAAGCTGAAAACCAGAAAGGGGCATTAAATACAAACTATACCTGAATTTACTCAGCAGACTAAATCAATTACAAATGACTACGAATCTGCAAACATGCATATGAGTAAAACATCAACATTCTATAGAACAATATCAAGGCAGAAAGACATTAACCTGTGATTACAAAACACACAATGCAAAATACCAAGGTTGGTGCTGAAGGGGGCCCTCCCTCAACGCCTTCCAGCTCTAAATCAAAAAAACCTTAAAGGAGATAAATGCCGATTTTATTGATGAAACAAAGTGTTACAATCCTCTCCCCAAGCGTCCTCTTCTTAATGCTTTATTTATACATGAACAGATGGACAGAATCCATCCCAGAATGCAGAGATTGGAGCAACTACCCAGAAAACGGCCAACACCAAATCTGGCAAAACCATGTCTGTTCCGGAAAGGATTTCTCCACATTCGTTCAGAAATTCTGAAAACTGGCCTTGTATAAGGGTAAATAGGGCCATTTGTGAAGTGGGTTTCGAACCGTTTTGAACAATTCCCAACCGATTGTTCAGAAATCGAGCCCGAAATCAGGTTCCTGATCAAGGACGGGAATGACATTGCCAGACTGCTTGAGATCCATATACTGCCAAAAATGGAGGATAACAGCTCCTTGATCAAAGATCATCCCCAAAAAAGCACCTGGAAAGTCTGCGTAGGCATCTGGAAGGCGATGGAAAATCTAAGAAGAATGCCTCCATTGTGGATCAAAGCCCCCGAATCACTGATGCAGCTAGCGTGAACCTGCCCTGGAGCGCCGAAACCCCTGCAGAAAAGAAATAACGACCCATCAGTTGACCGGATATTTATATGGAGATTTAAAAACCCAATTTATGCATAAAACAATGTAAAATAACCAAAAATCACTTACCAAGCCTTTGTCCACGTTGATCTTCATAAAAACATGCCCATGCGCAAATAAACATTAATAAAACTAACTTATCACATGGTTTTATAAGTGTTATGCTGGAAAATAATGTATTGGACAGCTAATAATAGGGGACCAACATCTCCCCCAACCCAAAGATCTTGCAGGGCCCTCTGCAAGAAAGTCTCATACAACCAGATTTGAAACTCCAAGTAAAGTCTGATAACATTAAAGTCTGAACTTGCAGACTTTACTCATCATTCCCGCATTTAGCAGGTCAGTTATACCGATGAACATCTGTGGTGATCAACAATCAAGTGTTCTAGGAGCAAAACTTGCTAACAGAAGGACTTAATCCAAAACAAGTCATGAGAAAAATACATAAAGCTGATGGCACAAAGCTGAGAAACTCAGCATCTAAAATAGAAAAAAAGTAGCCCTCATTAATGGTCTTGCCATCCAAAAACTCAAAGAAATAACCATCGCCCAAATCCAAATTCAAGCCTTCTTAGAAAGTCCAGCTGCTAGAGAATTATGCTCCCGGAAAACGTGCTTGAAGATCACCTAAAGAGCCATGTGGATCAAATATCTTATATCTTTGCACCAAGGCATCAGAAAAGAACACCAAATGCTGACAATCGATTGAGCCATGAAATAACTATCAAGGAGTCTCCATAAATTAGCCGAATTGGGACAGCTAACCTCACAACTCTTAAAAACCCCAATTGCAATAAGACAAGGTTATGATTTTTATTACAGGTTGCTAATCAATAATAAAGGATGAAATATTGTCCAAATTAACAACATGAAAGGAAAACTGTAATGTATCAATTAAATGAATGTCAAGGTTATTATGGTAGTTCATAGCTCATCAATTTTTTAGCAATGGCAAAAGCATTTAATTATAACCATAAACCTCAATATATAGCAATTATGACTTACCCAATCATGCCATGTGCATTACCTTTATCAGCATTTCTTTACCTTTGCCATGTCAATTTGCAAATTTTTTCTATTCCAGCACTTCATCCAGCATTTAATCCAGTACTTCAGCCAATGTAAAATATAGCAGTGCTTTCAGGTTGGTAAAAAGAAACAAAAATTACCAGCATAGTAGTAATTACCAGCATCTTGAGCAGCAGCTGTGCTATTCAAGTAAATGCACTCACACAGTCATGTTAAACCATTAACTTTCCCAATATGCACACTCAAGTGAGTTAATAACAAATAAACTGAATTAAAATTTGTTTGACCCAAACAGTTCATAGCATAACTACCTCATTTCCAACTTACTCCTATGCAAGAAACCAACTATGTCATGAAATCAATTTACATTAACAATACAAAACAAACAATCAGAATGCAAACCGCAATCAATCACCCTTACTCCTATGTAACTACAATGCTCAAACAATCATAAATGCAAACTTTATTCTTGCCATTCATACAGAACTATTTCCACCAAGACATAGGCCACAAAACAAAAGGAATGCTAACAGAAACTAATAGGATAGTGGTCCTCTTGGACCCAGCTTCACACAGGATAGTTTGAGTAGTGCCAAAAAAAACTGTACTGAAATCTTCAGCTATGTTCAAGACTTAGAAAATATCAAGCATAAATCTTTTTTACAAGAATCGGGTAACCCAAAATGCAGAACAGCTAGAGATGATTATCAATTGGCTATCAATTAACTTTTTCAAGGAGTTTATTAAATTTTATTTAACCATTCTTATGACCTCTCTTTTACCTTTACGTAGGTACATCGTTCATACGGACAAGTATAGATGAGGCTGTTAAAGGAGACATTAGAGTCAGAACCCACTGCCAGCAAGCTCGTTCAGTACTCCGGTGGGGTAACTGTAACATCTAAGAAGCTTCTTCCCCAGGTAGATGCCCCATTGCCAACAGGCCTGTTCAGCACCCTGATGGGTTTGCCTGTTTATACCACAGGTCGGTACCCGCCGCGAGCGGACCTGTTCAGTATCCCGGCGGGTTAACCTCTTGCACCCATTTTCTATCAGAGGCTCTTGTCCCGATTTCACCTTAAAGATAAAATTTATGATTTGCTCAAGCATAGATGAGTGGGGGAGCTTCTCTGAAAACCATCTAGGAGTGGGATGGTACCAAAATTGGAAGAGTATTCTTTGTACATGCCTGTAAAAAATTTGCCCAGATGAACAACTAACCTTTGCAACTGTAGAAAGTGAAACTCATAAAGTGGCTATACAACAATGTATATATATGTGTTTAGTATTATAACAGCCAATAGATAATAACCCCCAAACTGCCAGCCCTGGATACCTCTTTCAAAAATACTGCCTGTCTTAAAAAATAATTTAATGCCCATAGCTGTCACTAAAATCAATTCCCTCACTCTATCTAGTGTGAAACCAGGTCAAATGGTCCTAGCAACCCATAAGTTCATAAGCAACAAACATTTGGGAAGCTTAAAGCACTAATGTAGACAATGCCTGGTGGTTAAGTACTCATATGAATAGCCAGAACAGTTCTGAAAAATATGACAGCACACATACATTTACCTGATACAGACATTCTAATTACCGTTGCAGCCCAGAAATTACCCAATTAACACAGTCTCTTGCCAAAAATAATCATGGCTGAAAAATAGAAATAAAAAAAGACTTCCCTATTGTGTTCAAAACATCCTGAGCCTGAAAAGAATATCTGCATCCTTCAAAAAGAAATCTAATAAAACAACTTTCTGTACATATATACAAAACAATTTATTGAATGTTATTATGAGGAAGTGAGAGATGAAGAAGTCATTCCTTCACCAACTAACTCTAGCCCAGATTGCTGATTCATGTTAAAAAGATGTGTGTGATATAGCTTTAACCAATGTCCATTACCACAAATGTAACCTATCCATCACCAATTGGTCTTATGTTTACAGAACCATTATTAAAAACAACAATCACAATTTCATATTATCTTCTGGCATTTTTCCTTGCAATGGGCTGTTGCCATAATAAATTTTCTGAAATTATGGATTGGAGAGAAGGTATAAATTCTGGTTAAAGATCTTATCATTTTATTGAAAAGAAAGAAAAACCACGAAGTTGCATGAATTTCTAAATTAAACATGCAACCTTTTTTATTTATATACATATTTTCCTATTCTACCTAAGAAGAAAGAAAACATTTCGATTCAAGTATAGGAATTCTTTCAATGTAACCAAGTGCGAAGTAACATTAAAAATATACCTTTATCCACATATGAAAAGGTTGTTGCAATGATTACCTAGATAAGGAGAACCAACTGACTTACTTGCTTCTGCAACAAAAGGTGTTGAAGGAAGAAATGGTGTTGTAGTCTGGTTTCCTTTTGGAACCAATTTTCAAAGTAGTCCTGGTACTCACCTTCCTTCATCATATCATGGAGACCCCTTTCTTCTGATTGATTGATTTCGGAAGTACATAGAGGATTTGCTGATACCTCCTCAATTTTCAGCTGCTTTCCATCTGATGTAACACCCAAGTTGTCAACTTCCTCTGCAATTTGGCAAGGAATGTCTTTTTGTGGCTCTTGGGACTTTGTTCCATTTATTATGTCAGGAGAGGTAGATAAACTCTTAACTGCTGTCAGTATGTTTTCTACCTGATAAGAAGAACTCCCAACTGCAGCTAGGATTTGAGAAAGTTTTCCCAAATTGATGGTTACTTCTGCATCCATTTTTGTCAGTTGTCTTGTTCATGTTTCGCACAAGGATTAATGTATGGGGCTTTTACAGCACCCAAGTTTTTATTTTTATTTGATTTAGATGTGTTTTAAATGATTTTAATCAAGACTACACGTCGCTCTTGCATAAAATGAAACACTCTTGAAATTAAATTGCAGAAAGTAAACACACCCAAACTTGCAAAAAGAAAAACACACTTGCATGAAATTAAATTGCGAGAAAGTAACACGCCTTACAGGAAAGCTAAACACACTTTTGCAGCAAAATAAATCAAACATGCAAAGAAAACAAACACACTTGCAAAAAGGAAACAACAAGGGTTTGAGGAAACCCACTAAAGTGGATGCGGCAGGCTGTTACACCATGGGAATCCCATAGTGAAGTCATCTTTGCGTCTTAACGTTTCCCCTCCACCTTGTTGTGTAATGTAACAGGAAACCTATCTACCTGAACAAATTCGTAGAAAAATGAGCAAAATACCAGCTTACCTTGAAGCAACTCCCCGGCAACGGCGCCAAAATGTTGGTCAAAATTAATGTTACTTAATTAACCTCAATTTAATTATCAACCGGGCAATCGTAAACTTTGAGCTGCTACACTATATGTGCAAGCAAGATAGTTTTTTAAAAACAACCCTAATCTTTCAGAGAAATTCCACCTACAGCAATTTTTCAGAGAAATCCTACCTACAACAATGCTTCAAAAGAACAATTTACTGATAGATTAAACAAACCCTACAGCAATCCCTTAAAACACTCAACAATCCACCCTCAGCTACAGTGCTGATAATCTATTCTACAAATGAAAGAGCTTAATAAGTTTCACAATAACTATGATCTATTGACCTGAAAACTCCACTATAATCCTACGAGATCTAATGCTTAACTCCACACTAATACTTCTAGAATTATTGCCAGAATAAAACCTGTGACCTCTTGTCAACACACAGCTTATTATAACAAAGCTTGGCTGGTTATCGTTGTGCTCTGTTTTATTTTATACACACTAATGCACACAGAAAAAAATACCAAGGTTATCCAAACAATGCTCATTAATCAATATTAGGACTGTGTGAAAAATATTCACTAATTCTGGTTTGCATGTGCACACTGTGGAGCTGGTGTTAATTCAAGGAAGCAACATTAACAAACCATGTTTCATCAATGTCAAACAGCACATTTCTTCCTATTGAATCACTTGTTTGAAGAACCATTTAACAAAGCCCTATACGCTCTATAGATTCCAATCTTCAAACCCTCTACAAAATATTACAAGTGTTGTTCAATTTCAACAAGATACCCTACAGTTCTACAAACTCGAAAGTGAAAGGGATGAGCTGTTCATCAACTATTCTCATGCTGCAGCAAAAAGGTTCTTCATTAACCAAATTTCCAATACTACGCTTCATGCTGGAAATCGAAGAGAATATTTAAACCCACACCATTCCTTAATTCCTTCTACAGTACTGTGAACAAACAGAGTCTAATCCAACCCTGCAGCTATCACTATATCGCTATATGCTGGCAATAAAAACAATATGAAATCTCAGTCCACTTGTAACCCTTCACAAAGCAAAACTTGAATCAAACCATCGCACAATTTATAAATACAATAACCCTAAACAATAATCATGGCCATTAATATACAATCCAAGCTGAAAACCAGAAAGGGGCGTTAAATACAAACTATTCCTTAATTTACTCAGCAGACTAAATCAATTACAAATGACTACGAATCTGCAAACATGCATATGAGTAAAACATCAACATTCTATAGAACAATATCAAGGCAGAAAGACATTAACCTGTGATTACAAAACACACAATGCAAAATACCAAGGTTGGTGCTGAAGGGGGCCCTCCCTCAACGCCTTCCAGCTCTAAATCAAAAAAACCTTAAAGGATATAAATGCCGATTTTATTGATGAAATAAAGTGTTACAATCCTCTCCCCAAGCATCCTCTTCTTAATGCTTTATTTATACATGAACAGATGGACAGAATCCATCCTAGAATGCAGAGATTGGAGCAACTACCCAGAAAACGGCCAACACCAAATCTAGCAAAACCATGTCTGTTCCGGAAAGGATTTCTCCACATTCGTTCATAAATTCCGAAAACTGGCCGCGGTTAGAGGTAAATAGGGCCATGTGTGAAGTGGGTTTCGAACCGGTTTGAACAATTCCCAACCGATTGTTCAGAAATCGAGCCCGAAATCAGGTTCCTGATCAAGGACGGGAATGACATTGCCAGACTGCTTGAGATCCATATACTGCCAAAAATGGAGGATAACAGCTCCTTGATCGAAGATTCTCCCCAAAACAGCACCTGGAAATTCTGCATAGGCATCTGGAAGGCGATGGAAAATCTAAGAAGAATGCCTCCATTGTGGATCAAAGCCCCCGAATCACTGATGCAGCTAGCGTGAACCTACCCTGGAGCGCCGAAACCCCTGCACAAAAGAACTAACGACCCATTAGTTGACCGGATATTTATATGGAGATTTAAAAACCCAATTTATGCATAAAACAATGTAAAATAACCAAAAATCACTTACCAAGCCTATGTCCACGTTGATCTTCATAAAAACATGCCCATGCGCAAATAAACATTAATAAAACTAACTTATCACATGGTTTTATAAGTGTTATGCTGGAAAATAATGTATTGGACAGCTAATAATAGGAGACCAACATCTCCCCCAACACAAAGATCTTGTAGGGCCCTCTGCAAGAAAGTCTCATACAACCAGATTTGAAACTCCAAGTAAAGTCTGATAACATTAAAGTCTGAACTTGCAGACTTTACTCATCATTCCCGCATTTAGCAGGTCAGATATACCGATGAACATCTGTGGTGATCAACAATCAAGTGTTCTAGGATCAAAACTTGCTAACAGAAGGACTTAATCCAAAACAAGTCATGAGAAAAATACATAAAGCTGATGGCACAAAGCTGAGAAACTCAGCATCTAAAATAGAACAAAAGTAGCCCTCATTAATGGCCTTGCCATCCAAAAACTCAAAGAAATAACCATGGCCCAAATCCAAATTCAGGCCTTCTTAGAAAGTCCAGCTGCTAGAGAATTATGCTCCCGGAAAACGTGCTTGAAGATCACCTAAAGAGCCATGTGGATCAAATATCTTATATCTTTGCACCAAGGCATCAGAAAAGAACACCAAATGCTGACAATCGATTGAGCCATGAAATAACTATCAAGGAGTCTCCATAAATTAGCCGAATTGGGACAGCTAACCTCACAACTCTTAAAAACCCCAATTGCAATAAGACAAGGTTATGATTTTTATTACAGGTTGCCAATCAATAATAAAGGATGAAATATTGTCCAAATTAACAACATGAAAGGAAAAACTGTAATGTATCAATTAAATGAATGCCAAAGTTATTATGGTAGTTCATAGCTCATCAATTTTTTAGGAATGGCAAAAGCATTTAATTATAACCATAAACCTCAATATATAGCAATTAAGACTTACCCAATCATGCCATGTGCATTACCTTTATCAGCATTTATTTACCTTTGCCATGTCAATTTGCAAATTTTTTCTATTCCAGCACTTCATCCAGCATTTAATCCAGTACTTCAGCCAATGTAAAATATAGCAGTGCTTTCAGGTTGGTAAAAAGAAACAAAAATTACCAGCATAGTAGTAATTACCAGCATCTTGAGCAGCAGCTGTGCTATTCAAGTAAATGCACTCACACAGTGATGTTAAACCATTAACTTTCCCAATATGCACACTCAAGTGAGTTAATAACAAATAAACTGAATTAAAATTTGTTTGACCCAAACAGTTCATAGCATAACTACCTCATTTCCAACTTACTCCTATGCAAGAAACCAACTATGTCATGAAATCAATTTACATTAACAATACAAAACAAACAATCAGAATGCAAACCGCAATCAATCACCCTTACTCCTATGTAACTACAATGCTCAAACAATCATAAATGCAAACTTTATTCTTGCCATTCATACAGAACTATTTCCACCAAGACATAGGCCACAAAACAAAAGAAATGCTAACAGAAACTAATAGGATAGTGGTCCTCTTGGACCCAGCTTCACACAGGATAGTTTGAGTAGTGCCAAAAAAAACTGTACTGAAATCTTCAGCTATGTTCAAGACTTAGAAAATATCAGGCATAAATCTTTTTTACAAGAATCGGGTAACCCAAAATGCAGAACAGCTAGAGATCATTATCAATTGGCTATCAATTAACTTTTTCAAGGAGTTTATTAAATTTTATTTAACCATTCTTATGACCTCTCTTTTACCTTTACGTAGGTACATCGTTCATACGGACAAGTATAGATGAGGCTGTTAAAGGAGACATTAGAGTCAGAACCCACTGCCAGCAAGCCCATTTAGTACTCCGGTGGGGTAACTGTAACATCTAAGAAGCTTCTTCCCCAGGCAGATGCCCCATTGCCAACAGGCCTATTCAGCACCCTGATGGGTTTGCCTGTTTATACCACAGGTCGGTACCCACTGCCAGCGGACCTGTTCAGTATCCTGGCGGGTTAACCTCTTGCACCCATTTTCTATCAGAGGCTCTTGTCTCGATTTCACCTTAAAGATAAAATTTATGATTTGCTCAAGCATAGATGAGTGGGGGAGCTGCTCTGAAAACCATCTAGGAGTGGGATGGTACCAAAATTGGAAGAGTATTCTTTGTACATGCCTGTAAAAAATTTGCCCAGATAAACAACTAACCTTTGCAACTGTAGAAAGTGAAAGTCATAAAGTGGCTATACAACAATGTATATATATGTGTTTAGTATTATAACAGCCAATAGATAATAACCCCCAAACTGCCAGCACTGGATACCTCTTTCAAAAATACTGCCTGTCTTAAAAAATAATTTAATGCCCATAGTTGTCACTAAAAACAATTCCCTCACTCTATCTAGTGTGAAACCAGGTCAAATGGTCCTAGCAACCCATAAGTTCATAAGCAACAAACATTTGGGAAGCTTAAAGCACTAATGTAGACAATGCCTGGTGGTTAAGTACTCATATGAATAGCCAGAACAGTTCTGAAAAATATGACAGCACACATACATTTACCTGATAGAGACATTCTAATTACCGGTGCAGCCCAAAAATTACCCAATTAACACAGTCTCTTGCCAAAAATAATCATGGCTGAAAAATAGAAATAACAAAAGACTTCCCTGTTGTGTTCAAAACATCCTGAGCCTGAAAAGAATATCTGCATCCTTCAAAAAGAAATCTAATAAAACAACTTTATGTACATATATACAAAACAATTTATTGAATGTTATTATGAGGAAGTGAGAGATGAAGAAGTCATTCCTTCACCAACTAACTCTAGCCCAGATTGCTGATTCCATTAGAGGAATTTTGGGGTCTAAAATGGGCCTCCTAAGGAAAATAATAAAATAATAGTTAAAATAATAAAATAATGGTTAAAATAATAAAATAATATTAATTAAATTTGGAGGAAGAAAGAAAAAAACTACTTTCTGTGTTCGTATTTTCGACATATCTCCTTGTGTTTTTACTCAAATTTTGATCGGGAGAGCTCGTTGGATGCGGAATCAAATTCCGTATCCAACGAGTACCCACACTGCATACTTTTGATGGACCCCGTTACACCAAAAACAAGAAATACCTGAAAAAACGTGATGATGATGTCATCTTCACGTTTTTTCAGGTATTTCTTGTTTTTGGGGTAGCGGGGTCCGTCACAAGTATGCAGTGTGGGTACTCGTTGGATGCGGAATCAAATTTCGCATCCAATGAGCTCTCCCAATCGAAATTTGAGTAAAAACACAATGAGATATGTCGAAAATACGAACACAAAAAGTAGTTTTTTTTAATGACAAATATGCCAATTCAACCATTATGGTTGACTTATTTTATTGAAATTCTATTGGTTCTTGAATTCCAACTCACAAAAACTTATTTTGGCACGTTTTCTTATAAGGCCCATTTTAGACCCCAAATTTCCTCTAATGATGTTAAAAAGATGTGTGTGATATAGCTTTAACCAATGTCCATTACCACAAATGTAACCTATCCATCACCAATTGGTCTTATGTTTACAGAACCATTATTAAAAACAACAATCACAATTTCATATTATCTTCTGGCATTTTTCCTTGCTATGGGCTGTTGTCATAATAAATTTTCTGAAATTATGGATTGGAGAGAAGGTATAAATTCTGGTTAAAGATCTTATCATTTTATTGAAAAGAAAGAAAAACCATGAAGTTGCATGAATTTCTAAATTAAACATGCAACCTTTTTTATTTATATACATATTTTCCTATTCTACCTAAGAAGAAAGAAAACATTTCGATTCAAGTATAGGAATTCTTCCAATGTATCCAAGTGCGAAGTAACATTAAAAATATACCTTTATCCACATATGAAAAGTTTGTTGCAATGATTACCTGGATAAGGAGAACCAACTGACTTACCTGCTTCTGCAACAAAAGGTGTTGAAGGAGGATATGGTGTTGTAGTCTGGTTGCCTCTTGGAACCAATTTTCGAAGTAGTCCTGGTACTCACCTTCCTTCATCATATCATGGAGACCCCTTTATTCTGATTGATTGATTTCGGAAGTACATAGAGGATTTGTTGATACCTCCTCAATTTTCAGCTGCTTTCCATCTGATGTAACACCCAAGTTGTCAACTTCCTCTGCAATTTGGCAAGGAATGTCTTTTTGTGGCTCTTGGGACTTTGTTCCATTTATTATGTTAGGAGAGGTAGATAAACTCTTAACTGCTGTCAGTATGTGTTCTACCTGATAAGAAGAACTCCCAACTGCAGCTAGGATTTGAGAAAGTTTTCCCAAATTGATGGTTACTTCTGCATCCATTTTTGTCAGTTGTCTTGTTCATGTTTCGCACAATTATTAATGTATGGGGCTCTTACAGCACCCAAGTTTTTATTTTTATTTGATTTAGATGTGTTTTAAATGATTTTAATCAAGACTACACGTCGCTCTTGCATAAAATGAAACACTCTTGAAATTAAATTGCAGAAAGTGAACACACCCAAACTTGCAAAAAGAAAAACACACTTGCATGAAATTAAATTGCGAGAAAGTAAACACGCCTTACAGGAAAGCTAAACACACTTTTGCAGCAAAATAAATCAAACATGCAAAGAAAACAAACACACTTACAAAAAGGAAACAACAAGGGTTTGAGGCAACCCACTAAAGTGGATGCGGCAGGCTGTTACACCATGGGAATCCCATAGTGAAGTCGTCTTTGCGTCTTAACGTTTCCCCTCCACCTTGTTGTGTAATGTAACAGGAAACCTATCTACCTGAACAAATTCGTAGAAAAATGAGCAAAATACCAGCTTACCTTGAAGCAACTCCTCGACAACGGCGCCAAAATGTTGGTCAAAATTAATGTTACTTAATTAACCTCAATTTAATTATCAACCGGGCAATCGTAAACTTTGAGCTGCTACACTATATGTGCAGGCAAGATAGTTTTTTAAAAACAACCCTAATCTTTCAGAGAAATTCCACCTACAGCAATTTTTCAGAGAAATCCTACCTACAACAATGCTTCAAAAGAACAATTTACTGATAGATTAAACAAACCCTACAGCAATCCCTTAAAACACTCAACAATCCACCCTCAGCTACAGTGCTGATAATCTATTCTACAAATGAAAGAGCTTAATAAGTTTCACAATAACTATGATCTATTGACCTGAAAACTCCACTATAATCCTATGAGATCTAATGCTTAACTCCACACTAATACTTCTAGAATTATTGCCAGAATAAAACCTGTGACCTCTTGTCAACACACAGCTTATTATAACAAAGCTTGGCTGGTTATCGTTGTGCTCTATTTTATTTTATACACACTAATGCACACAGAAAAAAATACCAAGGTTATCCAAACAATGCTCATTAATCAATATTAGGACTGTGTGAAAAATATTCACTAATTCTGGTTTGCATGTGCACACTGTGGAGCTGGTGTTAATTCAAGGAAGCAACATTAACAAACCCTGTTTCATCAATGTCAAACAGCACAGTTCTTCCTATTGAATCACTTGTTTGAAGAACCATTTAACAAAGCCCTATACGCTCTATAGATTCCAATCTTCAAACCCTCTACAAAATATTACAAGTGCTGTTCAATTTCAACAAGATACCCTACAGTTCTACAAACTCGATAGTGAAAGGGATGAGCTGTTCCTCAACTATTCTCATGC